>JARHVA010002448.1:1257500-1507500 GCA_037957365.1 Torreya grandis
CCACATAAGCATTGGGAATCAAAATCAAAGATCTCCTAAGATTGAAAGTGTAGAGGGAATGAGAATAAGGTCCCAACAAATATAAAGCATATATAAGATTAAGAAACTAGATATTTCCACCATTAAAGCTCAAAAACCCTAAGCACTCTATAAATAAGACCCAATTTGGCTCAATTGGTCACAAAGCAATCAGAATAGTACAACTAAACCTTGAAGAAAGTGCCCTATTGAAAATTTTTGTGAGATTGAAAGTATAATTCAGTTTCATCAATGATGGTGGGCAGGCAATAGATGAAGATGGAAGCAAAACTTTATCTAACTTTAAACAGTGATGGAAGGATCTTCAAAGACATAGAGCTAGACTTGACAACCCTAAACATACATGGAATCAAGAATTGAATTAAGTTATTATTCCTTGTGGAGGAATTGTAACCAATTTCCTAAGAGGAAAAGAAGAATACCCCTTTGCACCAGAGATACAATAACCTAGTCTCAATTTAGCTGGTAGGCCTCCACCATACTACAACCATAACAGAGGTAATGCATTATATCGATCTATTTACTCCCATTTTAATTGATTGTAGAATAGATGGGGAATGTATCATTTAAGAGGGAATCACTAAGAAGGTTTCATGCATCTCCCATATGGCATTTAAAACTTATTACAAGCTCCCCTTGCCTCATATTGATCTCCCATCCTTGAAAGAGTGGATAAACACCCAAGATCTAGATTTAGTTCTCACACCTTGGTTAATCCAAGGCTCTCATGTTTTTAGGTCCTATGATGGTGGGATTCCTATTTTCCAATTCAAGGAGGGTGTTATGATAGCTATGACCTTACTAAATAGAGCCTTTGGTGCCTCTTCCACTACTTATGTGAGCAAGGTCTGGGTATCCTATGTTCACTACATGCTGGAAAGGAATTTAACCCCTGAAATTAGAGACATAATAAGCTTTTTATTGGCCAAAAAATTCATAACCATCAAGAGAAGGACCTCTAAGAAATTTTTTATGATGTCCTAATTTTAAATTCAATTTTGGCCTCTGTAGATATCCCTAGCATCCAAAATTGGTCCCTTGATGGCAGGACCACAATCTCTCACCACTATTCTAAATTGCATATATTCAAATATAAGAACCACATGCAATTTATCTATGATGGTGTTTTTCTAGCTATCTATGAGGAAATTACCAGTGTCCCTATGCCAAGACTCCATCCTCAAATAGAAAAGCAAGTTGAAGCCATGGGAAATGTATGGTTCTATTCAGATTGCATTGTAATAAGAATAGAAGGAATCATGATTCAAACCTACCAATTGCCCATTCATATCCATAGTAATGTTTTAGAGCAAGAGATTTCCTATCAAATCATCTAAGGTGTGGATGGGATATGCAAGAAAAATAAAAAGGCTTAGGTTCACCCCTTTACACTAGAAATTGGAAGGATTGTGATCAAAGATTGGAAGCAATTGGAAGTTATGGTGATTCACATTGATTTATAGCTAGATGACCTTAATATGTGGGACCCCAATAACAGAGTGACAAACCACATCTAAGATAAAAAGGTCCCAAATATTGAATATAAACATCAACCATGTGTGGGAAATGGTATTTATACAAGGGCAAAGAACTTTGAAGAAGTCCTATCCAGGATCAAAGGCTACAATATCTAGTTGGAGCATAAGCTAGTTAGAGTCAAGAAGCCCTCATGAGAGAAATGGAAATTACATCCCTTATATTATCACTTATTTCCATAACCATCCAGGACTACTCATTAGGAGCCACCTATTGGAGGACAATCTTTTGAGCCTCAATGAGTAGAATTGACAAAGCCACCCCAAGTTGGGTAACCTAAGGATATAAAAGGAAAATGTAAAGCTGTGGCTGAGGAGCTAAGGATAGAGCATAGACCTAGTAAAGGTCCTATTATCTCAAAATATCACACCCTATAAGAGAGTGTTAAATCTTCTCCTACATTTGGGTAATATGGGGACATTTTTAAGGCTTGTGGGTGTACCTATGCTCAAAATGGACCTCTAGAATGAAAGGGCTAGCTCCTTGTATATGCCTTTGCTAAAATAGCTTGTTTAAAAGGAAAAGAGTTAGGAATTTACAAGAAAGGAAAATTTCAAGAAAAAAAAATCCTATTCTATGGGTGGTGATGCACCGAAACTATTTTTCCACATGAATCTCAAACTCCTATGCATGATATGACAAAAGCATAAACTATTTACAAAATTTAAAGATTCTAATAGAAGTGTTTCAAGGTAGAGGCAAGACATGAAAAAAATGATGCAAGGCAAGTGAGATGAAATGCAAGTTTTGCACATTCAAGGCAGTATTACACATGAAAGGATTAAATACACTAAGGTACACACTATGTGACCAGTTAGACTAAGAATCCTTGTTCACAAGCATGAAGGACAAAGTGGGTAGAAGGATGTGAAATAATCTCATGCTACCACTATGCATCTGTCTCACACTTAGACCCAAAAAAACTCTAAAAAATCTTTAAGGAAATAGATTTATGCTAAATGCTTAAAAGGGATGAATTTTGATCATTCCAGTAGGGCTTCACCATATGCTGCTCGATCCCTTTTTCCCTTGTACAAGGGTTGTATTTATAGCTGAAGAGGAGAAGATGAGGAGGCCTTTGGTGCTAAAGGGAAGGAATCCATTATTTTGGAGGTATCCATCCTTGTCTATAATTTACTTTACCAAATATGCTTGTTAGGGAACTCTAATTGATCCATGTCACCCTCTCAAATGCCCTTGGCTTACCCCCTTAAAGATGCTTCTCCAATGGTTGATTAATAGAATGAGATATTTGAGGAATGGCATAAAATTGTTGTAGTAAGGAGCCACTTATTAGAAAATTTGTCCTAATGCTTAACCTCTTCTCCTTGGCTTCTTTCCCTTTTTGATGGCTTTCAAAGAATGGCATAGATCATATGATTATATGCCATCGATCTGCTTGGCATGGATCCTTGTAAATCATTCTCCATTTTTTCCTCTCTTACCACATGGTAGCTTTTCATTTGTTAATTCATGGCTCTCATGCACCATTTATTAGCCATTGGTTCAAGTTTATAAGCTAAGTAGCTCAAGAAACATGATTTGCTCTTGAAGACCTATCTGGGCTCTCTGAGCTACTTTAATTATAAGTTCATAAGTAAAGTACTTAATTAAATCTAAATTGCTCTTGTAGACCTATTTGGGTTTTTTGGACTCACCTAATTTAGAGTCTTTGAGCTACTCTACTTATGAATTTCATAAGTAAAGCACCTGGATAATCTTGATTTACACTGTGAGAGTCATTCAAGTTTTCAAAGATGCCCAACTTTGAACTTCTCCAACAAAAAGACTTTGGACTTCTCTCCCCTGACTACTTCTAAATGGCTATTTCATGATGTTAAAATTGATGTCTCTTGGCTTGTCACATGATATTTGAATCCCAATAACTACTTCTTTGTCTTGAATTTGATGTCTCCCAACATGTCATGGGACAATTCCTTTAAGCACATTTCTTTGACTTTTTTGTAAAGGGGAAATTCTTTAGGATTTTTGCAAAGGGGAATTTCTTCAAGATTTATTCCTTAAGGAATTATTTTGGAAAATTTAGAAAGATTTTTTATCAAAGGCATATACAGGGAGCTAGCCCTTTCAATCTAGAGATCCATTTCTAGCATGGGTACACCCAGAAGCCTTGAAAATGTTCTCATGTTGCCCAAATTTGGGAGAGGACTAAACACTCTCTTCTAGGGTGTGAGATTTGGAGACAATAGGTCCTAAACCCCACACATCCCCACAGAGGCCTCTTTCCCTAGTGGAAATCATTATCATGATTGCCATGGAGGTAGGATAAATAGTGGAGAGTGCCCTTGTTGAAATAAAAACTACCTATGGTTTTGATAGAGAGGAGGATCCCTATATTATAGCAAGTAAGGATTTGATCCCACTAGAAGGAGTAAAGAGATAATTATAATTGGCCTTGGTGCCCCTGGCACCTAAAAAGAAGCCTAGGTTAACCTTTACTCATCTTACCAGTGAAGTTAACTGCTTCAGTGATGAGAACCCTATTAATGGACCAAGCATTCTTGACTGGTTTATTTATGGGAAATTATGAAAAATCCCATCTCTCTCTCCACCATGGGCCTTAACTTGAGTTGGCATAGATGTGTAGGATAGTGTTAATCCATGGACATTGTAAATAGACAAGCAGAGAGAAGGATCCAAATCCTTCATGATAAATAAAGCTAGAGGATTGACACCCTAGGGGCCTCTAAGAGTTCAAATGTAGAAGTTCCTAAGCAACCATAATTTAAGGATTCTGATACAAAGGTCTAATTGAATCTAGACACATCAAGGTTTGAGAGAGTAGTAACAAGGAAAGCCACCATTGGCATCGAGGAGTTCACCTTTCAAAAAGTGGAACCTTTTGTGGGCATAACTCCTATTCAAGGGTAGGTAGTAGGAGAACATCCCATCCATCAAGAGGATGTAGCTAGTTTGGTGTTAGCACAATCAATAATGACTATGGTTGGAATCTAAAGAATTAAGCAAAAGATCCTCAACTTAGAGAAAGAGAAGCATGATTTGGAGGCACAAGTCCTACTCTCAATTCTTAAGGACATATTACAAGTGTTGAATAAATATTTTCTGGATACATTTGAGAATTTAAATAACATCAAGCTTAGATTAAGTGCTTTAAACTATCAAGCTGAGATGACACAAGCCTTAATCACCCAATGGTAGGATTCTCAAGCTTAAATGATAGA
The DNA here is from genome assembly GCA_037957365.1 of Torreya grandis. Taxonomy (NCBI): domain Eukaryota; kingdom Viridiplantae; phylum Streptophyta; class Pinopsida; order Cupressales; family Taxaceae; genus Torreya; species Torreya grandis. Next base: position 1,262,279 of record JARHVA010002448.1, read on the forward strand.
ACTCATCAAGGTGCATAGGACAAAGTAAGCCATGGACTTCAAGATCATGAAGCTTAGAAATTTAAATATCCTCATGGTAGTTTTAATGGATAAACAAGAATATTTGATCAGTTGGTGCAGTAATGTCAACAACTTCGTCAAGGAAGACAAGGACTTGGTAACTGTAGACACTTAAATCTGGCCACTAATGACCTCCAATTAGGCTTTTGACCAATTTCCACCCAAAATGCATAATTTGGCCAAAAATAATAAAGCACGCTAAATGATGTGAAACTGACATATTCAAGTGCCAATTTTGGTTAGGGTATCCCTAAATGGGGTAATGTAATTTATGGGCCAACTAACTTTGACTAGATCATTTTGAGTCAAAATGTTAATTTTACACCTAGGTGCTCTAGATTGATCTTTCCTATCAAATCTCTTACACAAGACACATGCTTTTATTATTTATTATTGATAACATCCTAAATGGGATAATAGATCCAATGCATCTGACATTGCCTTCTAATTCTAATCCATTCAAATTTTGTACCAATAACGAGGCATTTTGATCAATTTGAGTAATTTGTGCACAAAGTGCTTAAGTATGCTTATGAGATAATTAATCCAAATCAAGTCCTAATTAATAATTCCATGGAAACTTGTTGAAAAAATTGTTTTAGAAATAAATATTGAATATCTACATCATCAGGTGACCTCATTTTTTAGGAAGACATCCCTAGGCCATAAATGCCATAAATATCAGGATTCATGCCCTCCATGCCTCATCAATGCCTTCCATGATGCCCTCCATGCGTCTTAATTTCCCCTTATTCCAATGTCATGATGAGGATAATTATAAAATTAATTTCAAAAATTTAATTAATTCTCAACCACACATCTCAATCTTAGGATGGATGGTTTAGGTTGATTCTACATATTCTAAAAAATCTATAAATAAAGAGGCCATAAACATCATTTTAAAGACTTGATAATTCAAATTTATAATGCACAAATGATTCAAAAATCCATTAAAATTAGTGTTACCATGAAAAATTGATTCCAAGCCAAGCCAAACCACAAGCCAAAGGTGCCAAGGAGAGATGGAGGTAACCAAGCTGCCATTGCCAAGGATTTCATGAGCACAAGCTAAGCAAGCCACTACAACAAGTATTTTAGAACAACCAATGGAGGTAAAAGAAGGTTTATTTTACATTTTAGTTGTGTGTTTTATTAATTTTTGTTAACTAAGCTCTCCCTAGTGTCTAGCCTAGAGATGTTATGCTAGTTAGTGTGTTTCTTTCATTTTGTTTTTATTTTGAAACTAACATCATACTAACCATCCTCTCTTGAGTCAAATTCTAAAATCACATATGGTACACTCGGTGGGACTAGATGCATCCCACATATGAAGAAGATCAATTTATAGCTTTAAAATCTTCATTTGGATCATTAAAACTCTTGTAATTTAATTTTTTAACTTTGTTTTGCCATTTTTCTTTGTCACAGGTTTACACGGTAACTGACGTCAGTTATTAAAACTAACATCAGTTGGATAGATATCTCAGTCACTATTGGTATAACCGATGTTGGTTAGATAACCATCATCAATTATCAAGTGTAACCATCATCAGTTATATAACCAACATCAGCCACTATGCTTTTATTAAAATACAAAATTGAGAGCTCTTTTTTTGAAGTTCATTATTTCAAATGCAAAATAACTTCAAGGCTAAAGGACATGCTAACATTTTTATTGCAGGACTAAGCTTGAAATTTGCTAAAAGCATGTTTAGATCACCTTTTTCATGCTTAAAAATGAATTAAGAATATTATTTTGGGTGCTTAAATTAATATTTAGGTGCTTAAGTGAGTTTTTAGCATTAGTTTTCAAAGTTACAACTAAGACCAAGGGGTCAAATGAATAACACCTCATTTTCCATTTGGGCTTAAAAATGAACTCACTTTTCCAAATTTTTGTATTTACTTAGTTGTTTAAGTTAGATTTTATTTATAAAAAAGAGGGATGCCACGTGTATGCTCTTCTATTTATCCCCTTTAGGGAACCCTTGGAATCAAAAGTGCCATTCTTATTGCAAAGTAGCCTAGTTCAAGGCTTAGAAAGAAAGTCATCTAAAACACTCCCCAAAAACTTGTCAAAGTTTGGGTGACCTTGAAAATGACCCTAAAGTCTTTCCATTTTCATGCTTTCTTTATTTTTATGCAAACTTGGCTTATGAGAGGGACTTCATCACCTCCCATGAGTTCTTTAGGGAAGCTTTGACTTGGGGTTTCAACTCCTAACATTGAATTTATTTGACTCCTAATTAGAGTTACACATGGGATGTAGTGGCACTTTAGACATCACACTATACTGAGTGAACATCAAGACGTAGTGGTTGCAAAAAGGATTAGACCTTTTTACAACAAGCCAAGTGATACGGACCCAAAATCCATGTTTTTTTTTGCATTGTTTAGCATGAAAGTCATTGTGTAATTTATTCCTCTAGAATGTTTAGAAACTTTTTAGATCTTAGAAAAATCCCTACTTACCGTGGAAGTATTATTGGTGCAAGGTGCACCTCAATGTCCATGTCACCATACTATTATTTGAGAGAAGGGGGTGTAAAAACCCTACTGTATAATGCGTGCTTACCTTTGCATGAACACTTAAAAACCTCTCAAATGACATATATAGATGGATTCTAATAATACCAAGCAACCTTGTTAGTTTATAGTCTAAGAGTGATTAATCAGTTGAGTTTTGTCATAGATTAAAGTCTTGTTTGGAGTCAAAACTTGGTATAAACAAATAATTCAAACCAAATACATAGTCCTAATTTTACTTTGAAAAAAGAGGCATTATGTTACTCGTGTGAGATCATCAATTTGCCTTGTTCAAAAGTTCATCAAAAGCTTGGGAGTCATATCATCCACTTTGGCATAGTTATGCTACCTAAATGAGTCTAGACCTTTACCATAGTTGTTTAGTCCTTCAATTATAATCTAAATTTGAAATTGCACCTTTATAAGTTCATAGGGTTGATGTGTTAAGTGGGTTTGCCATTTACACTAAAATGGAGAGAACTTAGGTTTAATTTCCAATTTGGGCTGAAAGCCATTTAAGAATTATAATCATTATCATCACTGGATAGACTTAAGCCATTTTGTGATAAACACTTGCACTTTGAGTCTATGCACCATAAAACATTTTGAGTCAATAAAGGTAGTGTTATGCTGTCAAAATTGTGGGAAACTATCTTTGTCTTAGATATGTTCTAAAACAAACTTTTTTGTCACACATTTTGGGTAGTGTAGCATCATTACACTACCTAAAACATTTCAAATATTATTTCATAAACCCTCTTGTATAGATTTCAAATTTATTTCTACATTTTTAGACCAATCTGAGTGTACTTCTATGATCTTTTGTCTAAGACAGTTACACCGTTCACTTTTATCTAGCTTATTTGTCAAAAGAACCAAGTTTTATACCATTATTTATGAGAAAATAAACTATCTCTAAAGTGCCTTTTGTTTTAGACCTTATACCTAGTTGATCAATTTCATGTCCAAGAATCAAATGCCTAGTGTTTTTTAGAAGTTTTTCAAATCTGTTAGATTAAAACTTTCATATATTTCAAAGTGTAGCTTTTAACGCCATTTGGCTAAGAATCCTAGCACATGCTTGTTTGAGTCTAGCTTTTAACGTCATGTTTGGCCAAAAGACTTAGTAACTTTTAAATTCTTAGATTAGACTAATTTGAAACACTTCAACCTTAGAGTTTGGAATTTTGATTTTTGGTCCATTTACTTGCTTATCTTTATGTGAATAGTGAAATGTTAGATACTTCACGCTAGCTTATTTCCTCAAAAATATTTGCATAAAACTTTTGATGATTTTGATGAATGTAGACCAAGTTGGAACATCATCTATTTTAGACATTATCTTTTTTATATTTTTTATAACTCTTTGACCTTTTATTGCAAAGCATTGACTACGGATCCCAACATGTATTCCTACACTCGTAGTGGACTCATGTAAAATCCAGGGATTAGTAATGTAGTTACGTAGGAAGGAATGGTGCAAGACCCCTAAACAAATAATATTACATATGAGATGGATTCTTATCCCTCTTATAATACTCAATTATGTGCACAAATCCAAAATCCCTTGGCTAACTATTTGATTAACACACCACTTTATTTAGAACAAGACCAAGAATAAACTGTATAATACCTATCTACAATACCCAAAGTAGATGAGCTAGTTCTTCAACAATCATATTTTACTAACACAACTTCCACGTATGATCCATTTTTGTTTCAGTGATATTTTTTAGAGAACAAATATGAGATTTTTGTTATAGCCATAGAGGTAGGGGCCAAATTTATAGTAGACTTCCCCATGATAATTTACCAAGCCTAGTAAGAGTGCCCCACAATATCATTTATGATCAACAAGATTCTTCTAGAAATCTTATGACTCTAGTCCAAACAACGTATCAAGACCCTAATATATGTAATTGAGGCAAAAACATCATGAAAGACCACTTTAACCAAATGCAGGTAGCATATCAAACCTACTTGAATCTAGCACATAATTTCAATCAGATGAACATGATGAGCAAACCTCTTATTGACTTAGTTCCTTCAATAGGAGTATTGATAGAGTTATCTGGACAAGAGAATCTGAGTTTCAACCCATTCATGCAAACCACTTTGATAGATAACTTGATGCATATGCCCGTTATCAAAGAAGCATCTTTAGCCTCTACACAGATAATGAGAAAAATATAGTGGATAATGTGTAAACAATGTCTAATCCTAATAAAAGTGGTACTAATGCACAAACAACTAGCCAATAAAATGTGCCTTTAGTTAATTCCATGAGTGGATCATCATATCAGGGAGTAGGAGTTTCTATATCCCAACCTCAACCAGCTGCTTCCTCAAGTATACAACCTACAGGATTAAGTAGTCAAACAATAGCCAATGTCACACCTTAATGATAGAATATGATGAATCCTACTCCTCCTCAATAAGTAACAAGTAGTATTCCACAATAGTAGGCACAATCTAGTATACCAACACAATAAAGGACAAATACATTACCACCTCAATTAGGGGTAATTAATGTTCCACCTTGCCAAGTAATGGAAAACATACCTTTTCAGTCATAGACTAGTGTACCAATCCAAAACCAAGCAATAAATAGTCAACAATGTGTAAATATTAGTTAGTGATAGATGTTAAATATGCAATCTATTTTCACTTCCCCATAGGGATTCATGCAACAAGGAGACTACCATATTTCTCAAGTACCTACTAGACAACCGTTGGTTTAAAATGTGCCAAAAATTCAAAGATAAGGTCTTAGCCCACAAGTTTCCACTCAAAAATAAGGTTCTATTAGTCAAAAACATATCTCTTTTCAACCATAATAGACACATTATAGTTATATACCTCCATCCCAACCATAAAATCCTCCAAGTCAAACCTTTATCATAAACCCAAACTAGAATATCACACAACTAAATGTGTAATTTCAAGTACATCCTAATCCATGTATGCATATTCTTGGTCCATTCCCTAACCAAACTAATATACCTTGATAGGTATCTCCATCATACCTTGGTGAAAGTGTTCCACTTTTGACCTCCCAACCATCTACCCAAACCAATATTCTCCCTCAAACCAATGTTCCTTATAGTTTCCTATCCCAAGAATTACAATAGTTGAAGGATGTAATTGCTAACATTCAAGTTGGAAAATAGACTAAAAAATTTAAGTTGGATGATGTGTGTTCTTATCCATTCAACATATATTATTTATAGATACCATTTCCTTCAAGATATGAACCATTAAAATTTGATAAATATAAAGGGAAAGGTGACCCCAAGGTTCATTTGACTGAATTCTTTGTCACATGTCAACTAGTGGTATATAGTGACATATGCCTTTTGCATTTGTTTCCAAGGAGCTTAGTTGGACAAGCCTTGGAGTGGTTTTTAAAGTTTCCCAAAAATTCAATAATGGATTTTGATGATATTTCTTATAAGTTTGTTCAACACTTTTCCTATAATATTGAGCATGCAATTTCATTAGTGGATTTAAAACAAGCAAAGAAAAAAGATGGTGAGAGTTTTGTAAGTTATCTACAATGATGGAGAGCCCTTATAAATCATTTCATCCATAGTTTACTAGATAAATAATTAACCACTGTGTTTACTAAAAATTTACATAGTGAGATAGCTTATCATCTGGAACTACAATGTGCACATACTTTCAAAGAGATCATTGATAAAGGTTTGTTGATCGAGTGGGTGCTCATCAATAAAAGATTCATCAAGATTAATTCAACTAATCAAAATCAAAGTAAAAATCAAGGAAATGATCAACATCAATTAAGCACAAACATCACAATCAACATAGGCTAATAACCACGAAAGATCAAAGCAATTCAATCGTAATAGGAATGTTATGGGAAACTGAGTAATCAAATCCCATCATGTCCAAATAGTGAAAATTTAATTTGCACCACCTTTTTATCTTACTCCTATCCAACAACCTCTCCAACTAATGTTGAAAGAATAATAACCAAGACCTACACAATAAATACAATAGCCCTTACCATTACAAACCCCTCCTCCTAGGAGAACCATGCCTGCACATCATGTATTTAGTGACCTAGGAGAACCTATTGAGTCTATATTTCATAAGCTTGCTGCCACTAATATAATTAGTTGGCCTATACCAAAGCATTATCTATAAGGCATTCTTTATCCTGATTAGTACTATGAAAATGAATTCTGTGACTATCATCAGGTCAATGAGCATTATCTACAAAGATGTGTCCAATGTCAGGATCTTAACAAGAACAATTGATTACTTTTGTGCAAGCAACTAAACATGGAATTAAACCAGAATAATAAGTAACTAGAAATTAGAATTAGCAAAGAATATGAGATACAAGAAACAACGAAAAACATGTATTAAACTCTTCTCAGAAGGAAATACAATTGAAGAAATCTCTCTTTCTTTCACACCTCTCAGATGTACAGACCTCTTTCCCTCAAGAGTTTTCTCTATCAATTAAAAACACAATTCAATCCTTGAATTGTCTATCTTACATGTCTGTTACACACACACACAAGCTATGAAGATCTATCCCTATTATATAGAATTAGGGATCATGAGCTATGCATTCTCCACCATTAGATATACCTCTTAATCAAAGGTTCAAATCAATCCTACCAAAAATAAAAACCCAGACTTACAACTAATAGTTAATCTTATCATGCAAACATTCTATTCATCCCATGAAAATAGACTTCTAGAATGCACAGGTGACCGATGTCGGTCCCTGTCTACCTGCATATGACTGACGTTGACCGATCCATAACCACATCGGTAGCCTCCAGTCGATCCCTGACCGATGTTGGTGACTGTGTAAAACCAGCAACCTTTGCATTCACTCATTAGTGAAGCTTTTAGCTCTACACCTCAACAATCTCCCACTTGGAGATAAATAGCTACACCTGTACTTGTACAGCAACATCTTCTAGCTTGTTCCATCTTCAAGCTCAATCTTGAAGACCAACAAAATTTGAATGAAGATTCAACTTCTCCTTTGTTACTGGCTTTGTTAACATATCAACAGGGTTCTTATCTGTATGGATCTTTTCTAGCTTCAACTCACCATCCTCCAATACCTGTCTAATGAAGTGGTACCTAAGCTGTATATGTTTGGTTCTTGAATGAAAGGCTGAATTCTTTGCCAAATGAATTTCACTTTGACTATCACTATACAATCTACAACTCTCTTGCTCCTTTTCCAACTCTTCCATGAACCGTGTCATCCATATCATCTCCTTGCTAGCCTCTGTGACTGTAATGTATTCTGCCTCTGTAGTAGACAAGGCAACAACCTTCTACAACTTTGAAATCCAGCTAACTGTCATTCCACCAACAGTGAACACATAACCTGTGGTGCTTCTCCTGCCATCCAAGTCACTTGCCATATCCACATCTACATACCCATGTAGAGAAGTGTTTGACCCTCCATAGCATAAATTCCTATTGTTGGTTCCTCTCAGATATTTGAGAATCCACTGAATCGCTTTCTAGTGTTCCTTTCCTGGATTGGCCATAAACTTACTGAAAACTCCCACTACTTAGGCAATATCAGGTCTAGTACATACCATTGCATACATTAAGCTCCTAATTATGAAAGCATATGGAACTATACTCATGTACTCTACCTCATCATGTGATTTAGAACACTGTTCTTTGCTCAACTTGAAGTGTCTAGCCATAGGTGTGCTTACCGGTTTTGCATCCTACATATTGAACCTTTCCAACACCTTGTTCACATAATCCTCTTGAGATAAAATCAAACTGTGATTTTTTCTATCTCTCTTAATACTCATGCCAAGGATTTTCTTTGCTGCTCCCAAATCCTTCATGGCAAATGTGTGAGCTAATTTTACCTTAACCTCAAAAATATCCTGCATGTGTGAACCTGCAACAAGCATATCATATACATATAGCAATAGGATAATATATCTACCATTATTCAATCTCTTAAAATAAACACAGTGGTCAGATTGACATCTACTAAAACCATGCTCAGTCATAAACCTATCAAACCTCAAATACCATTGTCTAGGAGCTTGCTTAAGACCATATAAGCTTTTCTTCAACCTGCACACAAGTTTCTCCTTACCTTTGACCTCAAAACCTTTCAGCTGATCCATATATATTTCTTCATCCAAATCTCCATGAAGAAACGCTGTCTTAACATCAAGCTGCTCAAGATGCAAATCCTCAATAGCAACTAAAGACAATATAGTCTGAATAGAAGTAATCTTTACTACAGGAGAAAAAAATTCACCAAAATCAATACCTGGTTTCTATGCAAATCCCTTTACTACCAACCTAACCTTATGTCTCATTTGTCCATTCTCACCTTCCTTTAACCTGTAAACCCATTTGTTTTTCAGTGTTCTCTTTCCCGCTGGCAACTCAACCAAATCCCATGTTTGGTTCTCTTTCAAGGAATCAATCTCCTCATTCATGCCAAGCTCCCACTGTTTCTGGGTTTCTACCTACATTGCTTCATCACAACTCTTTGGTTCTCCACTATTAGTGAGAAATAAGTAGAATAATGAAGGGGAATAATGAATTGGAGGTTTACTTACCCTTTCTGACCTCCTCCTGGGTGTTTGAGACTCATCCACAACTTGTTGTCTGCCTAAATTCTCTGTCAGTGACCGATCCTGATCATCTCCAGGTCTGTACTTGACCGACATTGGTTCCACATGACCGATTTCAGTTCTTGTCTGACTGACATCGATCACTATCTGACCGACATCGGTTCCTGTATGACTGACGTCGGTTCTTACCTGACCGATGTCGATGTCTATGTTTTCTTGTCTGTGATTATTTTTTCCCACGAGCTCATTTTGCATCATCACCTTGTCCAAATCAACATTGCTCTGCTCAGAATTATTTAGCTTCTTGAGTTGATCATTATACATCACCTTCTCATTGAAAACAACATCACGGCTTCTAATTATTTGTTAATTTCTAGATTCCACAACCGAAATCCAAAATCTCCAGAGCCATAACCAATAAAAGTGCACCTCATAGATTTAGCATCCAACTTCTTTCTATTTTCTTTATCAACGCGCACAAAAGCTTCAGAACCAAAAACTCTGAGAAATGAAATATCTACTTTTTTACCTATCCAAGTCTCTTCTAGAATTTCACCATCCATAGCAGTAGAGGGTCCTCTATTAATCAGGTAAACCATAGTGTCTACAGCTTCTACCCAAAACTGTAAGGGCAAACCAGCATGCAACCTCATACTTCGTGCACGCTCCATTATTATTCTATTCATCCTTTCAGCAACTCCATTTTGTTGAGGTATCCTTGGAACCATCCTTTCCCTGTGTATTCCATTCATAGAACAATATCTATTGAACTTATAGCTACAGTACTCACCACCATTGTCAGATCTAAGACACTTCAATCTCAAACTTGTTTCATTCTCAACCAAAGCTTTCTATTTCATAAACATGTCAAAAACATCAGATTTTTTCTTTATGCAATAAACCCATACCTTTCTTGTAGCATCATCAATGAAAGAAACATAATACTGTGATCCTCTAATAGAAGTTATCTGAGCTGGTTCCCACACGTCTGTGTGAACAAGCTCCAACTTGTGCTTCTTCTTTGTTGACCCAATTTTGAGAAATCTCACTCTCTTCTGTTTCCCAAAAATACAATGCTCACAAAAATCTAGATCTATGTTTTTCAAATCTGAAAGCTTACCTTTTGACTTAAGAATAGTCATTCCCTTCTCACTCATGTGGCCAAGCCTTTGGTGCCACAACTTTGCATATACATCTGAAGTAGATAATATAGAAGGAGAATAATCAATAATACAATTATATAAATAGAGAGTACCTACTCTCTTACCTCTAGCTAATACAAGTGCACCCTTGGTGAACTTCCAAGATTCAACTGTGAGAGTTATTATGTAACCCTCATCCCCCAACTTTCTTGTAGAAATTAGATTCCTCTTCAGGATGGGTACATGCATGACATCCTTCAACACCCATGTGTTACCATTCTACAATTTTAGCTGCACTTTTCTTTTGCCAACAATTTTACAAGGCTCATCATCCCCTAAATAAACTATTCCAAAATCTCCCTAGACATAATCATTGAAATATTCTTTATTTGGGGTTGCATGGAAAGAGGCACTAGAATCTACAACCCAAGATTCTATTCTAGTATCCAAAGAAAGTGTAAAAGCATCTTGTGTAACAATACTTGCAACTTTTGCTTCTTCTTTACCTTCATGCTAATTTTCATCTTTAATCTTCAACCAACAATCCTTCTTTGCATGCCCTATCTTTCCATAATTCTAGCAGGTTATTTTTCTTCCATTTCTGGATTTGGATCTACTTCTCATCTTTGACTTAGACCTTAATCTCCCTTGCTTGTGCTTCTATTTTTGCCTTCCCCTGCTTTCAATACTTAAAGCATTACCTGATGTTTCCCCTATGCTTTTCCTGTGAGTTTCTTCATTCAATATTACACTAGCAACATCATCTACTTTCAAGATATTTGTAGCAGATGCAGTATTACTAACTGCCATTACCAAACTATGCCAACTTTCAGGTAAAGAGCATAAAATTAAGAGAGCCTTAATTTCATCATCAAAAACTATTTTGATTGAATTTAACTGATTTACTATTGCATGGAAATCATTTAGATGACTAGATATAGATCCATCTTCCTGCATTTGCAAATTAAATAATTGCTTCATAAGATATACCTTATTTGAAGTTGAGGGCTTTTCATATAAATTTGCTAAAGTATCCATTAACTCTACTGTTGTCTTTGCCTGTGACAAGTTGGAAATCACAGAAGATGCCAGGCTCAACCTTATGGATTCCAGAGCCTTTCTATCAAGAACATTCCATTCTTCATCTTGCATATTTGTGGGCTTACTTGAAACCCCACCCAACGGTAATATAGATCTTTCTAATACAGATAATCTTCTATCTACATCCTCCATAATTGATAATTATTGCCGTTAAACTTCTCCATTCTTAGTTTAATTTCTTCTGCCATTGTTATACTCCCACTCAAATAGAAACCCCTGTGAGTGACCTGTAATCAACACACACTAAATAGATCTGAAACCACCTGTTAGTGAACCCAAACTCTGATACCACTTGTCAGGATCTTAACAAGAACAATTGATTACTTTTGTGCAAGCAACTAAATATGGAATTAAACTAGAATAATAAGTAACTAGAAATTAGAATCAGTAAAGAACATGAGATACAAGAAATAATGAAAAACTTGTATTAAACTCTTCTCAGAAGGAAATACAATTGAAAAAATATCTCTTTCTTCCACACCTCTCAGATGTACAGACCTCTTTCCCTCAAGAGTTTTCTATATCAATTACAAACACAATTCAATCCTTGAATTTTCTATCTTACATGTCTATTACACACACACACAAGCTATGAAGATCTATCCCTATTATATAGAATTAGGGATCATGAGCTATGCATTCTCCACCATTAGATATACCTCTTAATCAAAGGTTTAAATCAGTCTTGCCAAAAATAGAAATGCGGACTTACAACTAGCAATTAATCCTATCATGCAAACATTTTGTTCATCCCACAAAATAGACTTCTAGAACGCACAGGTGACCAACGTTGGTCCCTGTCTACCTGCATATGACCGACGTCGGCCGATCCATAACCGATGTCGACCGCCTCTAGTCGATCCCTGACCGACATCGGTGACTGTGTAAAACCAGCAACCTTTGCATTCGCTCATTGGTGAAGCTTTTAGCTCCACACCTCAACATCCAAATCAAGCATTTAATTGAGAATATGTTGGAGAATGGGGAGATAAAATTAGATAATGGTGATTCCAATTCTAATCAAACTCTTATAATTTATCAAAACCCCTTTCTTGACATAACAATCAACAGTAGTAAAATAATCAATAATAACTTTTAGTGTAACAACAAAATTAACCATATCAAAATCAAAGGCCGAACTAGAAAAATCAACAAAATCAACAAAAAAACCCACAATGACAGAACAATGGACAAAACCAAAGTTAGAATGGTAATAACCAAAAAACCTACCATGTAGTTGCACATGAATATAACAGGGTTGTAGGTCATATTGTAGGGGGTAGCGTTAATACCATCTCTATTAATCCTAGACCAAGCACTAATCAACTTAGACCATTGCTAAACAAAAACATTCAACCAAATTACATGGATAATCCTTCTTTGACCTGAGAGTGCATATAAACAAATTGAAAAACTAGGAATTTTCTTCTTGGACCTTATATCAACAACTCATCCTTGCCACGTGACCACATATGAGTGTACTGACAATTGAGACTTATCCTGTCTGATCCCACACCATTCCCAACATTTATTAGTAATAATGGTCTAGTATTTAGTCTTGATTATGCAATAACAAATCAAAGGTCAAATATTGCTATCCTAGGCCTACAACCATCCACCACTTTACTTGTTATCCAACTAACCATTAGCCTTGTAATAAACCATTCAATACTGACCAAGATAAGAAGTTTGATATTGTGGAACAATTACAAAAGACATTAGCATAAATTTCTATTTTAGATTTATTGTGAATGTCTTTAATCCATAAGAACATCTTGAATGATTTTTTAACCCAATCCACTATTGCTAATGGCATATCCCTTGATAAATCTCAAACTTTGATTGGACACCTAGCTCCAGCCCAATAAGTCACATTCAACCAAAGTGATATGTCTTCCCTTGGCCCACTCCATAATAACCTATTGTATATAGAATTTTATATAAAATGACATAAATTAAAAATTTTCCTTATAGAGAATGGATCAGGCCTCAAAATAATGTCTCTAAAGCTCATCAAGCTTCTTGGGTATACAATGGTAGATCTCTAGCTAGAAACAATAACCATCAAAGCCTATGATAATCAAGAAAGAGAATCACAAGTCACCATTAGATTGCCAGTTATCATTAGGCATTTGACCCAGGATACTCTTTTTTGTGTGCTTGATCTTGAGTTGTCATATAATATGTTTTTAGGTAGGCCTTGGTTACATAGAATTCATGCAGTCCCGTCAATGCTGCACCAATGTATCAAATTTTACCACTCAAGGATGGAAGTGAATATTCCAAGAGATTTACACCCATATGAAAACTGCAAACATTTTAAGGCCAAATTTTAAAGCTATAATTATCATGATGGCATGAATATAAGTTCCAAGCAGGATTAAGGAAAGGCTATACTTATTGATCTTAGATAATTTCATAGATCATAATACCTTGGATTCCCTTTCTCACATGCTTCCTCCTAAAAATTCTAATCATTTCACCATTTTAGATAATAGATTAAGAGAGTATGTGACCCATGATATATTTCATATTTCCAATCTTCCTCAAAATCTAAAAATCTTTGGGTGACCTAAAGTCACTTCACATATGCATTGGTAACAAAAGAAAAAAGATAAGGGACCTATCACATTTGTACCAACATCTAACCTAGAACCTGACCCTCTTAAAGGGGATGAATCATGATTATACAATGACAACCAAGTTGATTATTATAAAAGTTCAAAGTATCTTATTCCTAATAGGATCATGAAACATCACAATTATAAAGGAAGAGGCCTTGAATTGAATCAACAAGGAACCATCGAGCCAATTTCCATGACTAAGTATGAAAGACCTTATGGACTTGGATTTAAACTACCTGGGGGTAAACCCACATATCTTATTCAAACTCCATCATTAATGACTAGTGATGATGATGTTGACAATGAAGCAAAATTTGATCATAGCCTCATCTTTGTTGACCTAGCTAAAACCAACCTGTTTGATAACAATGTCATTTGTACCCTTACCCTAGTCATTCATCGCAACCCCTTACCATTATATTATCCCTCGCTGATAGATTGGGACCAACAAAAATCTAGTCTACTGATTGATGAGTTGAAAAATGATGAGACATTCTAACTTCTTAGGCCTTAGAGACAACATTCCATTGGGAGATCACAAGTCAAGATTCTCAATTGCATTGGATCCTATAGCCTATTTTTGAGAGTGGGTGAACACCCTTAGCCAAAAATAAATAAGTAAAACATTAAGGTCCCAAAGTGAAAACCTCTTTGAGGCACTTTTTGACCAGAGAAAAAGTAAAGATAAAGGCTATTCTAGTGGTAAAAACCTATTTCAAGAGCCATTAGATGGAGATATTCATTCTTCTTTGAATTTAGACCATGAGACCACCAACGATGAACATGCTTATGGATCTGAGTTCAATTTTGCACAATAAGTATTTGATCAAATTATTCAAGAATTTCTAACTATTTTTGTCACATGGTTGAATCTCCCATTAGGGGACTCAAATTCATCATGCCTAGGAGAATTTGAAGAGCAAGTCTTAGCAGAGGACCCTGACATAGTTAAATAGTTCAAGTCATTGCCTACTATCCTAGAAGATGGTTCAACCCTTCTAGTTGAAGATACAATAGAAGTAAACATCAGGACTCCATTAGACCTAAAATGAATAAAATTAGGCACATCTCTCATTGAGGAAGAACATGAAGTCTTTACAACTCTGTTGAGAAAATTTGTAAATATCTTTGCATGGGCCTATTCTGACATGCCATGTTTAGACCCCACCTTGGTTTTATACCACCTTGTGGTTAATAATGATGCCAAAATGGTAAAACAAAAGATATGTAATATGCATCCTCACATTTTTGTATTTGTAAATAAAGAGTTGAAAAAACTCTTAGAAGTAAGATGTATTTGATTTATTGACTACTCAGAATGGATCTCTAATGTGGTACCTATTAGTAAAAATATTGAAGGGATCATAATCTATATTGATTTTTGAGACATCAAAAAAGATTGTCCTAAAGATGACTTTAATTACTTAATATTGACATGATTATCGACTCCATGGTAGGTTATGAAATGCTTTCACTCATAGATGACTTTTAGGATACAACTAGATCAAAATAACACTAGAAAACCACCATAAAACAACATTCACCACTCCATGGGGAACATTTTGTTATCAAGTAATGTTATTTGGCCTTAAGAATGCTAGAGCTACATATCAAAGGGCCATGACTATCATATTTCATAATATGATGCATGATATTATTAAAGATTATGTCGATGACATATTAGGAAAATCTAAAACTAGGGTTGACCATCTAGAAGTGTTGTAAAGATATTTGAAATATTATGGGAGTACAAAGTCAAAATAAATCCAAAGAAATGTGTGTTTGACATAACCTTAGGCAAATTATTTGGCTTCATCATGTATCATAGAGGTATTGAAGTCAATCTGGCTAAAGTCCATGCTATAATTGAGATGCTATCACCAACCAATTTAAAGAAACTCCATAGTTTGTAGGGTAAGAACTAATCAATTCGATGCTTCATATCTCAATTAGCAGACAAGTGTCATCCATTTACACATCTTCTAAATAAGGGAGTTGCATTTCACTAAGATGATCACTACCAAATAGCTTTTCAACAACTCAAAGACTATCTTTTTAATATACTTATTTTATTACCTCCTATATCGAGATAGACATTTTTGTTATACATATCAGCTATCAATAATGCACTAGGGGCACTCTTGGATCAACACGATGATAGATAAAAAGAGCATGTCATATAATACCTAAGCCATACGTTGGTTACATATGAACATAGCTATACACCTATTGAAAGATCTTATCTGGCCATGGTCTTCATAGCTCAAAAGCTGTGTCATTACATGTTGAATAATAATACTATGGTCATTTCAAAAGTAGACCCACTCAAGTATCTACCATTTAAAATAGATTTGTAAGGTAGAATGGATAAATGGATCATGCTTCTTAATGAGTTTGACATAGAATATGTCAATTAGAAGGCAATTAAGGGACAAGTTCTTGTAGATAAACTTACTAAAGCACCTCTCATAGACACACAACCACTCATGTTTCAATTTCTTGATGAATCCATAATGACCATCATTGACACACCCTTTGAGGAGTATCCCTAGAAGTTATATTTTGATGGTTCATTTACTATACATGGATTGGGGGTAAGCCTATTATTTATTACACTATAGGGAGATCTAATCCCTAAATCATTCAAAATTAGATTTCTTTATATAAACAACATGGCTGAGTATGAAGCATTTGTTGCAGGAATTCAATAGGTAGTGTATTGGAACATATATCATCTTCAAGTTTATGGTGATTCTTAGTTAATCATCAATCAGATCACATACTATTTTTAGACCAAAGATAACAAGATGGTTCCATATAAAGCCATGGTCAACACTCTTAAGCAACAAAATACCAACATTCAGTTTGAGCACATACCAAGGGCTAGTAATAGAACTGTAGATGCCATGGTTACTATTGGCTCTCTAATTCGACAAACAAATAAAACTAGCGAGTATTGGTTTCTTGTCAAGAATTTGTCAGTACCAAATCATGTACCTTCAATCATTACAATTATTTATGATATTGTTAGTCTTAATTCTATCTGGTACTTAGACCTTTACAACTACCTTCATGACTAATTTATACCACCTAACCTATCTCAAAATAAATCAAATCCTTCATTCATCATTCCACTCATTAAAATCTACTTAGATCCACCCTTTACCATCATAGTTTTAATGGAACTCTACTTCATTATTTAACCTTGATAGAGTCTACACTAGCATTAAGAGAAATACATGAAGGGGTATGTGAACTCATTCTAGTGGGGCAATATTATCCAAAAATATCTTGAATAATGGTTATTATTAGCCCATGATGGATGCAAATGTCATTGCATATGTAAAGAAGTGTGACAAATTTTAACGACATGCTAATATGATTCATACCCTAGCCAAAACTTTGAAACTGATGTTGACACCATGGATATTTTCTACATAGGGACTTGACCTCATTGAGAAGATCAACCCCACCTAATCTGATAACCATAAACATATCCTTACCACCATTGATTATTTCACTAAGTGGGTTGAAGCTATACCCCTCACTTATGTGACTAGAAAGCAAATTTCCAAATTCATATTCAACCATCTCATTTGCCGCTATGGTATTTCCTTTGACATTATATATGATAATGGAAGATCATTCAAGAACAAGGATGTAGACCAACTATGTACCAAATATAACATCACACAACACTTTTCTATAGCATATTTACCTCAAGGTAATGGCCAAGTTGAAGCATCAAACAAAACCATTGTCAATATTCTTAAAAATATTGTCAATGATGCCAGTCATAATTGGCACTTATAGATATTCTATACCATTTGGACATATCGTACCAATCATCATACCCCCATAAGAGCTACTCCATACTCACTTGTTTATGGTACTGAGGCCATCCTTCCCATTGAGGTTGAATTATCATCATTATGCATCTCTTTCAAGCATGTCCTAGATGATCATGACTACTGAGTAGCTTACCTACAAGAGCTAGACATACTTGATGAGAAATGCATAGCTATGCTCAATAATCTTCAAGCATATCAGAACTGACTCAAAGGCCACTATAATCGACATGTTAGGTATAGAAAATTTGAACTTGGTGATCTTAGAATACCACAGTTGAGAAGAAGCATAAAGAAAAATTCAAACCAAACTAGATAGGGCCTTTCATCATTATTGTAGATTATAGATCAGGATCATATAGGCTTGCCACATCAGATAGAGATGAACTTCCTGAGCTGATGAATATTATTCATCTCAAGTGGTATTATGCTTAAGTGATAAGGTGTATTGTTTTTAAGGACCATTTTAGTTATGCCATTTTATCAATATTCTTCTTTATACAAATATTATCTTTATCTATCCTCTTAACCGTATTCACTTTCCACTTCTGATCTATCGACCTAGTGTGTTCTAAAGCCTAGCCTATTGACCTTATTTTTTTACCATTCGTTACACATTTTTAACATCAAGATATCTTATCAGTTTCCTCAGGTAGTTCATGTATTTTAGATAGAGATCATATTTTGAAGCAATATGATAGAAGTTTTGGCAATTGAATCCTTCGTTTGTTATTCCTTTCTTATCACCGGTCTTGTTACTAATTATAACCACCTTTGGGAAAATTAGTACCATTAAGCCATGGCATTGTGTCCTAGTTATAACTTCCTATGGAAAAACTAGGGGTAACCTTTTTTTCTTGAGCTTTGACATACCAACTTGTCACTCCCTATGCCACATTGTGCTTTTTTACCAACTATGCTTATTTTATTTGAATTGAATACTACACTAATCAAATTCCTCCAATGTAAGGTGGAACTACAGTGACTTGAGGTCTTACTTTGGGACTATGTAGGTAGTGCTCAGTTACCCTTCTCACCATGCTCTCACTATTTTATGAGCAACCTAAGTTTGAATTCTCTTACCATTTTGTAAGCAACTTAAGCTATGCTCTCACCATTTTGAGAGCAACCTAAGCTACACTCTCACTATTTTGTGAGCAACCTAAGCCACACTCTCACTATTTTATGAGAAACCTAAGTTTGAATTCTCTCACCATTTTTTGAGCAACCTAAACCATGCTCTCACTATTTTTTAAGAAACCTAATTCTGAACACTCTCACCATTTTACAAGCAACTTAAGCCATGCTCTCACCATTTTATGAGAAACTTAAGTTTGAATTCTCTTACCATTTTGTGAGAATCCTAAGCCACACTCTCACCATTTTTTGAGCAACCTTAGTTTAAATACTCTCACCATTTTATGAGCTTGAACCATTTAAGTATCTCATCATTATTGATCGAGTTGAGATATTTTAAAAAAATTCAAAAACATTTGAAAATTTGTTAGAAAATAACAAAACATTGACCACTTCTTTGCCTTAAAGATTATGGGAACCCTTACTAATTTACAAACAAATCACTTGTCACTTAGTTTCCCTATCTTTTTTGGCTTTCTATCTCATAAACTTTCCATTTTTCAAGACCATTCCTCTTCTTCTATCACATCCATTCTATTTGTTTTCCTCAGTTATCACATTCTTTCCGTTCCTTGGAAGAACTACATTTGGCTTGAAATTTTTTATTAGATATTACATCCATGGAACTATGTAGGTAGTGTCCACTTGCCTAGTACATATGGAGATAACTCGACCACCCCCTTCCTTTTTCTTTTATTCCTTGATTTTGTTCATTTGCTAAGTTGTTGCCTATTTTCTAAGGACAATGTTCATTTGGTTTCTATTGAGTGTCTCTTTATTTGTTTCTTTGTTGTTTTGTTTGTGTGCTTGTTTGTTTACTTTCAGCACTATTGCCTTGATTTAGTTTATGTGTATTCATTTGAATCTATTCATATTCATATGTTTACATTATCATCATAGTTTATATCATTGGTGCATTTTTTTCTATTAAGTATTGGATTACAATAGTCAATCTTTATGCATATTTTAGTTAAGTCCTCATGATGTTATACCATGATGTCTACTGACACGTGCTACAAAAAAATTAATATTTAAGAAGTCTATTCAATAATGATGATATCTCTTCAACACTGAAATTTTGATTCACTCTTGATCATATCCCAAATAGAGTAATTAATCATAAAAAAATTTCAACTTTTATTAGTTCAGATGAGCATCTCCCTAGTAGTAGGTTGTTCTAATTCATCATTACCCTCAATATTAAGTTATCAGTATCCTCAATCAAGTTTATCATGTTTGCCATAATCAAGGTATAATGATTATAACCGCCTATGGGCAAATCATTGCACACCATCCCACCTGTATTCCTCAATGATTATAACTTCCTTTGAGCAAATCATTGTGTTGTCATCAATTTAATTTTTCTATCCATACAAAGGCATGTTATTCTATTATTTATCTTTCCTAACTGAGGCAGATCCATCTTCTCAATGATTATAACTATTTTTAGGTAAATCATTGTGTTATCATATCACATTGCCACTATTGGGGTAAAATATTTATAACCGGCTTTGGATAAACCATTGTACACCATCCCACTTACATTCTCAATGATTTGGCCTACTTTTTCAATATCATTGTGTTTTTACCCATCATATTTCCTTTATTTGGTCGCCTTGTTTCACTTCTTTCTTTTCAAGGGACCCTTTTCCAACTTGCTTGTGTCAACCATTCCTTTGAGGGGGTATCATACTATTAGTTTATCATCATTGTAGTTGTAAGCATGCAGGAACTTTTCATTCTTTGAGAATATGTTACTGTGCTTATATTTTATAACACCTTCTCAAATAAGGGCAAACTGTAGACACCTAAATTTGGCCACCAATGACCTTCAATTAGGATTTTGACCAATTTCCATCCAAAACGTACAATTTTGTCTAAAAACACTAAAACACGCTAAATGATGTGAAATTGACATATTCAAGTGCTAATTTTAGTTAGGGTATCCCTAAATGGAGAAATATAATTTATGGGCCAACTAACTTTGATCAGATCATTTTGAGTCAAAATGCTAATTTTGCACCTCGGTGCTCTAGATTAATCTTTCCTATCAAATATCTTGCAAAAGACACGTGCCTTTGTTATTTTCCATTGATAACATTCTAAATAGGATATCGGATTTAATGTATCTGACATCACCTTTCAATTCCAATCTAGTCAAATTTTAGACCAATAACAAGGCATTATGATCAATTTGAGTAATTTGTGCATAAAGTGCTTAAGCATGCTTATGAGCTAATTAATCTAAATCAAGGCCTAATTAAGAATTCCATAAAAACTTGTTGAAAACATTGTTTTAGAAATTAATATTGAATATCTGCATCATCAAGTGACCTCATTTCTTGGGAAGACATATCTAGGCCATAAATACCACAAATACTAATATTCATGCCCTCCATGCCTCATCAATGCCTTAAATGCCTCTTAATTTCCCCTTCTTCCAATGTCATGATGAAGATAATTATAAAATTAATTCTAAAAATTGAATTAATCTTCAACCACACATCTCAATCTTAGGATGGATGGTTCAAGTTGATTCTAGACATTCTCAAAAATCTATAAATAGAGAGGCCATGAACATCATTCCTAAGAATTGACAATGCAAAGTTATAATGCACAAATAATTCCAAAAGCCATTAAAATTAGTGTTATCATGCTGTATTGATTCCAAGCCAATCCAAAAGATAAAGGTGCCAAGGAAAGATGGAGGTAGCCAAGGACTTCATGAGGACAAGCCAAGAAAGCCACTACAACAAGTATTTTGGAGTAACCAAAGGAGGTAAAAGAATGTTTCTATTGAATTTTAGTTGTGTGTTTTATTCATGTTTTTTAACTAAGCTCTCCCTAGTGTCTAGGCTAAGAGATGTTATATTAGTTAGTGTGTTTCTTTCACACTTGTTTTCATTTTGAAACTAACACCATACTAACCATCCTCTCTTGAGTCAAATTCTTATATCATATTAATCAAAATTGAGAAACTTGTAGGGAGCCTATCAGATAACCCTTATCAAACCATTGCTATAGACCTGATCAGTGATGAAGAATTCAAGCAAAGAGTTGGTGTCCACATTGAGGGCATTAAGGACAATCAAGGCCATTTTTCCAAGGATAATAAGAATATTCTTGACACCATCCTTAATTCAAGGAAGAAAATCATGGAAGCACAATGTATCAAGGAACTAATGGCTAAAAGTGATAAGGAATTTGACACATTGGCAAATCAAGAGGAGGATTGTCTAATGAAGCCTGCAGTGTATTTTGAGCTAATCAAAGACCAATACCCAATGTGAAAGACTTATTTAGATAGGGATAATTGAGGGGATCACTACTAATGTAATTTGTAAAATAATATCTCTTTGTAACAAATATATGCTAGCCTATTAGCATATATGGTTTCCTTTTGTCAATTTTGACATAGTAGGTCATATACATTATAATATTTGTATTAAGGATAGTTGTCCTTATCTTGCATGTGGATATTTTGAGAAGGTTAACCAATGAACCACCTATGTTTCCTATAAATAGGTAGGGGGTCACCATTTTGTAAAGAGAGAGATTTTGAGCAATTGTATACCAAGAGCATTTAATATAACTAAGGAATTCTAAAAAGATTATCAATATAATTTTTTAAATGTCAATATTGTCTTTCAAATGGATATTGTCATCTTAAGTTTGAATGATTCTTCATACTTTGAGTCACATTCTCTATCAGAAGGTTGTTGATTTTTTCTAATACTAGATTAACTATAAAGATCTCAAGTATACTTCATTTTATTTTGCTCTGCATTTGGATGTGCTTGGGCTATTCAGACCAAAGTAACAAATGTTTAAAGTAAACTTGGTTCTTACTTATGATTTATATATTTCTTCTAAATTTTGCCTGATTTATGATGTAATCTAAGTTCATGTTATTTTATAACATAAATTGGTTCATGTGTGCTCAAAGTAATTATAATTTTGTCATAATATTTGAGATGAGAATTTGTAATCCCATTTCCTTTCTACCTTACCCTTCCTTTTTTTTATTTTTTTTATCAAGACTCACTTTAGTTTAAATATCATTGTTAGTATTCATTCAGATTAGTTTGAAAATCATCAAATTCATAAAGATCCAAAGATTTAGACCCTGGTGGATCCCAACCACTAAATTAAACAAATATTAGGGACAGTTCCCATACTCTACTTCTATTCCACCACAAACATCACCGAATTATCACAAATTGTAACTCATGCCTTGGATTTTTCAAATCCTAAAATGAGAAGTGTTTATCAAAACTAAAGAGCACTTGTGGTACATATAGAAGCATCAATAGAGTTTTGTTTGTAGGGGATCATACTCCATGGTATTATTTGAATTAATTATTTGGATGGTATGAATAGTGTCATAGGTGTCAGTAACACCATTATTATTTACATGATAGTTTTTATTTTTGATTAGCATGTAAGTTCCCATTGTAGGTTGAGGTGGTTTGAATTGACACATGAGGAAGTCTTGTCATTTGGCCTAGTCAAGAGCTTCTTCCAAGGTTTTTGGAGAGACAGTCCTAACTTGATACTATAATTTGGGGTATAAAGCATTAGTGAATAGGTGGAAGAGGTTGTCATCCACCATATTATGCTCATATTTGTTAGATATTTTTTTCCATCATTTGATGAAGGCTTGTGTCATTTCAATTTTAATTTGTTTATAATTTATAAAATGGGCTAATTTGTTCTCAGAAAGATCACTAGTTTGGAATTCTTAGACTAGTGAGTTGACCAAGTCTTTGAGGCTAGTGATAGAGTGGGTTTTTTAAAGTAGTTGTACCAATATAAAGCATCTCCTAAGAGTGTTTTAGCCAATATTTTGGTGGCGGTGAAAGTGTTAATCTTAACCTAATATTTATAAAGCTTACTAAATATTTTTAAATTCAAAGTGGGATCGATGGATCCATTAGAGGTGATGGTAGCTGTGATATATCCTTTACCAATGTTAGCAATTTCAGGTACTAGAGGTTCATTTTCTAGATGTTTGATGGTTTTATTGATGAGCAGTGGTTTTGGGATAAGGTTGCCATAGAAATCTCTATGGGCTGGGAGGGAATTAATATTTTATGCTCCCCATGAAACCTATTGAGGTTGGTTTTGGAGATGAATGAGATGATCTTACATCTACATCATTTGATTTGCATTATTGGTTTGAAAGGTATGCATTTGATTAAGATAACTAGTGGATGCAACATGTGATGCATTAGTGGTTGTATTAATAGCTTAAGTTGCACTATGAGTGTGGGATGAAGTAGTAACATGCATCACAATGCATGTCATGAGTGGTATTGGTAGAAAAATAAGTACTAGTGGCATGAGAATAATTAGTATTGAAAGATGCAATAGTATCATGGTTAAAGGTATGACTCTTTTGAAGAGGCCCACTAGAAGTGAAACCTACCATGTTGGTAAAAATACTTGATATAGAGGTTTAAGAAGACATAGAAGATGATGTCATGGTGTGGGAAGGAGACATTATAGAGAGGAAAGTTTGGGATACAAATAAAGTGGCTCCCCCAAATCCATAAGAAAAGGTAGGGGAGGGTGAATGGGATTTTCTTATATGAGAACCCATCATGAAATTATAGATGGTTGTAGGATCTTTCCTCTATGTTGAGTGAATTTATTGATGAAAAAGAGAATTTTAGTTGTGTACTCTAAATCACGCTCATATTCTAATGAGAACAAAGGGTTAAGTGTTAAGGATGAATGGGGAGGAGTCCTATAGTTGGTATTACAAGTGGTAACATGGACATTGATTTCATCAATAGTGGGTGCCACAAGTTATGTCTTAGGAAACCTATCAGGGTTGGTAAAACTCATCATGTTTTTTTTATTTAATTTCATATTGTCATCAAATAGGAAATTCATGATGATAGAGGGAGACTAAAAATTTGTGAAGAAATAAGGATCAATTAGTAAGATATAAAGTCAAACCAATTGACAATGTCCTATAAGATAGTAAACAAAATATGATAAAAATAACATAATTGTACAAGTCGATTGTGTATTATAGATGGATAAACTGAAAAGGGTAAAAAGACACATAGTTGGATACGTCAACTATGTATTGAAGATAAAACAAAGCTAATATCTTGTAATAGATTGAGTCGACAAGAAAAACTATGTTTTAAAGACAAGGAAATTTTTTACAATATAAGAAATAAGCAAATTCAATTAAACATACAAACAATTAGCTCAATGTATTTGATCTAATTGTAGCACACAACATAAACCTTATTCCAATGCTGACTAGTATAAGTTTTGTAATATAAAATATTACTTATAAAGAAGAATCAACAAAATTTAAATGTAAATGCTAATCTAAGTAGTTATTCCTAAATATTATTAAGTTATAATAAATTTTGAAATTAATGTGATAGGGAATTAGTTGTAAGAAGGAACTAAAAAAATAATTTAAAGATAATTTCAGGTAGTTTAGGCTTTAAGGGATCTATATTGGTGATGGTATTGGCTTAGTATTGAGGCTTACCCCCTCACTTCATAATGTCATAGTGATAAGGGTGTCAGGTGATTTTCCTCGATATACCATCAACCACATATTTAAACTTGGCTAAAAAACTAAGTTAGTTTACCTTTTGGTAATTAAATCTAGGTAGGTAGACCTTGCGAAGAAATTGTTCAATACTTTTTGGTGTTATGTGATTTGAAAGTGTGTGAAAAAGAAAAATAGTGTGACTAAATCAATAAATTAAAAATCTCCTATTTAGTATATGTTTTTTAATCTAAGTAAGCAAGCAAAAAAATGAAAAGTGAATTAATTACTAGTAAGATAGGTTAATTCCTTTGTTTTTGAAGAGTGAAGAGTTATTTTAGGTGACATTGTATGTAAATAGTATATATCATAGTCAACAGGGTCATTGTTTTCTATGGAAGTAAGATCTAGAAGGACATAGTCAAACAGGTTGACTAAGTATTCTAGAGAGAAATCAAGCTACATAATTATGTCAAGCTAGTCAACTTATTTCATTGTAGGGTTATAGTTTTATAGACTATAAACTAAGAAAATCAAGACTGTAAATAAAAAATAGAAATGACTAAGAAAGTAAGAATAAATCTGATAATCTTTGAATATATTTGATTTGCTAATTTTATGTTGCATTGCTTAAATGCTGATTTTTATATTCTACTAATAGATTTGATTGGGTCGATGAAGTCTTTAAAACCTATAAGCTAAAAATAAGCTATGAATAGAGTTGACTAGGTCAATTGAGTCTATAAACATGTATGTATGCTAAAAAATGACCTACAAATAGAGTTGACTGGTTCAACTGAGTTTACAAACTTGTGGATGAAGAGTCGAGCTAATTGATTCAATTCCCTGTTGTTAGAGAAGACTTGCACAGAGAAATATAGAGTTGATAGGAGTGATTGTGTGTTAAACCTACACACAAAATGTTAGATTATATCAATAGGTTTGATGTAGTACTATAGAAATAAAAATATATAATAGATAAGAATAAATAAATGCATGAAATAAAACCTATAATAGTTAGATTCACATCAGGTTTACCAGAATGTATACAAGGAAAGTGAAGCTAATCTACAAATCAATCCTATCTCAAAGAAGATAAATCACACTTACACTTTCATTTGTTGGTATATTTAGATAATCAAAGTCATGACCAAGATGGATCTACTAAACCTAACCAAGAGGTCCCTTACCACAATAATATCACTAGAGAGGGTTCCAAAGCCTCTAGTTAAGTGATACCATGCAATAACCCTAGCTAATTCTTATGTTTTCTTATTCACAAAGTAAATGATGAAGTAAATTAAAATCTAATGTAGTGCTCACCAGAGCTTGTGGCACAAAATGGGGGTAATAAACATAAAAATAAACATGCATAGAAGACATCTACTTAAGCCAATGTAGAGAAAATCCTAATGCATGGAGAGATAAGCATATAAGCTAACAAAT
Source organism: Torreya grandis (assembly GCA_037957365.1). Classification (NCBI taxonomy): domain Eukaryota; kingdom Viridiplantae; phylum Streptophyta; class Pinopsida; order Cupressales; family Taxaceae; genus Torreya; species Torreya grandis. Next base: position 1,289,297 of record JARHVA010002448.1, read on the forward strand.
GAAAATCTATCTACTTTAATAAAGAGAAGAAAAAGTTAGGAATAATTACCTTTAAAGATGAACCCACTAAGTCTCAATCTCTCCCTTGGTAAAGGTGCTTTGAAATAGGTTGTTATAATATGTAAGGATACAAAAGATAGGTCAGTTTTAGGCTATATGACTTCTCCTATGCATCCAAAAAACTTCTCCACATTACAATATTTATATCTCTGAGTGTAGTATTAAAAACCTAAGCAATGTTCCTCAAATTGAATGGTGGATAAGTAGATGCACAAATAATGATTTTCTTCTTGTCTCTTTAAGAAATGGTGAAAAGAATGTGTATATATAGTTGGATCTAACCTTAAATACTTATGAAATTTTAGCTAATAGATTCATACCAATCACTCCTATATCATTAATTAATAAAATAAAGTTAGGCCCTAGATGGGTCAGTTGAGGCTAACCTAAATATATAATATGCCAATATATTTTAAGTACAGGGTTGTCCTGGGTCAACTTTGTTCGATAAATGTCAAAAAGAGTTTTTGGTTTAGGTAGGAGTTGTTTGAGGTAGTGAATTACTTAGAAGAATGTGTGAGGGAGTTGTTAAAACCTAGGGAAGTGTATAGGAGAGGTTTGTGTTGATTTCAAGTGGTGGTGTAGGGGACAACAATCTTGTGAATCACCAATGGTTTGCTCACCCCTTTTTCAATACACCCTTTAAGGTGTGTAGTTAAAGAGATTGAGACTTGATGGGTTCTTTAAAAATAGAAAGCATCAATAATTGATAAAGTTTGAAAATATTGTGTATACACTTAGTATATGTTGTATGTTGTAACCTTGTTGTTGGGTAGACACCTGTTGTTAATTGGGCCCTTGTTGGGGGTTAGGCATTTATTGTTAACCAACCACCACTTTTTGTTGACCAATGGGAGTACATTTTTGATTAGGAAATATTTGTGATGTTTGTAGTATATTAGTTTTTGATGGTGTTTATTATGGACAAGACACCCCCTTTTTATAAAAATGGGATACCCCTCTTTAAAACCATCAAAACTAGATCTCCCAGATCCATTCTCTCATTCTGACCAGTTTCACTTGAATCAGGTCCTTGAAATATTATGCCACCCCAATTTCCCCAAACATGGTAAAACTCATTTATTTTATGGCTAAGGTAGGCTTTCTTATTTTGAGGACTTAGTGTGCTAACCTTGCAAGTCAACTTTCAAAATAAGTTCTCAAAGTATCGGTTCTTTCCAAAAATAACAAACCCAACATCCTACACAATAAATCAAAGACTGAATGGTGGTCGAGTGAGTTCTTAATTGGTTTCAAGTATTTTCCTTTTCACTTAGTATTTTTCATGTATTTCACAAAAATAAATGGACCACTGGAGAAGATTTGTATGGTGGTTATCATAAGTGTTAGATCAGCCAGTCTCCTCACCTAGTTAGAGCATGTCACATAACTTGATGTCAAATCAGCTAATCTCCTAGTCCTATCAGAGATTTCAAAGCCTAGAGGTGTTTAACCTAGTTAGAGCATGCCATATAACCTAATTTAAGATCAGCCAATCTCCCAATCCTACCATAGATATAAGAGCCTAGGGGATCTTGACCTAGTCAAAGCATACCATGTAGCCCAATGTTAGATCAACCAGTCTCTTGATCCTATCAAAGATGTTAGAGCCCAGGGGAGCCTAAAATAGTCATAACATACAACATAGCCTGATGTTAGATCAACCAGTATTATGATCTTATTATAGATGTTAGAGCTTTGAGGATCATGACCCAGTCAAAGCATGCCACATAGCTCAATGTTAGATCAACTAGTTTCTCAATCTTGTCAAAGATGTCAAAGCTTGAGGGATCTTGGCCCACTCATAATGTGTCATGTAGCCTAATTTTAGATAAAATAGTCTTATGGTCCTATCAGAGATGTCAGAGCCTAGGGGATCCCAACAAACTCAAAGTGTGCCATGTAACACAACCAATCATATAAGTGGAAACCTAAGGACCTAAAATTGTCATAATGAAATCTAGATAAATCCTAAAGATTAATAAAAGGATGCCACATGATCCTAAATGACACCTCACCCATCTTAAGGATATACCATGAATTTCAAGGCTATGCTTAAGTGTCGACCATTAACTTGAGAACCAATAAGTGGATGACATATGACATAAGACAAGATTTACCTAAGAGGCCTTGATCAGTTGTGACTAATTATCTACCATGCATTAGATATTAATGAAATAGTAATTTGGGCCTAATTGGATAGTTTTAAAATGTCAAATCACCCTTGCTAAATTTGGTTGGTAGTGTAAAATCATGAGCTCTAAATTTAACTCTAGATTGGGAAATAAAGAGAGAAGGTCAGGCACCAACTCAAATTTGAATCCACATCAAGTGAGTTGTCAAACCCCATTAATACAAGGGAATGAATGTATTATTTTATAAATATCCCAAGGAAAGATTGTTAATAGTTATCACTATATACCCTCAGAAGAAAATCAATTCCTTAATTTTTGATTCCCATTGCAAACCCATATGTTATCCCTTACACTCAATGCTTTTTTATTGGCCTCCACCTTGTTGTAATGGATATATCCCCATCAAACCCCAAATTCAAACTTGAGTATAGAGATAATTGTTCCTAGAAGGCTTGACTTAATTCAAGCATTATAATGAGGTGTTCAAAGCCATCGAATAAGTACCCAAGGACTTAATATTTGATAATGATGAGTAGGTCAAGATTAAAGATGATCATTGGTATTATAATAAATGTGGTCTTCATAAGGCCATGGCCAAACCTGAGATGTTCCTTTGTATTAACTTGTTTAACAACCTACTACTCACTTCTAGGTGAGTGTAAGATAGAGTCCATGATTGGGTCTACTTGACTAACTCCTGAGACTAGATTATCAACATCTCTCAAACCACCTAAAAATAATTTTACTCCCTCTTAGATTTTAATTTTTCATATGATGTTATGGTACTACAGACTTGGATTGACACTTTCCAAATTTGTGAGGTCCTATAAGATTGGGTCAAGAATCCAAATGTCAAATGGGTGAGTAAGGAGGACATCAATGCATACACAATCTACACCTTATAGGATGAGGTCTAGGTGGGTAAGATTCTACTTAATTTATTGTTTAAGGGCATAAAATACCTATATGTTAATGAATTATGGGTGCCCTTGCTCCAAATTATTCTCATTGGATCTAACATTCTAGACATGGGAGGGTTGATCAACTTCAAGTTAGTCAATGCCATAGCAGATGCCCAAACATGGGGGGACTTCTATATGATGAACTATCTTGTAGATGTGGTCTACAAGACACTCACCTTCAAAACATATACTCTTCTTGCATGGTTTCTAGGAGGCTCAGTGGCCATGTACTCTTTTATAAGTTAAATGGCCACAAGTACCAGAACCATATTTCAAATATTTGTGAGTACTTCTACCTGGTGATGTATAACATGATTAATGAGGCCCTAATGCCATGTTTATCATAGGAAATTACAGACTCTATTATAAACATAAGTGACTACTTATACTTCTAGGAGGACATTGTGATTCAAGTCATGGGTGTTCTCAAACAACCCCTTTACCTACCATACTTCATCCTAGATTGCCTATCAAAATAGAAGATTGCATACTAGATGGTGGAGGGTGTTTTTAGATTTTAAATCAGCCACCAGTAGAATGCATGACCATCACTCCCAATTACCATTAGACACCATGTATACAAGGCCTTCCCTCCTCTCCAAAAAATGGTGATTAGATGAGATTCCTTTGCCCTAAAGAGAGCTAAATTTTGACATTGGGATCCAAAAGGTATGATCCAAACTCATTTGGTGAGGTATTCAACTCTCCTCAACTTCAATTATGGCCACCAATCAGAGGATGATGATTAATTATACTTAAACACTACAAAGGACCAATAAGTGTTGGCCTAAATCATAGCTCGCAAGAAGAAGAATAGAAATAAGGTCTAGTCAAGGCCATCGATGACCCCTCCTACACCCATTCATTTAGTGGAGGACATTACCCCAACTCCTGCCATTATTTCCAAAAGGATTTTATAGGGTATTCTACCACCTTCTCCTTTATGATCACTTATTCCTCATGTCTTAACTCCACCTCTTCCTCCTCTAATAGTGCCTTTTCCTCATGCCCTAACTCCACCTCCTCCTCTTCTAGTAGTTATAGTAGTCTAGACCTAGCCAAGCCAGACCCATGTAACTCAATGTTAATTAACCTAAGCATAAGTAGTTTAACCACTAGTGCTTCAGCCCTAAGTTGTACAAACCCTGAGGTTTGATATTAGTAGTAGCTTGAAATCAAGTCTAAAGTAAGGCTCTCAACAAGCACTGACCCGGGTTAATCCCCTCACTCTCACCACTTTTAAAGTTCCTCCCCTCACTCCTACAAATTTTCAAATCCCTCTCATGGTGCCACGTAATCCCTCACCCCTTCCATAAGCTACTCAAGTGGTGCCTCTTCTCTTCCCTATTTTACCCTCTATTATTCACCTAGGTACCCTTGGCCTCAGTTCTCCTAGGTAACCTCACTTATTTATTTCCCTCTACCCTATCCATTCCCCAACCCTGAACCTCCCTAATACCTCCATTGGGCATGCCTTAAATCTAGGTACTTATAGGCACACCTATGTTAGCAAGCATAGCCATAACCTTTGAGAGTGTATCTCAAGTGCTCAAAACCACCTAGTGCCTCCTTTGGTAATGTATAAACCTCCATAGTCAATCCATGTATCCCCTACTATCTCTAATAGTCCTACCATATCAATTAAGGTGGACCTAGGTAAAAGAGCCAAGAAGAAATAGAAGGTGACTCACCTTCAAGATTTGGTCTAGATACCTTCCACTTCAACCTAGCCTCCTCTATCTACCTCCATGGTTCCTCTAACACCATCCATGGTAGGTTTATGCATCACTCCATGTCCCCCTCTTTTCATCATTTTAGGAACCCATGGGTTTGGTTTCAACTAGATTATCTCTTCCCTTTTTATGAATACCCCTCTCTCAAGAGTCATTGCCCCTTACATGAGATGACCTAGGAACAATGGTAGGCACAAATATTCCTATGGGCCTCCCCATTTATATTTCCTCCCTTCACTCCCATGCCCTTGACTCTACTACTTTCCTCATTCACACCTTCTTCCTCCATCTTCCCTCCACCTTGTCCTTTACCCATCACTGCCATCTCTTTCACTCCTCCCACACCTCCTAGAACCTGGGGGATGGTTTTGTCGACTAAAATTTTACCCTAGGTCAAAGTGGGTCAACCCCCTACATATTCAAATTTTTCATAAGGTCCTAAAGGTTTGAAAATGGTCACCATGGTCCTAAATAAGGTCAAGTCACACCTTTAATGGTCACATAATATGTTCTAGCCTTTGTCATACTTATCTATTTGTCTTAATGTCCTTTTATGCCACCATTTTGGTCATTTTAAGGAATTATACAATTTTTCAAAAAAGATAAATGCTTAAAGAAGTAAGGTAATGTACCTATTGATAGATTTTGACCTACATACAAAGCTTCTACCTGAATGGATGAGTTGAATAGAGTTTTGGATAGAATGAGTGGTCAAAAGATCATATGTAGCTTGCAAAGCTTCTGAAACACTTTAAGTAAACTTAAAGTGTAGTTTGTCAAATATTGAGAAAGTAGGTTCTCATAGTGATCATGACATTTATGGACATAAGTTAGGTTTCACATGTCTTAGAGACTCATTTTTAGCCTTGAAAGTTCTTGCACAATCACAAAAGAGCTAGACTATCAACACGTCATGTAGAAATAAATAGGTCAATCTAATTACACGTTTAAATAAATGAACTTGGGGAGCCTCTCAAGCCAAAATATTACATGAACATGATTCATTTACCAAGATAATTTTCTACAAATTTGGTATCTTGATGAGCTTGCTATCACAAGATATAAGCCTTTAAAATTAGACTTGCAGAGTAAAACATGTACAGGGATGTCAAGTTAAAGTTACAATAATTAACTATTTGGATTTAAAAATATTTAACAAGTAAAACATGCATGTAGATGTCAAATTTGGGCCTTGTAAAATATCCATTTGAATTCAAATGTTTCAAGATCAATGGTCAGCATTTGATCAAATCAAAGATCTAATGACATGCATCGATTGACAAAGCCAGTGGGTCTCAAAGATCTAATGGAGTGTATTTGATCATGCATCAAAGATCTATGGTGAGCATCAATTCAAAAGTTCAAAGGATCTCTAGGATGAATATACAAATGATAAGTGGCATAATCTTAGGATCACAATCTAGATCTAACGATGCATAGATGAAGCTTGAGTTAATGGCTCTGAGTAGATCAATGATGGGTGATCCATCATACAAAGCAAATATAACTATGATCAATGGGTCAAAAGGTTAGTGAATATTGAAGACAAATGTGTGGGTGACAAGTGTCTTAACCATGTTAAGCTAGTATAAGATTTATAGATCATATTTATTTATATAGAATAGAATCAATGATGCATGTATAAGCTAAGAAAGTGGATCCAATGGTGTGCAAGTAAGCTGATCGATGGTCAATATCAAAATTCAAAAGCCAAGTAATTCAATAGAGAATAATTATAATCAAGGTCAAAATAGAAACAAGTCCTACAAGGATCATCCCATCACTATTAGATCTCAGTCAAACATAGTTAAATAGACATAGTTATGTAGTCAAGGTTGTTAATGGTGAAGTTATATCACCATTAAAGCTCAGATGCAAGATAGATCTATTTAGACTTAATATAGTTCAAAAATGATGTTATGTAGTTTACAAATATTCATCAATATTATAGCTATATGAAAACTAATAAATTGGATTGATTTTCAATCTTTAGTAAAGACTTATGCTCAGATAGAGTAGGAACAGATATATAGTTATGAAGAAATGTCTTATCTATCAACATGGCTATATCCTCAACAAAGTAGGTAATTATCACCACTCAAATAAAACATGGTATGGCTCTATCAGATCTGTAGATATGAATATTTTGTATTCACAAAAATTCAAGTGAACTATGGTATAGATTCCCAAGGTGGAGATTTGGAGGTTGGAGAAAGTAGTTGGAACATTTAATAGATTTTCAGGGTGCCTAAGGGTTTCTCTTTATAAAAAAGATCATGACTCGCCACCTTTAGCAAACTCTTGTCCTCTAGTGTGTTGATTAATCAATGAAATGATTTAGAGGTTATTTAGACAAAATAAATATTATTTTTCAATAAATAACTAGTGTTGATTTGATGAAAAGGTGGTGGTAGCTCCTTTAATGTTCTTGGTTAATGTGTTTCCTCTTCTCTCTTCTCCATTTCTCTACATTACCCATTCTTTCTCATTTGTAAAAGGATGCTCATTTTTGGGAGTATCAAGGGACTCTTTGAGATATTAAAATATATTCTCTTCTTGATTAGGCTAAACCCTATCAATAATTTCTAAGAACTACCTCTTTATACAATAATATCTCTTGCCTTGGATCTATGTTGAGTGAGTTGTGCATAATGGCCTTGTGAATGAGATTCTTCCATATCCATTGTCCTCCCTTATGACCTCTTTTAGGTTTTTTTCAATTTGTCTATAAGTCTAGATTAGTGTTCTTTTTTCCATTGATGTAAACTCTTAGTGAGTCTTAGAACTCCTTTTTGTTTGCATTCATTTCTTCCTGAACCTAGTCTATGAAACACTTATGCACTAAGCTAGATTGTGAGGTTGTGTGAGCTAGAATTGTCTTATAAAGATATAGTGTGGGTTCAAGCTTATGGGAGTTTCCCATTTTTATTTGGTGCATCACCTACTTAAATTTATTATTAGCCCTCTCCCTCTTTCTAACCATTTTCCTTGTAGTATCATTCATTTAGGTGATCCATCAAGAAGAATCTAACCTTCTTCAAAGGTTCAGCCCCATCAGAGGTTACCCATAGCTTGGGGTTGTCCCAATATTATGCCTTAGTTGAAGGGAGCCTAAATAACTCTATCTAAGGGTATAGATTAATGCCATAATAATTTATGACATGCCCAATGGGACCTACTACATTATTCACAAGAGAAGAGTTTTGGTGATCTCTTCATCTAATTTAACTTTGAAGGAAAGTGTTCAAACATCAATGGTGACTCCGAGCATCTATGATCTAGTTTACGTAGCCCAACTAGGTTCTTAATCATCATAATTTTGTATGTATAATCAACCATATTTTGATTAGTATGCTTGTTCTCTACCTTAACATCATAATTATTAGGTAAATAATGTTTATGTGTTCCTCCCAAGTGGCCCTCAAACATCTTATCAACCCTATCATGGCCTTTGTGCTCTTCCCACCCCTATATATGACCAAGGTCAGCTTCCTTAGCATTCAAATCAGTCCTCTAATTCCCCTTGTCAAGAATAGGCTTATCTTATTACACCTTTGTCAGGAGTCAAAAAAGCATTATTGGTTTATATTGAGTTGATAAGGGAGTTCGGTAGGGGTTTGGAGTTTTCTCCAGTCATCCCTATCCATGTTCTACAAGAGGTAATGAGTGATATTTAGTTGGTCAAGAATAGATGTTTAGTTTTTGAGGGTGAACAATGGTCATCTTGTAAGAATAAGGACATAATAATGATGAGAAGAATGGTCTAAAATGTAGACAATGTGTAGATATCTTATAAAGATCAACAAGAACATTTGGATCAGTCTTATGCATCCTCTCCCCTTCAAAAGCCTCAAGCGTAGCCTTCAAGAGCTCTTGATCATCCCCTAGTCAACCTTATCAAAGCCCATCCTTATCAAAACTCAGAGAGGCAATACTGTACCAAGGTAGAATAATCATGAAAATTAATGAGGGGGTTAAGTTTGGACAATAATTCCCAATTCATGCCATGGTTGGGATAAGGATATTATTACAAGAGTTATGGAACATTTGGGCATTTATTGAGGAAGCTGACTATCCAAAAGTTGAGAAGTAATAATTGAAATGATGGGTAATCCATTGAACAAGTGTTTGAGTAGTGGGAGAAAGAGTATTTCAAACTTGAGCCAATCAATTTTCCCTCTCCTACCCCTATGCCCATTCCCACTCAAGATCATGAAGCCATCCCATCATGGATCTTCACCAACACATTCAACCCTGACTATGTCATAACCTCACTTGTGAGGCCACCCTCTCCTATAACCTTTCAAAAGGAAGAAAAAGTGTCTGTTCCATACTCATTTCCATCATGGGAATCAGTTTAAAAAGGGCATAAAGAAGGAGGAGGTGTTAGTTGTGGAGGTCCAAGAACCAGTTCAAGAGCCACCAAAGAATCCATTCAAAGTCCATAACTAGAAGGACACCCTCATAATTTGCAAGCAAGGTGAACTTTTTCACCCCCCCCCCCCCACCATCTCCCTTTTGGAGAAAGAACCTATTTTATAAAGGATAGAGGAGGAGCTTGTAGTCATAGGTGAACCTAAAGAAGACAATGCAAGTGTATATGATGAGGATGTTAGGAATACAGAACATAGAGAAATATTAATGAAATAAAGAGAATTAACTTACAAAAAACACAATACAAGGTAGACACAGATTTAATGTGGTTCACCCAATATGGGCTACATTCACACAAAAATAACCAATTTTTTTATTTATTCAATCTAAGAAAATGAAGGGATAAAACCTGTAATACATCCACTATAATCTCCTCTTCACTCACATAAAATGTGATACCGTAATTACAATGACCTCATATCAAAAGGAGGGTTACATATAGGGAAAAAATTCACAAACATAATTTCTACCATTAGATCTACAACTTAATAGTGAATGGTCTAGATTTACTACAAAATTATAATATTTTAGAATGCATTTTTAACTAAATTTTACTTCAAGGGTACTTATCCCAAACCACCACCAGGGGGGTTCCAAGTAGGTCGTTGCCCCCATGAACTCCCACAATAACCATGGTGTGGGGCATTACCCCCCACACCCCCTGTCAAGAACTGGGCATTATAATAAGATTAGGTTCCACCATCTAATAATCTCCCACTTAGAGACTGATTGTTACAACTCCACCGTTACAACTCTTCCTTGGATTTTTATTTAAACTTTGATCCTGGCATGTTTCTCATCTTCCTTGCTATTCTTGAAGACCTATTGAAGCTGAACAATTCTCTAGCTTCTCTTTTGTGATTATTTTTGTTAGCATATCTATAGGATTCTAACTTATATGGATCTTTTTCAAGTTCAGTTGCCCATCCTCCAAAACTAAATGAATAACGTGATACTTGAGTTATATATGTTTGGTTCTTGAGTGGAATGTTGATTTCTTTGTTAAATGAATTGCACTTTGGCTATCACTGTACAACATACAATATTCCTGCTTATGCCTCAACTCTAGCATAAACCATTACATCTATATCATCTCACTGCTAGCTTCTATAGATACAACATACTCTAACTCTATAGTTGATAAAGTGACTATCTTCTTCAATTTTAAAATCCAACTAACTATTGTATCACCAACAATGAAAACATAACATACGGTGCTCCTCCTGCCATCTAAATCTCTAGCCATGTCTGCATCAACATATCCTTGTAAGGTAACATTTGAAACTTTATAACATAATCATTTATCAGTGGTCCCTTTCAAGTACCTGAGAATCCACTTGACTGCATCCCAGTGCTCCTTTCTTGGATTATTCATAAACCTGCTAAAAACTCAAACTACATGAGTAATATTTGGTCTTGTACACACCATAATATACATTAAACTTCCAACTAATAAAGCATATGGAACTTTAGACATGTAATTGATTTCTTCCTATATTTTAGGACATTATTCTTTGCTTAATTTGAAGTGCCCTCCCAAAGGTATACTTATAGGTTTTGCATCTTGCATATTGAACCTGACTAACACCTTATTGATGTACTCTTCTTGAGACAATGTTAATTTTCTATTTTTCCTATCTCTTGTTATTTTCATACCAAGGATTTGCTTTGCAACACCCAAATCCTTTATTGCAAATGAAATTTCTAATTTTCTTTTGAGATCATTTATATCCTACATGTTAGACCCTTCAACAAGCATGTCATCTACATACAATAACAAGACAATATAGTTGCCATTATCTAATCTCTTAAAATAGACATAATGGCCATAATGACATCTTCTATAACCTTGTTGTATTATAAACATGTCAAATTTCAAATACCACTACCTTGGAGCTTACTTTAGACCATATAGACTCTTCTTCAACATGCACACAATTTTATCCTTACTTTTTACTTTGTATCTTTGTGACTGATCCATATATATTTTCTCCTCCAAATCACCATGAAGAAAAGTAGTCTTCACATCTAATTGTTCAAGGTGCAAATCTTCTACTGCTACCAACCTTAAAATGGTTCTTATGAAAGTTATTTTTAAAATTGGAGAAAATATTTCATCGAAATAAATACCTTTCTTTTGTGTAAATCCATTTACAACAAGTCTAGCCTTGTAGCTCTTTTTGCCTCCATTTTCTTCTTTCAACCTATAAACCCATTTATTCTATACTGCTCTTTTACTTGAAGGTAACTAAACCAAATCCTAGGTTTGGTTATGTACCAAGGAGTCCATCTCCTCTTTCATGCCTTACTCCCACTTCTTTCTGGTTTCTACCTACATTGTTTCTTCATAGCTTTATGGCTCAGCACCATCAGACAATAATAAAGTGAAGGAGAGTATCGTTCATGGAGTCTACTTAATCTGGTAGATTTTCTAACTACACTTTTAGGAGTTTGAGGTACTTTTCATTATTTTTGTTGCACATTCTAATTTTTTGGCACTTTTAAAATTTTATTTCCTATGGTTTTAGCAAGTGCTACATATTTTATATTTGGTTTTTCTTGTTTCTTTCCCTGCAACTGATCTCTGTACATGACCTTCTCAATAAAGATCACATATCTACTCTTAATGATTTTACAATTTTCAAAATCCTATAAATGGTAACCAAAATCATTAAATCCATATCCAATAAAATTACATTTCTTAGATTTTGATTTAACCTTGGTTCTATTTTCTTTATCAATATGGACAAATACTTCACAACCAAAAGTCTTTAAAAAGGAATAATCTACCTTTTTACCTATCCATATGGGCTTCTTCTAGAATGCCACCATCCAAAGGATTTGAAGGCCCTCTCTTTATTAATTAAATAGTAGTATCCACAACATCTACCCAAAACTGTAAGGGTAACCTTGCATGTAATCTCATGCTCCTTGCACACTCCATGATTGTCAGGTTTATCCTTTCATACATACCATTTTGTTGTGGTGTTCTTAAAACCATCTTCTCTATACAAATCCCATGGGATGAATAGTAATTATCAAACTCCTTACTACAATATTCAACTCTATTATCCGACCTAACACACTTCAACATATTTCCTATCTCATTCTCAACCAAAGCTTTCCATTTATTAAAAGTATCAAAAACATCAAAAAAAATTCATATGCAATAAACCCAATTTTTTCTAGTTGCATCATCAATAAAAGTAACATAATAAGAAGAGCCACCAAGGGATGATACTTAAGCTATCCCCCATACATCTCTATGCACAAGCTCTAACTTTGCATCCTTGTTTGTCTTCTCAACTTTGATAAATCTAACTCTCTTCTATTTTTCATACACAATGCTCAAATAATTTTAAATCCACCTTCTTCAAATATGGAAACAAATTCTTTGAGTAGATAAATTGCATCCCCTTCTCACTCATGTGCCCAAATATATGGTGTCATAATTTTGTATCTGATTCTATAGAATCTAAATCAATAGAAGAGTCTACATTACTAGTAGATAAATATAATGTACCTACCTTCTCTCCTTTTGCTATTACTAGTGATCCGTTAGTGACTTTCCATGAATTTTCTATAAATGTAACTGTGTATCCCTCACTTCCCAACTACCCTACTGAAATTAGATTTTTTCTCAACTCAAGAACATGTCTCACCTCTTTCATCAACCATTTATTTCCATTCGATAATTTTATATGTATCTTACCCTTTCCAATAATTTTAGAAGGTTCACGTCACCCAAATAAACCTATCCAAAATCACCTCAAACATAATCTTTAAAATATCTCCTATGGGGTGTAGCATGAAATATAAGCCCTGAATCTAACACCCAAAAATCATTAATATTATCTAATTAAAGGATTAAAACATCTTGCAACACATCACCTACTACATTTGATTCCTAATTTTTATCTTGTTGTCCATCTCCTTGTTTTCCTTTTTGAAACCAATAATCTTTCTTCAAGCGTCCTTTCTTCCTACAAATCCAACACACAAATGTTCCTCTAAATTTGGATTTACTCTTATTAGACTTCCCATGATTCCCTGGGCCCTTTTCTCTATCCTTTTATCTTCCCCTATTCTCCATAGTCAAAGCATTGCCTGATATCTCACCTGTGTTTTTTTATTCTCATTTTCTCACTAAGAATAACACCAATAACATCATCAAACTTTAAAGTGTTTGAACTAGAGACAAAATTACTCAAAGTGCCATTTCAGCTTTCTGGCAATGAGTACAAAATCAAAATAGCCCTAACCTCATCATCAAAGTTTACTCCTATAAATCTTAACTAATTTGTTACCATGTTAAATTTATTTAAATAAACAAAAACAAATCCACCTTTTGACATTTCCATATTAAATAAATGTTTCATAAGAAATAATTTATTGAAGGTTGAGGGTTTTTCATACACTCTAGCTAATGCCTTTATCACATCTATTGTTATCTTTTTTTTTAAATATTGAAGGCCACTGACATTGCCAGACATAGTTGTGTTGTTCCTAGTGCCTTTTTATCAAGAATGTCCCATTATTCATCCTTCATATTCACCAACTTCTTTGTTATTTTTCCCAATGATAGGAAAACATCCTTCTAATATAGATAGTCCTTCATTTGTATCTTTCATAGCTGGTAGTTTTGGTCGTTGAATTTTTTAAACTTAAACTTGCCTTCTACTATTGCTCCCACTCAAACCAGGAACCATCTTTTCCTATGAATTTATTTTTCAAAAAACCTTCACCTCTGATACCAGTTGTTAAGAATACAAAACATAGAGTAATATTAATGAAATAAAGATAGAATTAAAATGTAGAAAAAACAATACAAAATAGAAACAAATTTAACATTTTTTCACCCAATATGGGCTACATCCACATAGAAACAACCAGTTCTTCTCTTTATTTAGTCTAACAAAATGAAGGATAAAACATGTTATACATCCATTGCAATCTCCTCTTCACTCACATACAACATGACATCATAATTACAATGCTCTAATATCAAAATGAGGGTCATATATAGGAGAAAAATGCACAAACATAATTTCCACCATTAGATATGTAATTTAATAGTGAATGGTCTAGATTTATTACAAAATTACAATATTTTACAATGCATTTTTAACTATTTTTTTTTCAAGGGTGTTACCCCCAAACCCCCACCAAGAGGGATTCCAAGTAGGTTATCACCCCCTTGGATCCCCATGTCGACCATAGTGGGGGGGAGTTTCCCCCCACACTTCCCTATCAATAACTGAGCATTATAATAAGATAAAGCTCCACCATCCAATAGAGGAGATCATGATAGGTAGCCCACTTCATTCAAAAGGGGAAGAATCAGGTTTGGACCACTCTTGGTTTAGATTTGACACTAATGAACTGAATCTTGATGAGGATAATCCTCAAGTTGAAAATAGAGTAGACCTTGAATGAACTACTAAAGGTCCATTCTACATAGATGAAGAAGAGGATTAAAACTAGGTGGCTGAGGTTAGTCTACTTCAAAATAAGGTGTCAATTGAGGATAACCCTGATATGTTGGAGCAAAAGGAAAGTAGATTAGAGATTGATCAAGATAGGTGTTATGTTTCAGACCTTGTATGGTCAAATCAACCCTCATTTTTAGTTAAATAATAATATGAAATCTTGAGAGATGTTGATGAAGGAGAAATTTCAAGTGCTCAAGTGATATACTTTGAGAAGCATACCAGTGAAGAGCCTAAAGAGTTATGATAGTGGTTCAATGCCATAACCAAAGAATTTGAAGAGGATAAGAAACATGTCCTTCCTCTAAGAACCTATGAGCATGCTGCTCTAAGCATGATTATTCCTAATTTACACAAGGACAAGGTGGAAGAACATGGTATTTTTGAACCATCAAGTGAACTGAGTGCAGTTGTTTCCAAGAGCTTAAATAAAGTCTTCATGCAAGTCTTTCTCAAGGGAGATGAGCAACATCAATCAAGTGCTCTTGTAGTCCAACATGAACCAAGCTTGGAAGATTTAGACCGGTATGTCTACATTGGAGATGTGTTTATTCCATTTCATCCATTAGAGATCATCTCAAAAGGATTAACCATCAAGTTATTTAGTTAACTATTTATGGTACTTCTGAAGCAAAGTATTTTTCATCTTGGTTTATTACAAGTGAATTATACTAAAATTTTCCCATTTGACATAGGAGGGAGGTTATTTTAAATTTGTATACAATATTGTATATATTAGAGTAGATTTCATGCTTTTCTCTAAGTTCATGTGTGCACATTTGTTTAGGAGTTTAGTTGTTTTTTATTTTCTCCAAGTGCATGTGTATACTTGACATTGTTTTTTTTTTTCTTTGTCCTTCTTACTTCAAGAGGAGTTATCTAGAGGTTGAAAAACAATTTTTGCCTTCAGATCAATATGTTGAACCAGAAAAGAGACTCCATGCCTAATGGATTAGTCAAGGCAACTAGTCTATTACATAGCTGGCATGTAACCCTAAGATGTCACCAAGAAAATTGGCCAATTTTGGCCTACATTAAAATATTCTACCTGAATGGATGAGATGAATAGATTTTTGGATGGAATAAGTGGTCCAAAGATCACATGTAGCTTGCAAAGCTTTTTAAAACACTTTAAGTAAACTTAAAGTGTAGTTTGCCAAATTTTGAGGAAGCAGGTTCTCATGGTGATCATGACCTTCATGGACATCAAACATGTTTTATAGGTATCATAGACTCATTTTGAGCCTTGAAATTTCTTTCACAATCATAGAAGAGCTAGATCATCATCAGCATGTCATGTAGAAACAAATAGGTTAATTTGATTGCACATTTAAATAAATTAACTTAGGGAGCCTCTCAGGCCAAAAGATTTCAATAAAATGATGCATTTGGTGCCAAAATCATCCTCTACAAATTTAGTATCTTGATGATCTTTCTATCTCAAAAATATAATCCTTTAAAGTTAGACTTGTAGAGTGAAACGTGCACAAGGATGTCAAGTTAAAAATGAAATAATTAATCATTTGAATTTAAAAATCTTTGACAAGTAAGATGTGCACATAGATATCAAATTTGGGCCTCATAAAATAGCCATTTGAATTTAAATGTCTCAAGATCAATAGTTGAAATTCGATCAAATTGAATATCTAACAACATGTATTGACTGACAAGGCCAGTGGGCCTTGAAGATCTAATGGATCACATTTGATCATGTATCAAAGATCAATAATGAGATTTAAGTTAAAAGGTAAAGGATCTCTAAGATGAATGCACAAGTGACAAGTGGGATAATCTTGGGAGTAGAATTTAGATCTAATGGTGTATAGATGAATCTTGAATCAGTGGGTCTAGGTAGATTAATGATGTGTGATCCATCGTATAAAGAAGATCTAACAATGAGCAATGGGTTAAAAGATTAGTCAATATCAAAGACAAATGTATGGGTGACAAGTGTTTTAATCATGTTAAATTGAAAGAAGATATATGACTCACGTTAATTTGTATATAAAAGAATCAATGGTGCATGTGTAAGCCAAGAAAGTAGATCCAGTGGTACACAAGCAAGTTGATTGATGATCAATATCAAAAGTCTAAAACTAGGGAATTTAATAGAGAATAATTGCAACTAAGGTATAAATAGAAGTAAGTCCTACAAGGATCATCCTTCACCATTAGAGATAAATAGAACATCATTAAGTAGATATAGTTATGCAATCAAGGTTGTTAGTGGTGAAGTTATATCACCATTAAAGCTCAGATGTAGGGTAAGTATATTTAGACCTAATATAGTTCAAGAATGATGCTATGTAGTATATGGATCTTCATTGATATTATAGCTATATGAAAACCAATAAATTAGATTGGTTTTCAATCTATAGTAAATACCTATGCTCAGATGGAGTAGGGGTAGATATATAGTTATGAAGAAATGTCTCATTTGTTGATATGGATATATCCTTGACAAAGCAGGTACTTACCACCACTCAAGGCAGACATGGCATAGTTCTGTCAAATCTATAGATATGAAGATTTTATCTTAACAAATAAGTCAAGTGGAAGATGGCATAGAGTCCCAAGTTGGAGATTTGGTGGTTAGAGAAAGTAGATGGAACATTTAATAGATTTTCAAGTTGCCTAAAGGTTTCTCTTCATAAATAAGATCATGACTCACCACCTTTGGCAAAATTTTAACCTCTAGTGTGTTGCTTAATCAATGAAATGATTTAGAGGCTATTGGGACAAAAGAAAGATTGCTTTTCAATAAAAAACTAGTGTTGATTTGATGAAAAGGTAGTGGTAGCTCATTTAATTTTCTTGGTTAATGTGTTCCCTCTTCCCTCTTCTCCCTTTCTTTATATTGCCCATTCTTTCTCATTTATAAAAGGATGATCATTTTTGGGAGTATCAAGGGACTCTTTAAGATATTGTAAGATATTCTCCTCTTGATTAGGCTAAACCCTATCAAGAATTTGTAAGAACTATCTCTTCATGTATTAAAGGAATTTTTTTACCTATCTCTTGCCTTGGATTTGTGTTGAGTGAGTTGTGCATGATGGCCTTGTGAATGAGATTCTTTCATATCCATTGTCCTCCTTTTTGACCTTTTTTAGGGTGTTTTCAAGCTATCTACAGGTCTAGATTAGTGTTCTTTTTATAATTTATGTAAGCTCCCAATGAATTTTAAAAATCATCTTTGTTTGCATTCATTGCTTCCTAAACCTAGTCCATGAAACACTTATGCATTGAGATAGATTGTGAGTTCGTGTGAGATAGCATTATCTTCTGTAGATCTAGTATGGGTTCAAGCTTATGGGAGTTTCCCATTTTTATTTGGTGCATCAATTGGTTAACTTTATTAGGAGCCCTTTCCCCTTTTATAACTATTTTCCCTTAAGTAACACTAGTTTAGATGATCTATCAAGAGGAAGCCATTCTTCTCTGGAGGTTAAGTCCCATCATAGGTTACCCATAGACTGGGGTTGTCTGAATATTATGGCTTAGTTGGAAGGAGCTTGAATAACTCTCTCTAAGGGTGGAAATTAATGCCATAACAATACCACATTTTAGATAATATCATATAAAGGTTTTGAAATTGAAATGTTGTAGGTCCAACATAAAAAAAGGATAATATTTACAAAAGGGTTAGTTTCAAGTAGTTGTATAGATTGGGGTGACTCATCTATAAGTATAAGTGCTTCAAGAAGGTGCCATGGAATCTCATAGGTCATTTCTAGGATTAGTTAGTTTTAACATATCAAAAATTGATGAAAACTAGTTTCTC
The DNA here is from genome assembly GCA_037957365.1 of Torreya grandis. Classification (NCBI taxonomy): domain Eukaryota; kingdom Viridiplantae; phylum Streptophyta; class Pinopsida; order Cupressales; family Taxaceae; genus Torreya; species Torreya grandis. The sequence continues at coordinate 1,307,891 of JARHVA010002448.1, forward strand.
TCTCCTATCACTTCTTTGGACAACTCATAAAGGGTCAATAGTTTTCCTTTGGTATGGACTAGAGAAGAAGAGTTGGAGTGAGTTCACCTGGTGAATGTTAGGGTTCCCTATGAACTTTTATTTCATGGTCATAGTTCCAAGATTGGTGGATTATGATTTATGAAAAATCATTAAGATTTTTAGTACCTCCAAGCTGCCTGCACAATCCCAATGGTTCAATTTTTCTCATCTGGTTGCACTTTGGAAATTGGTCTATGTGAACCAAATAATGTATGTATACTTATAGAGAATATCCACCATGTCATGTTGATTTCAACCTAGTTTGGCATGTGTGGCCATGAGCATAAGCACCTCATTGTGTTAAAAGTGAATATAAATGGTTTACAAAATAATGTTGTGATAGTTGAAAAGTTTATCTTTCTATGAGTGGCTTTAGGTCAAGAGTAATACACTTGTTTTCAACCCTTCAAAGCATGATTGGTCATATTCTCCATTAAAGGTTTTTATTGAAGAGGATCATGGATATAAAGTAAGGTCTAAGACACTTGATATTATCAGGTAGCCCTGAAACAAATAATTTTAGGTTACTACTAGAAACCCAATTATGTCTAGACCTAAAAGAGGGACCAAAACATGTTTGGAAGAATTTAAGCCTATTTTGGCATCTAAAACAAATTCATGGATCAAGAAAAGATCATTGTGTGAGTGGTGAGACCATTACCTACAGTTAAGCCTAGATGGAAAAGTGTGGAGTTGAAAAAAGTTACAAAAGAGAAAGTTTACCTTAATTTCTCTGAAAAGAGATTCTTCTCCACATAGTATCACCCCATGGTGAAGGTCTTTGAGGTCTAGGCAAGCCTCATAGTTTCATTCTTGCAACGTAGATAGAGAGGTCACATTTAGACATAAGAGGAGATTTTTAGGCCAAAAGAGAATGATGGTTATTAAGGTTTCAACTCACTCAAGTTTAGAATGGAAATAATAAGAGACATATATTGTTATTAGGTTAAAGTGAACCTGAAACACTGTAACTTACAAATGACACTTAGTGCATTGATGGTAAGGGATAAGGAAATGGTTTCAAAGTAGAAACAAATCCATCTAGGTGTGAGATAGACTAGTTATCTCAAAGGAAAACAAAAGTGGCAAGTATAGTGATCATACATGTATCACCACCTATAGGAATCCCTTAACTTACCTAATAAGCACCTATAGTCTGACTCAAGAAACACACTAGCCTTAAAATAATGAAGAATGCAGGTTTAGTTGGTAGGAAAAGGTATAATATGGATGAATATGTAGAAATCACTCTTATAGTGAAAATATCAAATATGAATAGAGACAGCCATAGCTAAGGGTTCTTAATCCCTATCAAAACCCTACACATAGTCATAGGCCTAGAAGCTAGTCTTAAGAATTTGAAGTATTAAGGCCTCTAGAATCATGGTTAGGGATTAAAACTTGGTACATAATGTAAAAATGACTTAACCAATACTTCTATAGTCTCTTTTAGGTCATAATAATAGTGAAAGTTTTCACTATTTTGTCTCAGACCTGAGGCACTCCATAAGTAAGGAAATCTATAGACATAGTACATTGATGGTGAAAAGATGAATAGTAGAGCCTTGAATGACTATAGGATTATGTGTAAGATTAAATTGGAGGTGAATAAGTGTTGATAAGGTCCTATATTCATTATGAACACTCAAAAGTGGTCACATACTTAGAAACCTAGTCTATGCCTACTAGACCTAAGACTGGACATGAACCTCATGGCTCCAAATGACACTCTTATGGTCATGTGATATTACTAGGTAATTTGAGAGCCTTCATGAGAGAGTTTATTATTGATGAGACTCAATGGTTTATAGATAACAACTCAAATTGGCCATTTCTAGCTTCAATTTATCTCAAGGGTGTCTAGAATTCAAGCTCGTTACCTGAGAGACAACTTATTTCACTCACATCTATACGAAAAAGATGCATGGGGTATTGGGAACTTAAGGAGATTTGAGGGATTTCATGTGTCAGGATCCTACTCCTTAAGAGCACAATTGATTACCTTTGTATAAGCAACTAAACACAAAATTAAACCAGAAGTAATATATAACTAGAATTTAGAGACAACACAGAATATGAGAAACAATACAATCTGTATTAACACTCTTCCAAAAGGAAATAAAATGAAGAAATAACACTCTTCCCAAACCTCTTAGGTGTACAATAATTCTCCCTCAATATTTCTCTATCTCTCAATTACAATCACAACTCAACACAGAGTTGTTCCTTCCACCAATAAGTGACAATCAACTCAACCGTTGTTGCCTACTTCCAATCCACCAAGTACTCCAAGTAGATCTCCTTAATCTTGTACACCTATAGATCTAACTAGTCTTACTTACCATGTAGATCTCCCTGATCTTGATACCTACAGATCAATTGATCTTACACTCGGAAGGATCTCTTCCTTGTCCTTGATCCTTACAATACAGTGCCATGGGTCTCTGAAATAGATCCCAAACCAAACAATAATTAGAATTTCCAATTACAATAATTAAAAACATAGACTCAAGACTAAAATTAGTCTTTACATGTAGACAAATTGTCTATCTAAAATTAGACCAGTTCTGGAGATGCATGCAAACACACGCACACACAGGTTGTCGACGTCGGTTCCTGTCTGACCGATGCCGGCCGACCCCTAACCAATTTCAATTACTGTGTATGTTGAATATGATCGATGTCGATTGGCCTGATTGACATTGATTACTATAACACTCAGCAACCTCCACCATTTACATAACATTGAAGCTTTTAGCTCCACAACTTAACAATCTCCCACTTGGAGATAAACAGCTACATCTGTACCTATACCTGTACATCCTCTAATTTTGTTTCTAGCTTGTATTCCTCTTTAAGTTTAATCTTGAAGACCAACAAAATTTGAATAAAGATTCAACTTCTCCTTTTTTCCCAAATTTGTTAACATATATGTAGGGTTCTTATCCTTGCTAGCCACCGTGACTGCAACAACCTTCTACAACTCTGAAATCTAGCTAACCGTCGTTCCACCAATAGTGAACACATATCCTGTGGTGCTTCTCCTATCATCCAAGTAACCTGCCATATCTGAATCTACATACCCATGTAGAGAAGTGCTTGACCCTTCATAGCATAAATACCTGCTACTGGTCCCTCTCAGATACCTGAGAATCCACTGAACTGCTTTCCAATGCCCTTTTCTTGGATTGGCCATAAACTTGCTGACAACTCCCACTGCTTGGGTAATATCAAGTCCAGTACATACCATGTACTCAACCTCATCATGTTATTTAGGACACTATTCTGTGAACTGTCCAACCATAGGTGTGCTAACTAGTTTTGCATCCTGCATATTGAACCTCTCCACTACCTTATTCACATAATCCTCTATAGACAAAATCAACCTATGACTTTCCCTGTCTCTAGAAATACTCATGCCAAAGATTTTCTTTGCTGCACCTAAATCCTTCATGGCAAACATGTGAGCTAATTTTACCTTTAGCTCAGCAATTACCTGCATGTGTGACCCTACAACAAGCATATACACTACATACAGTAACAGGATAATGTATCTAATATTATCCAACTTGGTAAAATAAACACAATGGTCACATTGACATTGACTAAAGCCATGCTTTGTCATACACCTGTCAAACCTTAAACACCATTGTCCTTCAGCTTGCTCAAGACCATATAACCTGGCCTTCTATCTCACCTATCCATTCTCTCCTTTCTTTAACCTATGAATCCATTCGTATTTCAGTGCTTTCATTCCAGCTGGCAACTCTACCAAATCTCCCATTTGGTTCTCTTCCAAGGAATCAATTTCCTCATTCATGCCATGCTCCCACTATTTCTTGGATTCTACCTGCATTGCCTCTTCAAAACTTCTTGGTTCTTGACCATCAGTGAGAAACAAGTAGTATAAAGAAGGGGAATAATGAATTTGAGGCTTACTTACCCTTTTAGTCCTCCACATGGGCATTTGAGACTCCTTGACAGCTTGCTATCTGCCCAAAATCTATTTTAATAGTGACCGATCTTGGTCACCTCTGGCTGACCTCGATCTGGACCCGACCAATGTTGATTCCTCCTAATCACCGATGTCGGTTCCCTGACTGACATTGGTGTCTACCTACCTGACATCACTGACTTTGGTCTGCACATGACCGACATTGGTTCCTACCTGATCGATGTCGGTTCTCACCTGACTGATGTCGGTAACTGTGTTTTCCTATGAGAGATGATTTTTACCCGCGAGCTCATTTTGGATCATAAACTTATCCAAATCAACACTTCCCTGCTCAAAATTATTTAGCCTCTTGAGCTAATCACTGTCCATCATCTTCTCCATGAAAACCAAGGCTTTCCAGTTCTTAAATTTGTCAAAAACATCAAATTTCCTCTTTATACAATAAACCCAATCCTTTCTTGTAGCATAACACTGCTCACAGAAATCTCGGTTTATCAAATCTGAAAGCTTACCATTTGACTTAAGAACATGCATTCTCTTCTCACTCATGTGACCAAGCCTACAGAGCCACATCTTTGCATCTACATCTAAAGTAGATAAAATAAAAGGAGAATCAGTAATACAAGTAGATAGATAAAGAGTACCTACTTTCTTACCACATGCTAATACAAGTGCACCATTAGAAACTTTCCAAGATTCCACTATGAGAGTTACTGTGCAACCCTCATCACTCAACTTTCCTACAAAAATTAGACTCCTCTTCAGGATGGGAACATGCATGACATCCTTCAACACCCATGTGTTGCCCGTCTGCAATTTCAGCTGCACTTTCCCTTTGCCAACAATTTGACAAGGCTCACCAGCCCCTAAATAAATATTTCCAAAGTCTCCATGGACATAATCATGAAAAAATACTCTATTTAGGGTTGCATGGAAAGAGGCATTAGAATCTAAAACCCAAGATTCTACTTTATCCAAGGAACATATAAGAGCATCCTGTGCAACAATACCTGCATCATTTGCTTCTTTATTTCCTTCATGATGATCTTCTACCAACCAACAATATTTCTTTACATGCCCTTTCTTTCCACAATTCCATAATTGATAATTCTTTCCATTGAATTTCTCCATTCTTAGCTTACTTTCTTCTGCCATTGCTTTACTCCCACTTAATTAAAAACTCATGAGAGTGACCTGTAATCAAAAAACACTAACCTGCTTCGAACCAGGCTCTGATACCACTTGTTAGGATCTAGAACACACAAGCTCTAATACCACTTGTCAGGATCCTACTCCTTAAGATCACAATTGATTACCTTTGTATAAGCAACTAAACATGGAATTAAACCAGAAGTAATATGTAACTAGAATTCAGAGACAACACAGAATATGAGAAATAATACAATCTATATTAACACTCTTTCAGAAGAAAATACAATGAAGAAATCACACTCTTCCCACACCTCTTAGGCATACATTAATTCTCCCTCAAGAGTTCTCTCTATCTCAATTACAATCACAACTCAACACTGAGTTGTTCCCTCCACCAGTAAGTGACAATCAACTCAATCATTGTTGCCTAATTCCAGTCCACTAAGTACTCCAAGTAGATCTCCTTGATCTTGCACACCTACAGATCTAACTGATCTTACTTACCATGTAGATCTCCCTGATCTTGCTACCTATAGATCAACTGATCTTACACTCGGAAGGATCTCTTCCTTGTCCTTGATCCTTACTTACAATACAGCCCCATGGGTCTCTTAAATAGATCTCAAAGCAAACAATAATTAGACTTACCAATTACAATAATTAGAAATGTAGACTCAAGACTAAAATTAGTCTTTACATGCAAACAAACTGTCTATCTAAAATTAGACCATTTTTGGAGACGCATGCAAATGCACACACACACACACAGGTTGCCGATGTCGGTTCCTTTCTGACCGATGCCGATCGACCCCTAACCAATGTCGATTACTATGTACACTAAATATGACTGATGTTGGTTGGCTTGACCGACGTCGGTTATTATGACACTCAGCAACCTCCACCATTTGCATAATAGTGAAGCTTTTATCTCCACAACTTAACATCATCAACTTGGAACTAGTGGTATTGGTTTGAGGGTTAAGGGCTTAACTTTTATGAATCATTGTTAAGAACCTAAATGACTTAAAACCCTTCAAAACCCTCATAAGATCTCTATGAGAAAGATTTAAATAAAAATTCATCCAAAAGGGGTTAATTAGCTTGGAAAATGAGTTGGATCTATTTATCACTCTCTTAAGCTCCCTACCACTCAATTGTTTTATACCATCACTTGTATGAATGAGTCAAATTCTATGTTTTCTATAATATTTGTAGTGATTTGAAGGTGAAAAAGGCAATAAAATGGTGAAATTCATGGTGTAAGGTGTGTGGAGATGTATTTTGACCCCTCAAACCCCATTCTCACCTCAGTCATGCATGGAAACCCATCTACTAAACTAGTTATTGTAGGTCATTTTGGATAGAATAATGAGAAGCAACATAATTACCAAGTTGGAGATGAGAAGCATGATATTGAATCTTATTGAGGTCTACCTAATATAATATAAGATAAATAGGTTATAATTATGTGTCTCACATATCTAAAATGAATTATCTTGAATATATCAGTTCACCCTAGTGACAAGCATGATAATTTAGGCCTAAAGGGCTGGTGAGTAGATGAAAGGAAGTGAATGATAAGTGTCAAATAGAAGGTTATCAATTGAAGGGATGCATAATGACCTACACCAATCATGTTTCCACCTTTTAAGTTAGTGCATATGTGTCAATGACTTCCAAGGTAGTTCTAGATAGATAGTTGTACTCCACCAAGAAGGTAGTTTCAAGAAGGATAATGAAGTGTCCCTACACCAAATTCAAGAAGATGTCATGTTTTAGATATACATTTGTCTAGGAAAACCTCATGATATATGTTCTAACTCTTTCTCTTGAATTTTAACTAGTCTTCAAGACTTGACACTTGGCATTATGACTCTTCAACGTCACTCCTTCTCTCTCCTCCTATTGTTCTATATATTGAAGCCATTTTGACATTATAAAGAATCCACAATTGGTATGGCAAATTAATACTAGTTTGACATATTATTTTTACCCTTTGAATAAATTTAATAAGATGGTTTAGTCTCTAAAACTCTTTCCTAAGTATGTCAAGTGGTCTATTTGGATGACAAGTGATGATTATTTTTCCTTGCTTCCATTATGCTCTTGTATGCATTGTGTGAGTAATACTTCTTTTAATAGGTCTCATAAAGTTTAACTATTTTTTAAGTGTAATTTAAGTGTGAAGAGAGATTAGTAGTGTATGAGATTAGACCTTCTATTTTCCCACCTTTGTAAATGCATAACAATCTACCTTCATATAGAAACACATATGCTAGAAGAACCTTGAGTTGAGATCAATTTGAGTAATCTACATTCATAGTGCAAGTTTGAAGTATGTTTGTGGAATATCCTTGATGTATCACATCTATTATTATAGGTTAATTTCATTTTTTCTTCTTCCCTTTTCCCCTCAATAAGTGATTAGACTAGTGTAGTTGAGAGCCTAAATAGTTATATCAAGGGAGCTAGCCCATAATCTAGAGATCTATATCTTGTAGAAATTTATCTATACTTAGAGATAGTTCTATATTATCCCAAATTTGAAAAGGTCTGATTGAATTCTATAGGGTGAAAATTTTGGATATAATAGGTCCCAATGTCACAAGAGGAGAATATAATAGTCCAAGGTGAGATAGATGTGCAGTGGAATTTTGATTGCATAATGAGCAGCATGAAGAGGACCCTCACATAGAAATTTTTATAAGAGGGGAACCCAATAGTCTAAAAAACCTAGAAATATTTATTCTCCCTAATCAAAGTGAATACCCCCACTAGGGAGGAAAAGGCAACTGAACACCCACTCTCCATTCTTCATGCAACTTACAACATGTCAAAGAAGCTCTTCGAGGATATGCAAAGTTAGGTTCAGAACCTAGAGTCTCAAGTAAAGATATCCTTCCCCATAAAGCTAATTTATTATGTCAAGGATTCCCTCTTACTACTCTTCTCAATTATAGAGAAGGTGGTAGAGACTATGGTAGAGACCAATGTGTTCATCTAGTGAACTTAGGATTACCTGGAGAAGATCACAGAGATTAATGGGAAATGTAAGAAGCTATTGGTGATAGTAAACAAAGGCATGCTTCTAAATTTAAAATTGATGTTCACCTCAGACTTGGGACTATATTAGATGTACACCAAGATCATGAAAATGGCCATGGAGGAATGGCTAGCTATGGCTTGAACCATGATAGGATCCTTGGAAGAGGGTAAAAAACAAAAAATTAACATACTTTAAGGAAGTCAATATCTCTATGTTGTTACATCTAAATGCCACCATGATAGACAAGGGAGAGTTTGGATTCCACCTAGAGGTCATAAATAACAAGGTCACTAAGGCAATCAAGGAAGGGGCTCAGGTACTTCTTGAGCTTTCAACATAGTCCATAATGAGCATCAGCCAGGTGTCTAAGGTGCAAGTGTTGATGGAGGCTCCCTTCCAAGTGTACTAGAGACTAGTGACCCAAGCTAAGGAATTATTTAGATAACCTTTGATAAACCTCATTAAGATAGATCAAGAGTTCAACCTTGTGGTAACTATGCTAGAATCTAGGGATATAAGGTCAAAGTAATTAAGAGTCAGATCCTCATAGCCATTATCATGTATCAATTGAGTGATCCCCCATGAATCTTTTTGATTTCTTAGGGAGATTTTCTTTTGATTTTTGAATTATGGTTATAACTACCATGAGTAGCCATCATGGCTCAAGATGGAAATATCACACTATTTGGAGGTGAATCCCATCCTTATTTATAAAAGGCATAGTCATATTGTAATTAAAAGGTCAGCTAAATTTTGTTCAAAAGTGTGGTTAGATTTAAGCCAATATTTCACCTACTTTATCCTTCACCCCTACGAACTATAAAATTTAGCCATTATCCATATTATTTTAATAAACTTACCTTTTTAATGAATACAATTTCAATTTTTTGTAAAATGCTTGTTCTGTGTTTCAAATTATCTTTCATATCCATTTTGAATGATTATTAATGTTGGATTAATTAGACTAACACTTGCTATTAAATGCATGTTATGGTTATAATGTGCTTGTTTATTATAATCCATGTGTAAACTCTTTTGTTTCTTTTCTCACAGTACTGTTAACTTGTGTGCTAGTTTACAAGTTGCCATTGGAGGTTTATGTGTGATCTACCATAAATTTTAGTACTTATATTTAGTGAGGGTTCATATTTGAGGCATTCTCCCATGTTTCCTTAGACTCTTCCCATTGTGTGTTCTTTGAGGTAGAACTTTTAGTGAAATCCAATCCATAGTTATATAATTATGGCAAGGGCATTTGGTTCGATGGTCGAGATATTAATCTCATTATAATTTAGAGGAAATATTTCATGCCTTACTCTTCCCTCTTTTTTTATTTAATTTTTTATATTGAACTACGCTTTCCCCTTGTTTTAAAAAAATAGAGGAACATAACATACAAGCATCAATAACAACTCTAGACAATTATACCTTTATCCAAGAATCTCATTTTGAGCTTCCAGTGGTGGCATTGCATCTTTTGGAGATTATTTTACATATATTATATAATGAATTAAAATACCCATAGTTGTGCCCTAGGATGATCCCAAATCAGTCCTAAAATGGAGGATGAAATCCCATCATTGTTCTCATCTTTCTCTTTGGGAATACTCAATCTCATGGGTATTTCATGAACTAGATTTTAGACCAAACAATAGTTAGCACTAGAAGGAGGGCCTTTTTTTGAAAGAATAATTGTTATAAGGCTTGAAATAATAGTTTATTAATTATAGAAAAGACAAGAAGAGTTTGTGTACTGAGTGTTGGCTTGTTTGAAACTATGCTTGTTAATAATAACATACTAACTAATGTTTGATTGTGGTGTATTCTAAAGACTAGTTCACCTGTCACCAAGGTTAGGTCCCATTGTGGCCGATTGGTGATTTCCCCTCTAATTTTTCACAAAAAACTTAGAATTAACAAACCTATACCTATCATGATTCCACCTAGCTTATCCTTATAATCTCTTCCAAATTTATAGCCCAAGATGGCCTAGTTGGTTGGATTTGCCATTAACATATCAAGAGTTGTCCATGATTTACTTAAAAACCCTAATCTTCCCCATTTCACTCCTAGTGTGGGATACACTATTGAAGATCACATAAATTCCTAAAGAATTTACCTAAGGATATTGAATGTAGAACATGAGGATATGTCATATAGGTTTTCTCCTTCACATTGATGGACTCAACATATGATTGGTTCGTCAACCTCCCTAAAGACTCTATCCCTAATTTGGACCATTTCAAGACTACCTTCCTCACCCAATTCAAGTAAGTGATAGACCCCAATGTCTTATACTAATAATTTTCTTGTATTAAATGGGATCTAAATGGGCCCATCAAGAACTTCAATGCTAGGTTTCAAAAAATATATATCCATGTCATCATGGTTTATCAATTTAACCTCCAACTAGTGCTTGAAATGTATAAGAATGTGTTGGACCCTTGAAAAACCATGTTTTTGAAGTGAGACTTGACAATAATGGACCTATCCCTGGCTTATATATGAGCCATCAAGTTAGATAGGTAATTAAACTGCCAAGGCCAAATGATGACCCCTATTCCTAATGTGATACCATAAATGTCTGTGTTGATCTTCTTACCCAATGTTAATCATCATGCCCCAATGCTTCAGCCACTCCCTTTAATAGATCAACTCCCATTGGGCCATCCCACTTCAATCCAACACCTGATTTTTCTTAACCTAGGGGGCCATGAATAGATTCCTCAGATACCACATTAGGTAATGTTGGCAGTAATTAACAATACCCAAACTATGCCCTAGGAATCCACAAAGAATGATTTGGATGCCATTTAGTGAATGGTACAAAAAATTAACAATTTATTTGGGATACAAAGGTAGGTAAGTAATTATAATATAGAAATTTCTAGCAAAAAATTCACATGTTAAAGATCGAATATATCTAAAACCATCCTTATAATCCCTCAGAACCCTCACCCAATAGGTTACCCAAAATTAATATCCTTAAGATAACCTTACCTAATTGGTGTCAAGTTTATAACATGGCAACCCCTGGGATGTTAGAATACATTTATATATTCTAAAATGAAATGGAAGAATATGAGTTAGTCCCCAACCACCTTGAATCATCCATCATGGGTAAATCCCCTAGCACTGTTATTGTGATAGAATAAACAATACAATTGTAACACTAGCCAAATCTAGATATGAGACCAATAACAAAGACATTCACCATGAAACAATGAGAGCAAAGTTGAACACACCATAACATAGATGTACCATGGGAAAACCTCATGAAGAGGTAAAAACCCACCAAAATTATTCATTATTTCAAAAATAAAATATACTCAAAACAAGTTTTCTCTTCTTTTTTTGCTCTCTTTTTTCATTACATCTTACAATATAAACTCTTTATTATATAGGCAAGGTAATCTACCCATTATAAATAACCTTTTCCAACCACCACATTAATGGGTCTAACCTCTCTAAAAGGTCATTTAATATATTTTATTATTATTTATATGAAGATAAACTCAAGATAATTAATAAAATATATTATTATTTAACTAATGTAATTTAATGTATTAAGGGTACATAAATAACACTACTTAACCATTAATTATTCTAATACTTTCCCTTAATGTTAAGTGGGGATACATGGTGATTTTTAGGAGGTAACAACATAACAAACTTACACTCCATGAACCATCCACATGATGAGTTTTAGGACGTAATAATTGAAAGAAACATCATTCATCATACCATAGTCACCTTTAAAAGAATTATGCTATGTAAACATATTCACCCAAAGGTATTACACTATGTAACTACAATCACATAGTCACATTTATAAGAATTACACTATACAACTATAGATACCTAAAGGTATTCCACTACGTAACTAAAATCACATAGTCACCTTTAAAGGAATTACACTATACACTCATAGATACATAAAGGTTTTGCATTATATCCCCATAAGCACCTTTAAAATAATTTCACTATGTTATCCTAAACCACTTAAAGTGAGTTTAGGATAGCATGATTGTGAGACTACATCCTACAATGAGAATACATCCCACAATTTTTCATGAATAATCAACCAAACATATTGGAGTGTTTTATAACCTAAAGACCTCCATGTTATTATGTGTTGGGTACAATGTATAATTTCATATGAAGTTTACCAAAATCACATAAATTGATATAATAAAATGATTTACAATGAGAAGAAGTATAGATAGATAGAAGGAAACACATGACCCATATGGTTTTTAAGAAGTGATATTATCATGCACACTCCCCCTCAATGACAACTTCGAGAAGCCCAACATTAAATGAAATTCAATAGGCTTTAGTTTGTTGGTGATACGTTGAATTTTTTATTAAAGCTATACAATTTTAACTATAACCAAGAAGGTTGGTATAATTAGAAACTTCCACATGATGTTCTTTTATCATCCTTCATAGTCACAAGAATATTTTAACAAATTTCACATGAAGTGATCTAAGTGATAGCACCTACACCAAATATAAACACATATTCATAAGTAGACTCATCATAGTATGGTTAACATCATAACTAAATAAATTATTATAATAAAAATAATAATAATATAAACTAAAGTTTGTAATTCTTTTTATATACCAAAGTATTCACTTTGCTAATTTTCACTGATCCAAGTATGGATCCTACATGAATTTGGAAGCAACAACCACATCTTATAAAATATCTATCCTAATAATGGTTAAATAAATTAAAATACCAATAAGATATTTGTAAATAGGGGTTAGCTTTATTGCACATAGTTTTTGGATCAAGCTTTAACACAACCTTCAATAGGAGTATATGTAAGCTTGAAATCAAGCATATTAAATTTAATAAGTAGGTTATGTGATGTACATACAATAAATTCACTAATAATTTGATACTAAGTTAACCAAACATTACATATCTTATTAGGAATAATTCATATTATAATTTGAGTCATAAATATTATTTTTTTCTTTTTAAAGTCGACACTACAAGTTTACTTTTATACTAAATCAAAAAAAAAGGTTTATAAATCAAAAAATTTAACTTGTATACTTTATTTTTCAATAAAAATACATATTCTAGCAAGTAAACAACACTAGCCACTTTAGTTGATTATAAAATAATTTAAAATTATAAATGGTTACAACAAGGGTGAAAGTTGTAAGTGTCATAAAAGTGGATAAAAGTGTCATAAATAGTGTTACAAATTACATTATTTGAATAAATTATTATAAAAATAATATAAAGAGGTTTAAAATCAACTCAAGGACTTTCCTAATATGTTTGGAATGTGCCAAAACCTATAAATCGAGTGGTTGGATGACTATAATTGACAAGCAGTGGATAGGGTCAAAAGTTAAACAAATTATTGCACACAACACACATTCTCACGTGAATGATCATGCACATTAAAAAAATATTTTTTAATAATAAACTAAGTTTGGTCCAAAAAAAGGAACAAGAGGAATTGAATACAAGACTTCTCTCATACAAGTGTACTTAGTAAAATGAAGCTAGACAACTCACTTACTAAGCATGTTAACACAATAAATGTACTAACTTATATTTAACCTTTTTCTGGTCTGATTTTTATTTTTATTTTTAAATAAATAAACCAAAATTAAATACTTTTATTAAAATAATAAAATACAAGCATTTATTTAAAATTTAAAAAAAAAAGAATTTTGAAATGCATATTTTGGGTTCCACTGCTTGGGTGAAAAATATAGCATTAAATGAAAACTTCATTTATTAAATAATTTATTTAAAACTATTGATATACCCTTTTATTTTCTATTTGCATGTGCTAACCATATTAACGACATTGAAGGAGGATGCAGGGGAGCGTGCAGGAGCTATAGGAGGCCAAAATGGGTTCTGTAAAGCTTGTAACCACCTCCAAACGACCCTCCAACGCACATAGAACCTTGAAAATCTAGTTTTGTGCACATAATCTAACTACTACAATTTTTTAGGTTGTATTATGATGCTTAGAGAAGGTATAAAAATCAAAACTCTTCCCTATTCCTTCAAATAACCTTCCAAACAGTTATATAATGCCTCAAAACTGATGAAACACATTTTACAGATCTGAAAATGAGTAAGAAATGAACAATTCAAAATTTTATTTCATCCAAAGGCCATACAAGTCTGAAGTAAAACACCAATGGAGGTTTGAAAAAGAAAATAGAGCTGAAAGAGTAGATTGTAGGGTTTGGAGAGAGTTTAACAAGCTTACATATGCTAATTTAGCCTCTTCAAGGATCAACATCAGGAAGGAGAGGATCTAAATCATTTTTTTAAATTTTTTTTTTAAATCCTTCATGGAGGCCATACAAATCAATATTGAGAGCATGAAAAAATAAAACATTTAGAAGAGATGCCTCTGAAGCTTTGAGGAAGCTTTAGTGGCTTGAAAACTAGTAAAATCTCTTTGAAACACAAGATCCATTCAACAGAAGCTAGAAATCCAGATTTTAACCAAAAAATTAAAAAAAAAGGCCATAAAAAGTCATACAATAATGTCCAAGTAATAATATTCTCACTTGTTGGATCTCTTAATGCTTTTAACTTCTTGTAAGTACTAGATATACAACTTAGAGAGCTTTAAACACCTTCATAGAAATTATTAGTTCAAAAAACAAGACAATATTAAGATTTTTAATGTTTAAAAAAGCATTTTTAGTCTATTTTAATATTTTAGTTAGATCTATCACATGAAAATAGGTTTAAAATATAAAAATTTACACAGATCTAAGATCTCTACGCTTCTAAAAGAGGAAAAAATAGAATAACTTATTTTTTACAAATGGAGAAGCTTGAAAAAAATTATGAACATACTATTGCTTGGAATATGGATGAATATGGGCTTGAACACATGCCAAAAACCCAATATTTGATCTTGCCTCTTGATCACACATCAACCAATTCTGATACTATGACAGAATAAGTAATACGATTACAACACTAGCCAGATCTAGATGTGAGACCAATAGCAAAGACATTCACCATAAAATAATGAGAGAAAAGTTGAACATACCATAACATAGATGTACCATGATAAAACCTCATGAAGAAGTAAAAAAATACCAAGATTATCCATTATTTGAGAAATAAAATATACCCAATACAAGCTTTCTCTTCTTTCTCTTATCTCTTTTTTCATTACATCTTACAATATAAACTCTTTATTATATAGGCAAGGTAATCTGTCCATTATAAATGATATTTTCCAACCACCATATTAATGGGTCTAACCTCTCCAAAGATCATTTAATATATTTTATTATTTATTTACATGAGGATAAACTCATGATAAATAATAAAATATATTATTATTTAACCAATGTAATTTAATGTATTAAGGGTACATAAATAACACCACTTAACCATTAATTATTTCAATATATTGTGTTGGAGACCATAAATTTTTATAGCTAAGATAAAAATGTGTTGGATGAGGCTATTAATAAGGTGCAATCATTTTAACAATTCTAAAGGAGCAACTACGCAACTACAATAGCCCCTCACTACCTCAACTCCCCTAAACAATGGTCTAACCCCACCTAACCAAAATGTTAGGAATGAACTCCCACTTCTGAGACCTCAAGAATCTAAGGCTTACACATAAACCCCATTGATCTAAATTAAAAAGGGTTATAACATATTAGAAGATATGAAGAAGATCAAAACCAACATCACACTTCATGAGCTTGCTCAAATCACTGAGCAATGTGACCTCCTACTAAATTCCTTGACTCAAAAACCAATCCAACTGACCCAACCAAAACCAAGATCAACACACACCAATTTTATCATTCACAAGAATAATATGGATGTGACCCCCTTCCTCTTAACCATTCAGTTATTTGGAAATGACCTACATAATTACCTAGTAGATTTAGGATCCTCAGCCAATGTAATGCCGATAGGCATATGCAAAAAGATCAATTTGGTCCCTATCAAGTCAGATAAGGTAGTAGTCTAGATCAATAACTTTGAAGTGAAAGTGATAGGTGAACTACTCAATGTCCACATATAATTGGATTTTGATCCTAAGATTCAACACTTCATGGACATCCAAGTGGTAGAGATTCCAAAGCCCATAGCATGTTCCTCAGTAGATATTGGTCCAAATCCCTAAATGGGTATATGGCCAAATATTTATCCCATATGTGGTTACCATGAAAGGGAGTGGACAACCATATCTAGGTAGATATAGAACCTTGCATGAAGCATATGATAACTGAGTACAATACCATGAATGAGAATGTAAACCTAGTATCCTTAGATCTAGGAATCTACATGTTGAACACAAAGTCACCTAAAGACCAAGTTATCCATCACCCAAAACTACTTGACTTATGGTCTATGTATATAGATGGAGCTCATCCCAAACAAGGTAACGGGGCTAATGATTTGTTTATAGACCCCCTAGAGAGGAAACATTTAACATCATATAAGTTGTAGTTTCCTTGTATAAATAATCTAGTGGAGTAGGTGTTGGCCATTTTGGCCTACATACCAAGCTTCTGCTTGGATACAATGTAGTGTTCTAAAGATCAAAAATGGAGCAAGAGCTGAGCAAGTTCTAGATGGAATGAAAAGACCTAAGGGATCATGCAGCTTGTAAAGCTTTGGAAGTATTGTAAGTTTACTTAAAGTGTAATTTGTTAATTTCTAAGGATAGGACTAGAGTTTTAGAGACCCCATGGGATTTCAAGAGTGTTTGTAATGACTTATAAGTGCATAGCATTCATATGGTTATTTATTATATTCATCTAGATATTTTGGGTCTAGTGGTAGAAATTGAGTAGGCAATTTGTTGATGCTATCATTGCAATGTGTGGACAAGTCAAGAAAAATTGGTCATATGGGTTTGTTCAATTGGTCCTAAGAACATATGTTCCAAGTTTTAGGTCATCTGAAAAAATTCATCAAAATATATGAAGGTTCAAAGTTGGCCTCTCAGGCAGTTTTGCTAAGTTTCCATACTTAGCCAATTTGCAAAACCGCTCAAATAAAGTCGAGTGGGCAGTTTGATAATATTATATGTCACACATAGAGTAGTCTCAATAAAAAATGGTCACATGGGTCTATTCAATTTATTCCCTAATTATAACATGCTAAGTTTTAGGTCATGCATCTAAGCATAATAAAATTTGTGCATGTTCAAAGTTGGCTCTTTAAATAGAATTCACTAAGTTTCCATACTTAGCCATTTTTGACTAGACCATCACTAGGATATCACACAGGACCAAATAGACCAAATAACTTGTGCATTTAATATCTTCACTCAAAATTATCGCACAACCAGTGGATCATACACAATTATAGTTTTACATACTAGGATCATCCTCAAAAAATTGCATTCCTGCATGAGCTTTTTGACTCAAGTTATAAGCTTCTAAAGATGGAATTGTAGAGTAGAATTTTTGTGCTAACATCAAATTTAGGATGTATTAAATAATTATTTAATTTTAAAAATACAACTAAAGCTTAAAATTAATGTCTATGTGCCTATCTTTGACATGCTCGCAAACATATTTGACAGTTGCATAGACGTCAAATTTAAGATATAACAAAGAGAAATCCATTAGAGTTTAAATTTGACGATCGTGGAATGTCCATGATGGTCACATGAACATCATTTTATAGTAGTTTAAATGTCAATTTTAAGCTCATGAGTTAGTCATTTGGGTTTAAATAGTGGTTCCTATTAGATCTAACGATGTAAGATGGGTCAAACAGTTAAGGAGATCAAGAGATTGATACATGGCATAAATGCATGAGGCTATAAAATTGACAACAGGATTCTAAGAATCAAATGCATTTGACATGTGGCATAAGATTGGACAAAATTGACAAGTCAAAGGCAAGATTTATGGTTGGCACTTGATTGTATAGATCAAGATCAATAAAGTGAGCAAAGATCAATATGTCAACAAGATGAGTTAGATATCGATAGCCAATTAGGACAAAGGAGAGTCTATGACTTTTGATGGAGGTTGAGAAGCCATTATTGATGGAGGAAAATGGGTATTATAGGTTCATCGATCTGCCATTAAAATTTTCTCTAATGTCATGAAAAGGACATGGTGATGTAGTCAAGCATAAAGAACATAAGAGACACCATTATAGCCCAATATTGACTTCTGGTTTAATGAGTTGTAATGTACAGTGTTCATTCTTGTGATTTTGTTCACCATTGTTTAAAGAAGGATCTAACATTTCAAAGGGTGACATAGAGGCATACAAGTGGCTCTTAATGGTTTCATCTCCAAGACCAACTTCATGAGAAGGACCCCTTCTCTTCACTATGCATGCCATGATAAACTAGTTAGGAGCAATTAACAACAAGACAAGATTCTAACAGACTAGCCTAGTAGTTTTAATTACATGGATGGTGGAACAAAGCTTAGAACAACTTGTCTTCACCATTGTAATAAGGAGAATCATTGTAACTGTCCAACCACTTAAAATAGCCCAAATCAATCAAAAGGGTTTGAATGAGATTAATTTATGGAGGTAGTTATAACAACATTTCAAATGGATTTAATCTTGTTTGATTTCCTTTTGAGTGCCAAAACTCCCTCTCTCTTGCTTCCTTTTCTTCTATAAATATAGCCTTTGAGTTATTGATGATCATCTCTCAGGCTGGATGACTAGACACTACCAAAATTGTATTTGACACCTCTTATAGTAATGAATAGAGTATTTTGCAATCATTTTCTAATCTGTATTTAGGGTTTTATGTTTTTTAAATATGCAAATATGATTTTTATCTTCCTTTTGCATGTCCAAGATCAACCTAAGTGCTAACAATTTTCTTTATAGGTCATATAGTGTGCCTTAGCATTGATCTCTCAAAGATATAGTGGAGAACCAAATTTTAAGTGTCTTCAACCAAACCTTATTTTCATTGCTCCCTAGTTTGAGTGCATCAAACTGACCTCTATATGAAATACTATTGCATAAAAACTATAGTAAGCATTGCATTAACTTCTTTCATAGTCCATTAGTGTGTTAAAGAGTCTAAACTTAAGAGTGGATCTAATAAATTAACGGTGCATCACCATACATTAAAATAGGTTTTATTTCATGCAAATTTCTTGATTCTTTTCACCCCAATAGGTTTTAGGTTTAAAAATAAAATTCTAAATTATAAAATCTGAGGAGCTAGCCTCATAAAAAATTCTATAGGTCTAGTCTAGATATAAGCATCCCATAGCCTTAGATCATTCCCATGTTATTTCAAGTATAGGTCAAACTTGAACAAATCTGACCTTTATTTAGTTCTATCTAGATAGCTAACAGTTATAACACGCCTAGTAGGATGTCCTATTTACATAATTTTTCATATCTTAGTATAGTAGCAAATTCCACAGTTTCATTTCTAGATTTGCATATTTTTCATGCCCCCAAGAGTTATCACAATATCCTATAAAAAAGATAAAGAGATAGATTTCTCTGAGCTATCTTTCCAATCAACAAATAAGAAAAAAGCCTCTCAGTCCAATCCTATAACTACACCTCGTATTCCTCTTGATCAGGCCAATATTGTTCAATCAAACATTATTATAAATCCCATGCCTCAGAAGGTTGTTCTTAGAAGATAAGAATTTGTGACATTCATTGGTGGTATCCCTCTGAACCTTACCCAATGGGATGATATTCTAGTCTCAGCTTTGAAGGCTCTTCCTTATTTTATAGGAGAAAATCTAGTCACTCCTATATTACAAATTGTAGCAATGAGATTGTTAACAACTTATTTCAAAGGGAAAACACTTTAATGGTATAGAGGGTTGGCCCTTGCATCAATTAAAAGCTAGGATGAGTTTGGAGAGTTCATGTGCAAGAAATTTGAGGATAAGAGTGATCATCTTTCACTTGTGGACTAGCTTACAACAATCAAGAGATTCAATCATGAATTCATGGTAGATTTCAGTTATAGATTCCAGAAGACCTAGGATAGAATTCCTACAATGATCAAGACTATACCCAACTATGCCTTTCTATACTATCTGAAGGATCTCAATTTAGATGTAGTTATGATGATTCAATTCATGGGAGGGAACACTCTACCTAAAGCTTTTGAAGTAGTAATTAAGGCTAAAAGTTTTTATACAAGTAAGCAAGTTGTCTCCAAGACCACCAATGCCTCTCTTTCCAGAGATACATCCTCCTGCTCCAACTATTGATCCAATTCTACATTCAACAAAGTTTTATCAAATAGAAGGTGATCAAACTAATAGATTGAGGAAGATAGAGAGTCTTCTCAAAGCTTATAACAACAAGTTGGTTGTAATAGAGAGACAACAATCTCCACCATATAGGCCATACCAAAATACTAATCATAATTATCAGTATAATAATCCACCCTATCAATCCAATCAGTAAGGATAAGGGCATAAGCCTCAGTTAAGGCAATACAATCCTAATGCTCCAAGTAATTATAAAGCTATTATGCCAACTCAAAACAATTATGCTCAAGAAGGTCAATGGCAGTTAGGGGGACATTATAGTGAGATGGTGATGGCCACTACTAGAGACATGTATCAAGACCCTAGTTAGAAGCATGATCCTTCATTCCAAGGTTATGATATGATGCATTCTCCACCACAAGTCCCCAAAAGGAGTCAATACAACATGCATGCCATGTCATTATCATAATCCCAAAGCTAAAAACAAGGGAGAATGGGTAAAGCACTAGTTGATACCACATGCATGAATTTTAAAGAAGGGAAGCATGTGTTTGAGCATGTAACACTTAATATGGGATAAGATTCACAAAATAAAAATGAACCAATTGCATCTCAAACAAGGGCTAAGAAGAGGATACTAGAGAATAACTTGGGGTAATCTAAGATTTATTCATCATCTCCACAAACTAGTAAGTAACCTACTTCTTCAGATGTAGCTACTAAAGCTCCTACAAATCAAAAAGTGCCCCAACCTCATGGACAGTAGTAAAAGTCCCCCTCTGTTCCTCATGTTACTCAAATGTCAAGTGATGCCTCTACTTCCAAGGTGTATTCCAAAGGTACTAATATTCCCTTTAATATTGTGGATCATTTGAAGAAGGCTAACGTAACTATGTCCATGTATGATGCTCTGTCTATCCTAGGGCAAAAGGAGATTCTCCAATAAGATTTCTCCAAACTTTATCATGTGGAAAATATAGTTGATAAAGTGAACACTATTTTCATCAATAATAATCAACTTAACCAAGCCCCTATCCAAGTTCCCAATCAAATTCCAAGCAAAAGTCAATCTCAAAATGTCATTCATACTTCTAAGGTTGTTAAACCCCCTATTTTATCTATCAATCATCATAGGGAACTATTTATTACATAATTGCATGATAGATTCAAGTGTTTCAACCTTAGTGATGCTTAAATCCATAGTAGATAAGCTTGGTCTCAAATATGTGCTTAACAAAAAAGGTGTTCTCCAATTGGATGGCTCCCCCACTAAGATAGTAGGCATCTTAAAATATCTTTAAATCACATTAGTAGCCTGTCCAAATTGTGTCATGCTTGTCTAAGGACTTTACTACTAAGATTGGAGGATATTTGTCATCTAATTGGTCATACATGGTTTTTAGAATGAGATATGAAACCAAAGTCACTATAATATTTGAGCCTATCTCTAGGGTCCACCTAGAACCCTATATGCCTAATATTGAAAATACTAACTATGCCATATTTGAACAAGTTAATGAAAAAGAAACCCATGATCATATTGAAGGCATCTTAGATATGTACCTAGATGAGTGAGCAACTGATAACCATGGATTTGATCCATATGACAACATTGAAGAGGCAGACTTAGGAGTGCACTACATGCATGAGGAAGGTGTTTCTATACCTTGCTTAACTAGCACTCTTCAAGAAGAGGATGATAAATGGACTTTATTCTTTGATGGATCAAGGTCAAAGAATGGAAGTAGAGTGGGAGCCATGTTTATTTCACCCTCAGGTCAAAATTACCATTTAGATACAAGACTCTAATTTAATTACCCCTCAAATACAATTGAATATGAAGTTCTTTTACATGGTTTGCAAGAAGCAAGAAAGAGAGGTGTCAAACTCCTCCAATCCAAGGGGATAATGAGATTGTACTTCAACAAATGAGAGGCCTAAGTGTAATCAAGAATCACTATTTAAAATCCTATAAGCACCAGGTATGAGACCTCATGGAGGACTTCTTGGCATTTAATATCTAGTCCATACCAAGAGAAGCAAACCAACATGCAAATAGGCTTACTATCATTGGTGCCCAATATGAGATTACAGGAGTTAAAGGAAACCAATGCCAAGATAAGATCAATATTATATGTAGACTAGTTCTACCTGATAATGAGTTGAGTTGGCAAGCCTTTGATAATGATGATCAAATCATATGTTTTCTAATACAAGAGGCAGGATTATGCCATAAGAATCAAGACAAGTTCTAAAATTAATATGATGATCAAATAGTACAACTAATGTCTAATAAACTACATAAATGGCTTGTGACATTAAAAATAATCTTCAATAAATATGACCAAGTAAGAAAAGGGAAAGCATACATCTCAGCTAAGGAAGAACATTATGAAAAGATAGAGATCTTTTAAGAAAAATTGCTAAATCTAGGAAAGGTCAATACAATAGAAGAAAGAGCTACATTTGTTGTTTTGTGCCAAGAATTTTTTGATATATTTTCTTAGGAGTAAAAATAATTGAAGGGGTTTGACCCCAAACTTGCACAACACACCATTGAATTACAAAGCAATACCAAGCCAGACATGAAGAAATAAAGGCCTACCAATCTAAGAGTGGAGGACCTCATGAGAAGAGAACTATATAAATTGATAGAATCAAAGATAATATTTATAATTAAGCATTCCTCATGGGTGGAAAACCTTGTTCTAATGAGGAAAAATAATGAAGAGATTCTTTTATGTGTTGACTTCAGGGACCTCAATAAGGTGTCCCTAAAGGACCATTACCCACTGCCCTCCATGGATCAAATTTTGCAAAAGGTGGTAGATTCTCAAAGGTTCTCATTGATTGATGGTTATTTTGGCTATAATCAGATCATGGTCAAAGAGAAAGATAGGAATAATACTTCCTTTACTATAAAATGGGTCACTTATGCATATGTTAAAATGCCCTTTAGACTCTCCAATGTTGGATCCACCTTCCAAGGAGCAATGGATGTTGCTTTTCATGGTCTTTTAAATGGTATGGTTTTAGTTTACCTTGATGATTTAAAAATATTTTCAAAGAATCTTAATGATCATCTAACACACTTAAGAGTTGTTTTTGATAAATGTAGAGAATTTAGAGTTTCTTTGAACCCAAATAAATGCATTTTTTCAATGCATGAAGGAAGACTTATTAGACATGTGGTGTCCAAAGCTAGTTTTTCTATTGATCTAGAGAGAATAGAAACAATCCTTGATCTATAATTTCCTAAACATAAGAAAGTATTGCATAGCTTTTTGGGCAAGATCAACTTCATTAGGAGGTTCATTCCAGGCTTTATAGAGATGGTCAAGAATCTCACTCATATGTTAAGATAAGGCAAAGAGTTCACATGGACAAAAGAAGGTGAGATAATCTTCAAGGACATTAAGGAGGCTATATCTCATGCCCCCACACTTATAAATCTAGATTTCAATAAGGAATTATATTTGTATACCTTCTCTAAATTAGATGCAATTTCAGCTATGCTTATGTAACATAATGATGAAGGTTTGGAGTAACCTATTGCTTTCTTCAGTCAAGATTTAGAAGGTTATGAGGAAATATATAGATTTTTTGAAAACCATGTACTTTTTTTTGTAAGAATTTTTAAGAAATTAAAACATCTAATTCCAAACAATAAGATTATACTAACGGTAGTTCATCCAAGTGTGAAGTATTTTATCCTTAACAAAGACTTAAACATAAAGAGATTTGTATGGGTGACTAAGTGCATGGAGTATGACATTGAATTCAATGTCACAAATATAGTCTAAGGTAAAGTATTATGTGAACATCTTGTAGAATATGTGAGAGAGTAAAATGAGATAGTTTTGGTAATTTAAGACACTCAGCATGGACCTAAAAATACTCCTACAAGCTGGACATAGAATATTACTAGATTTTTTCAAATAGGAGAGTATCCAATGGGTTTCAATGCATCAAAAATAAGACACTTCAGGATATAGTATATGCCATACATTATGATTTATGGAGTGATGTTCAAAAAAGACATTGGAGGTATGCTCTTAAGATGTGTTGAAACTAACCAATTTGATAAGCTTCTCAAGTAAATTCATGATAGTCCTTTTGGAGGCCATTTTGTATTTAGGACCACAACTACAAAAATCATTAGAGTTAGATACTTTTGGCCCAATTTATTTTAAGATGCACATGTATGGGTTAGGAAGTGTGAAAAATGTGTAATGTTTACAGGGAAATAGAAACTAGCTATTATGCCACTGAAGCCTATTCAAGTTGAACAACCTTTCATGAAATGGGGTTTAGACTTCATTGTCATAATTAATACTTAATCTAGTGATGGTGATAAGTGGGTTTTGATAGATACAAATTAATTCACCAAGTGGGTGGAAGCAGTTCCCTTGAAGGAAGCAAATGATAACTCTATGCTTGAGTTTTATGAGAGTCTAATCACCCATTTTGTAGCACCTTCTACTATAATATCATAAAATACTTTGGAATTTAACAATACAAAGGTATGTGAGTGTGATATTTAATGAGGTATCTATTTGACATCTTCATCAAATTACTATCCACAGGGTAATGGACTAGCTAAGCCCAATAATAAGAAACTGATTTGGATTATCAAGAGAACAATGGAAGATAATCAAAGATCTTGACATTCAAAGTTGAAGACTACCTTATGGGATGATAGGATCACCCCCAAGAAATACACTAGAAATTCACCTTATCTCTTAGTCTATGGAAGATAAACAAGGATACCAATTTCATTGGAGCTTCCATATTTGGAGCTTGCACACCAACTAGAGATTTTTGGATCAAGTTATAAGCTTATAAAGATGGACTTGCAGAGTGGAATGTTCACACTAACATCAAATTTAGGCTCCCAAAAATAACCATTTAATTTTAAAAAGACCACTAGATTTTAAAATTGGCATCTACATGCCCATCATTTGATAGGATTATGAATGTATTTGACAGTCATGCAGACATTAAATTTAAAATATAAAAAAGATATATCCATTAGAGCTTAAATTTGATGGTCATACAAACATCAAAGATGGTCATATGAATGTCATTTGATGGGAGTATGGAAGTCAATTTTAAGCTCATGAGTTATCCATTTGGGTTCAAATAATGGGTCCCAATATATTTAATGGTCTTCGATTGATCATACATCTTGATCCAATGGTATGAGATAGGTCAAATATTCAAGGAAATCAAGAGATTGACACATGGCATAATCACATGATGTTGGCAGACTTACAACAAGATCCTAAAAACCAATGCATATTTGACACATGCTATAAGCTTGGACAAAGTTGAAAAATCAAGGGCAAGATAGATGGATGGCACTTGATCATATGGATCAAGATCAACAGAGTGAGAAAAGGTCAATATGTTAATGAGTTGAGTTAGATATCAACAACTAATTAAGACAAAAGAGAGCCTAAGACTTTTGATGGAGGTTGAGAAGCCATTTTTGACAAAGGCGAATGGGTATTTTAGGGTCATCAATCTACCATCAAAACTCACTCCAATTTCATAAAAAGTACATAATGATGTTTCAAGCGAACATAAGAGATACTATTAGATCCCAATATTGACTTTTGGTTGGATAAGTTGTAGTGTGTAGTGTTCATTCTTATGATTTTTCTCACCATTTCTAGAAGGAACTAACTTTTAAAAATGTGCCACAAAGGAATATAAGTGGCCCCTAATGGTTTCATCTCCAAGACCAACTGCATGAAAATGACCCCTTCTCTTCACTATGCACACCATGACAAACTAGTTAGGAGCAATTAACAACAAGACAAGATTTTAACAGACCAACCTAGCAGTTGTAACTACATGGATGGTAGAATAAAGTTCAAAACAACTTGTCTTTGCCATTATAACAAGAAAGAGCATTAGTATAACTGTGAAACCACTTGAAGTAGCCTAAATTAATCAAAGGGGTTTGAATGAGCTTAATTTGTAGAGGCAGTTATAACAACATTTCAAATGGAATTGAGCTCATTTGATTCCCTTTTGAGAACTAAAACTCCCTCTCTCTTACTTCATTTTCTTTTATAAATATATCCTTCAATATATTGATGATCATCCCTCAGGCTAGTATGACTAGACTCTACCACAATTATATTTGACACCACTTGGAATAATGAATAGAGTATTTTACATTCATTTGTTGATCTATATTTAGGGTTTTGTGTTTGTTTAATATGCAAATGTGATTTTTATCTTCCTTTTTCATGTCCAAGCTCAACTTAGTGCTAAAAAATTTCTTTGTAGGTCATATAATGTGTCTTAGCATTGATCTCTCAAAAATATAGTGGACAACCAAATTTAAGTGTCTTCAATCAAACCTTATTTTCATTACTTCCTAGTCTGAGCACATCAAATTGACCTCTATATGAAATAATATTGCATAGAAACTATAAGAAGCATTGCATTAGCTCCTTTCATAGTCCATTAGTGTGTTAAAGAGTCTGAGCTTAAGAGTGGATTTGACAAATTCATGGTGCATCATCACACATTAGAATAGGTTTTACTTCATGAAAATTTCTTAACTCTTTTCACCCCAACAGGTTTCAGGTTTTAGAAATAAAGGTCCAAATTATAAAATCTGAGGATCTAGCCTCATAAAAAATCTTAGAGGTTTGGTCTAGATATAGGCATCCCATAGCCTTAGAGCATTCCCATGTTAGTCTAGGTATGGGTCAGACTTGAACAAATTTTATCTCTATTGGGTGCTATCTGGATAACTAACAATATGAAGCATTAATCATAGGGTTTTAATTTGTATTGAAATACAAGGCAAATGAACTAAGAGTATTTAACAACTCTGAGATGGTAGTCAACTAGATCAAGACTAAATTTTAAATCAAGCTATCATACCTCAAGAGGTATAAGCATAGGTATTGGGACCTAGTCAAAAAATTTAGTGTGTTTGATATCATCCCTATCCCTCAAGATGAAATCCAAGTTGTCAACTCACTAGCATCTATGGTAGCTAACTTAACTCCCCCAGATGACACTGAGTTATAAGAGTTCTCTATGGAATGTGTCTCATGTCTTTTTGTCCCTAACAATATGACAAACTTTCAAGTCTTTGAGGATGACTAGTAGATCATCCAATTTCTCAGTAATAAAGGAATATTTAACACCCAAGTTATAAATGAGAAAGCTAGAGACAACTCAAAGAATGAGCTAGATAAAGATGGGATCCTTAATATTCATGGGAATCAGATCCCAAAGGAAATGATTTCATTATAAAAAGCATTCTATAATTTAGACCCCACATTCCAACCAAAAAAACCCAAGTTTGAGGACCAAAAATGTTGACTCATCAACCTCAACCCTATAAAAAATCCCTAGATGGTCAATGTAGGTCCTGAATAGATGGACTATTAATTAGAGAAGTTACAAAGATTACTGATGAGATATAAATATGTAACTATCTAGGCCTCTGGAGACCCTAATGTATTTGACTTGAGAGTGATCACTCACATTATTCCCTTTAAACCCATTTAGAAACCATTTAGGCACAGACAGAGGTCGATAAACCCAATCATAGATCCCTTAATATATAAGGAAGTCCATAAATTACTTTTTATAGTGATAATTTTTTGGGTTTGCCACTCCACCTAGGTGGTAAAATTAGTGCTCATATGAAATAAAAATGGAGAAATCCACCTATGTGTAGACTTCTGAAACTTAAATTGAGCCTTAAATGAAAACAATTACCTAATGCCTTCCATTGATAAAGTAATCCAAATGGTGAGTGGATCTCAGATGATGTTTTTCTTGGACAACTTTTTGGGATACAATTAGGTCTTGATTAATTTTGAAGATAGGGCTAAGACTTCTTTCACCAACAAGTGTGGCACATTTGTTTATAAATGAATGCTCTTCAGGATGATCAATACTGGTGTAAATTTCCAAAGAGTGATGGACTTTGATTTTGAAGGACTAATTGGTAAATGCAAAATAATCTATATGGATGACCTAACTATGTTTTCAAAATATAGGTCAGATCACATACATCATTTGGAGAAAGTATTTGAAAGATTCAGAAGGTATTACATTTACCTAAACCCAAAGAATAGCATATTTGAGGTCACCAAAGGTAATCTTATCATTCACATTATCACAAAAGAAGCTATTGGTATCAATCCCAAAAGGGTAGATGTAATTTCTAAACTAATTTTACCTAACAATAAGAAAGAACTAAAATTCTTCTTTAGGAAAATTAACTTTGTACATAAGTTTATTTTTGGATTTCCTAAAATTATAAAACCCTTGAATGCTATGTTAAAAAAGTATGTGAAAGTACAATGGCATGCTAAATCAAAGAAAGTTTTTTAGGATATAAAAGATTCCATTATGCAAGCCCTAGTTGTCATCATCCTGGACTATACACAAGATTTTTATATCTACCCATTTGCTTTAGAACACACCATTGTTACTTGCCTCACCTAGATATTAGAGGGAGAATAACATCTTGTTGCTTTCATGAACACCAATCTCAAGGATGTCAAGCTGAGATATCCTACCCTAGACAAACATGCCTATTCCTTGGTCAAGGCAACGAATAAATTTAGACACTACATCCTCAGAAATAAGGTGCAAACAATTATCCTAGACCTAATAATAAAGTAAATGTTGGGGTAGAATGAGTTGGGTGAATGTAGAGGCTGATGGATGATAAAATATCAAGAGTATGACTTAGAAATCAAACCATCCAAACTGGTTAGAGGATAGGGCCTCACCCAGCTAATAACTGAGATAGATCCGATATTAATTATGCACCAAGTAGACCAAGGGAGAGTGATACAATCAGAATGGTATGCCAATATCATGCACATCCTACTCTATCAAAACACACCTTTAGGACTCAACCATACATAGAAGAGGGCCCTTGAGTTGAAAGTTACACAATACATGCTGAAGAATAGAGTTCTCTTTAAAAGGAATCATGGAGTCTACCTCTGATGTGTGTCATAGGAGGAGGCCAAATAAATAATGAAAAGTTTCTATGAAAAACTAGGATTTGGTCATCCTAAATCAAACTCCATGGCCCAAAAAGTTCTTTTGGTAGGCTACTATTGGTGCACACTATTCAGATATTTTCATGCCCATGTTCACATTTGCCATCAGTGTCAAACCTTTGCTAAAAGGGAAACCCATGTGGTAATGTTATTATAGCCTGTCATGGAGTCAACAACATTTACCCAATAGGGGTTGGATTTTTTTAGAATAATTAATTCTAATTCATCATCCAACCATAATTTCATCATCATAGGCATGGACTATTGCACAAGGTGGTCCAAGGTAGTTGTAACTAAAAGAAACACTACTACCAAAGTCATCAAGTTCTTATAAAACACCATAACCACCCATTTTGAATCCATATCTCCTTAATGTGTGATAAATATCTTGCCTTTCAACCCACAAAATTCACAAAATGGACCTATGACAATGGAATCACACTAAAGTTCTCATCTGATCACTACCCACAAGGAAACAAATTAGTAGAGTACACCAATAATAACTTAATAGATGCCATCAAGAAGTTAGGTAGAGAGAAGCATCAGGAATGACACTCATTATTAAATTTATCTCTATGGGCTGACCACACCAGGTATAAATAAGCCCTCAAAATTCCTAGTTTATGGACGAGCCAATCCTGTCAGTCATGCTTAGGATGACAACTTATGAATTTATGCAACAATTCATGGAACCAGATGATAAGGTGAATTCTAGACTCTTAGACATAATTTAATTAGATAAATCCTAGGATAAAGCTTTGTTTAGCTTTAGTAAACATCAAGATACAATCAAAAGGTGGTTTGATAAAAGAGCTAAGATCAAGACCTTTTGAATCTATGACCTAGTCCTAATGTGGGATAGGGCTCATGAAAAGAAAGGCCAGCATTCAAAATTTTATCCCCTCTAGATTAGACCATACCAAATAGCCTAAATTTTGGGTTAGAATGCCTTCTACCTTGAACATCTCAACGGAAATAACCTGTCACTACTAGTAAACAAATAGTTCCAAAAACACTATTTCTTGATTATCCCATCCAGCATAATTTCTAAATAATTTGGGCAAGGGTTGGTAAAGTATATATTAGATAGGTTTAATTTGTTGTGTGTTTGATTTTTTCATGTGTTTTTTATGTATTTTTCCTTTGGTTTTCATTTTATTTTTTTATATTGTTCCTCTTACGCTCATCCCTATTAGTAGTCACTCCATGTGATTACAAAAGCCCAGAAGGAATTGTTGAGAGGCAATAGACCCAGGTTGAATCTTTGATACAAACAAGTTAGGGATGTTAATTGAACCTTTTTAAATTTCAGATCAATGATTCTAAGAGAAACAAGTGGATTTTAGAATGACCCACTTCTGTATAGAGCCACCAAGCTGCACTTATGTAACATCTCAAGAAAAGACAAGATTGTTTGAGCTAATCAAGGACTAGTTGGGTATTTAGAGGCTTCCTCATCATCCTTTCACCCTTAGCTTGGTCCCAAACCCTTAATAAATGAGACTAATAAAAAAATATTCTCACAAAAAATCTTGGAAAAGATAAGAAAAATATGTAAAATCTAAATTCTGAGTTTTCCTCAAAAGGGTCACTCAGGCAACCTCCATCATAGGCTTTTTGACATAGATAAAAGTGGAGTAAGGATTTGAATAGGACAAAATGTATCTTTATTAGGGACATATACACCCATCTATAAATATATCAATGTCTACGCTATCCCCCTTTAAGACATCAAGCCAATAACACCCTTGAAGGATCATGATGCCTGATCCAACCTCTATTACTTGAGTAGAGTCCATAATTAAATGGAAATTTAAGAATCACTTATTACACACACTAGAAGCATTTTTTAGGATGAAATCTCAATATGCCACTTCCTATTACATGACTTTAGTGCCTTATTGTATGATATTTTTAAATATCTCTCTTATAGTCTATGTTTTATGCAAGAGCAAAAAATTAACTAGTTAGATTTTAAGTTCTTATCACCAATTTACCCATAGATGTCACCATTTTTTGTGGCCAACATGCTCAATTTTCATAGAAATGGGGGACACCTCATTAAAAACATCAAAAACTAGAGATCTTAGATCCATTCTCTCAGTGTGATTGGCTTCATCTAAACCAAGTCCTTAAAATATTATGTTTCCCCAATTTTTCCAAACATGGAAAACCTCATTTATTTTATGACTAAGGTAGGCTTCCTTGTTTTAAGGACTTAAACAAATAACCTTACAAGTTAGATTTCAAAAGAAGTTCCTAGAGTCTTGATATTCTCCCAGAGTGATAAACCCAACATCTTATGTAAAAAATCAAAGATTGAATGGTGATCATGTGAGTTCTTAATTGGTTGCAAGTCTTTTCATTTTTACTTAGTCTTTTTCATGGATTTCATATAAATGAATGGACCACTCGAGAATAACCACATGGAAGTTATCATAAGTGATAGACTGACCAATCTTCCTACCCAATCATAATGTGCCATGTAGCTTGATGTCAGATTGATAAGTCTCCTAGTCCTATCATATATGTCAAAGCCTAGGGGAGCTCAATGTAGCCAGAGCGTGCCATGTAGTTTGATGTCAAATCAGCCAATATCTCGATCATGTTAGACATGTCATATCCTAGGGGAGCCTAGGGTAGTCAACATGCCACATATCCTGATGTCAAATCAACCAGTCTTCCAATCCTATCAAAGATTTTAGAGCTCAAGGGATCCTAACCTAGTCAAAGCATGCCACGTACTCGATGTCAGATCAACCAGTCTCTTAATCATGTTAGAGATGTCAGATCCTAAGGGAGCTTGACCCACTCAAAACACACCACATATCCTGATGTCAAATCTACCAATATCCTGATCCTATCAAAGATATCAAAGCCTAGGAGAGCCTGACCCAATCAAAGTGTGACATGTAGTACAACTAGGTGTATGAGTAGGTGGCCCCCCTAAGGCCCCAAAATGGCTAGAATGAAGTACAAATAGAGCCTAAGGACTAATAAAAGGATGCCACATGTCCCTAAATGACACCTCACCCCTCCTAAAGATATAATATGAAGTTTAATGCTATACTTAGGTGTTGACCATAACATGAGAACCAATAGGCAAATGACATGTGGCATAAGTCAAGAGTTATTTGGGAGGCCTCACAAATATGTGATTGCATGCCTACCACACATTGGGAATTAATGAAATAGAAAGTTGGGCCTAATTAGACAATTTTGAAATGTCATATCACCCTTGCTAAATCTGGTTGGTGGTGCAAGATCATGAACTCTAAAGTTAACTTTGGATTAAGAAATAAAGAGAGGGTATCAAGCCACCAACCCAAATTTGAATCCACAGTAAGTGAGTTGCTAGACACCATTAATATAGGGGAATGAATGTATGATTTTATAAATATCCTAAAGAAGGCTCGCTAATAGTTATCATCATATACCCTTTGGATAAAATCAACTCCTTACTTTGTGATTCCCATTACATACCCTTGTGTTTTTTCCCCTACACTTAATATTTTTCTATTGGCTTCCACCTTGCTATAATGGTTGCATCCTCCTTAAAACCCAAACTAAACCCAAGTACAGAGATACCCTATTCCTAGAAGGCTTGACTCAATTCAAGCATTATAATGAGGTTTTTAAAACTATCAAATAGGTACCCAAGGATGTGGGCTCTAATAATGATGAATAGGTTGAGTTTGAAGATGACCTTTAGGATTATAAGAAATGCAGTATTTACAGGGCCATGGCCAAAGCTGAGATGTTCCCCTATATTGACTTATTTGGAAACTACTCCTCATTGTTAGGTGAGTGGAAGACATAGTCCATGATTGGGTCTACTCGGCCAACTCCCAACACCAAATTTTTGACATTTCCAGGACCACCTACAAAGCATATTAATCCCTCCTAAATTTCACCTTTCATATGATGTTGTAATGATATAGACTTGGATTGGCACTTTCTAAATTTACAAAGTACTATAGGATTGGGCTGAAAATCTAGATGCCAAGTCCATGAGAAAGGAGGACATCAATGCATACATAGTCTACACCTTCTAGGAGGAGATCTGAGATGGGTATGCTTTTTCTAAATTGATTATTTAGGGGTTAGACTACCTGTATGTTAATGAATTATGTGTGTGCTTGATCCACATAATTCTCACTAGATCCAAGGTTCCAAACCTGGGAGGGCTGATAAAATTCAAGTTGGTCAATGCCATAGCAAATGCCTAAGTAGGGGAGAACTTATAAATGATGAGTTATCTCATAGATGTAATCTATGGGACACTCACCTTCAAGCCATTTACTTTTCCCATGTGGGTTCTATGGGGCTCAATGATCCATGTAGGTTTTTATAAGATATATGGCCACCAGTAATAGAACCATATTTAGGATATTTATGAGTACTTCTACCTGGGTGTGTACTATGTGATCAACAAGGCCCCAATATCATATTTATCACAAAAAATTAAAGACTCTATTGTAGTCATCGATGACTTCTGGTACTTTTGGGAGGACAACATGATTTGAATCATGGGAATTCTCAAGTAGCCCCTCTACCTACCATACTTCATCCTAGATTACGTAGTAAAGCAAGAGATCACATACCAGTTGGTGGAAAGCATTTTTGGCTTTTTCATTAGCCACTAGTATAAGGCATGCTTGTCACTCACAATTACCATTGGCACCATGTATACAAGGCCTTCCTTACTCCAAAAAATGGTGACTTAGAGGGATTCATTCACCCTAAGGAGATCCAAACTCTAACATTATGACCTAAAAGGCATGATCTGAGCTCATTTGGCAAGGTATTTGACTCACCTCAACATCAATTATGACCACCATTCAGAGGAAAATGATGAGTTTTACTTAGATGCTACAAATGACTAGGCATTGTTGGCCTAAATCATGTCCCAAAAGAAGAATGGAAAGAAGGTCTAGTTGGGGCCATATGCATCCCCTCTTACACCCACTCGTTATGTGGAGGATGTGAGCCAAACTCCTATAATTTCTAGAAGGATTTTATAGGGTATTTCATCACCTTCTCCTCTATAGACATCCGCTCCTCATACCTTGACTCCACTTCTTCCTCCTCTGGCAGCGCCTATTCCTCGTGCCCCATTTACACCTCCTCCTCCTCCAATAGCTCTATTAGTCTAGTCCCAACTAATTCAAACCTATGTAACTCAACATCAAGTAACCCAAGCATAGGTGGTTCAATCATTGGTACATTGGCCCCAAGTTGAATAGACCCTAAGGTTAGTCATCAATAATAGCCTAGAGTGAGGCTCCCAAAAATCACCAATCTATCTTCCTCACTCAGTCTTTCCACTTTCCAAGTTTTTCCCCTCATTCTCACCACTTTCAAGATCCTTCTAATGGTGTTAGTTAGTCCCACACCCCTTCCACTAGCTACTCAAGTGGTGTTTTTTCTCTTTCCTATTGCACCCCCTCTGTTGTTCACCTAGGTACCCTTAGGCTCGATATTCCCAAACATCCTTACTTCTTCATTATATCTACCCCATCCATTCCCTAACCTAAAACCTCTCTTGAACCTCCATTGGGTATGGCTCAAATATAGGTATTTATAGGTGTACCTCTACCAGTAAGCATAACTACAACCTTTAATAGTACATCTCAAGTGCCCAAAACCATCTTGATACCCCCTTTATTCATTATGGAACCTCCTTAAGCAATCCATCAACCTACACAATTGTCCTCCATGGCCCATACTATCTATGTGAGTCCTATCGCAACACCTGAGGCTGACCTAGGTAAAAGAGCGAAGAATAAATAAAAGGTGACTCACCCTCGAGCTTTGGTCTAGATACCTTCTGATTTAGCCCAACCTCCTCCACTTGCCTCCATAATTCCTTCAGCACCAACCATGATAGTTCCATGCATTTCTTTATAACCCCCTCTTTTCATCACCTAGGGTGCCTAAGGATTTGGTTTCAACTAGCCTATCACTTCCCTTCTGATGAATACCCCTCTCCCAAGAGTCATTTCCCCTCAGATGGGCATGACCCAAGAATAGTGGTATGCACAAATGTTCTCATGGGCCTCCCCATTCATCCTTTCTCTCTTTGCTCCCATACCCCCTCCTCCTCCACTACTTTCCTCATTCACACCTTCTGCTTCCTCCATTTCTCCTACACCTCATCTTCTACCTATTGCCACCATCTATGACACTCCTACAACACCTCCCAAAACCTAGAAGATGGTCCCAATGTTACAAGAATGAGAGATGACAATCCTAGGTGACTCAAATAAGTAGTGGAATTTTGACTACACCATGGGGAGCATGAAGAGGACCTTTACACAAAAATTCATCCAAGAGGGGAACTTGATGGTCTAGCAAACCTCATAATATTTGTTCTCCCTAACCAAAGTGAGGACCTCCATTGGGGAGGAAAAGGTAGATGAGTACCCACTCTTTTTTCTTTAGGCAACACATGACCTATTAGAAAATCTCCTCAAGGATATGCAAAGTCAGGTTCAAAACCTAGAGTCCCAAGTAAAGAGTTCCTTCCCCACCAAGCTAATTGGCCAAGTCAAGGATGTCATCTTACTACTCTTCTTAGTTTTAGGGAAGGTGATGGAGACTATGGTAGAGACCAATGTGCTCATATAGTGAACTAGGGTTTAATGGAGAGGATCACAAAGATTGATGGGAAACATAGGAAGCTATTGGTGATAATCAAAAAAGGCATGTTCATGGAGTTGATATTGATGCCTACCTCAGACTTGGGATTGTGTTAGATGTACATTGTGAACATGAAAATGAC
Organism: Torreya grandis; assembly: GCA_037957365.1. NCBI lineage: Eukaryota > Viridiplantae > Streptophyta > Pinopsida > Cupressales > Taxaceae > Torreya > Torreya grandis. Next base: position 1,344,169 of record JARHVA010002448.1, read on the forward strand.
CATAGAGGAGTGGTTGGTTGTGGCTTAAATCATGATAGGACCCTTAGAATAGGGCAATAAAATGATATTGGCATACTTAAAACAAGTTAATATCTTTATGTTGTTCCACTTGAATGGCACCCTACTAGATAAGGGAGAGTTTGTAGTCCACCTAAGTTACTTTGACTAGGTCTAAGGAAGAAGGTCAATAAGGTAAATAAGGTGAGGGCTTGGGTAGTTCTTAAGCTTTCAACACAATCCATAATGAGCATAATCTAGGTGTATGAGATACAAGTGTCAATAGAGGCTCCCTTCTAGGTGTATCATAGACTAGTTACCCAGGACAAGGTAATATTCAAAAACCCTTGATGAACCTCACTAAGTTGGACTAAGAGTTTGACCTTGTGGTACTCGTGCTAGAAGCTATGGATGCAAGGTCAAAGTAGTTAGGAGCCATATCCTCATAGCCACCACCACATATCAATTGAGTGGTCCCCCATGGATCTTTTTGATAGCTTGGGGGGATTTTGTTTTGATTTTTAAATTATGATTATAACTACCATGAGTGGCCATCAAAGTCTAGGATGGGAATCTCACACTATTTGGAGGTGAAACATATCCTTATCTATAAAAGGCATATCTATATTTTAATGAAAGGGTCAAATAATTTTTAATCAAAAGTATTGTTAGATTTAAGCTAGGATTTCACCTACTTTCTCCTTCACCCCTTCAAACTGTAAAAGTTGGCCATGATCGATATTATTATAACAACACTTGCCTTTTTAATGAATGTAATTTTAGTTTATTGCAAAATGCTTGTTCTATGTTTCAAATTATCTTTCATGTCCATTTTGAATAATTGTTAATGTTAGATTAATCGGACTAACACATTAACATTAAATGTATGTTATGGTTATAATATGGTTTTATATTATAATCCTTTTGTGAACTCTTTCATTTCTCTTCTCACATTACTATTAATTTTTTTGATAGTCTGCAAGTTACCATTGGAGGTTTATGTGTGATCCAATATAAAATTCTAGTGCTTATATTTAGTGATGGTTCATAGTTGAGGCATTCTCATTTATTTCCTTAGACTCTTCCCATTGTGTCTTTTTTGAGGTATAACTTTTGTTGAAACCTGGTCTACAATGATATAATTGTGGTAAGGGAACTTGGTTCGATGGTTGAGACATTGATCTCATTCTAAATATATAGGCACTCTTTCTTTCCTTACTCTCCCCTCTCTTTTTGTGTTTATTTTTTAATATTAAACTACCTTTTCCACATGTGTTTAGAAAGCAAAGGATTATAACATACAAGTATCAATAACAACTCTATATAATTAGACCTTTATCCAAGAATCTTATATTGAGCTTCTAGTGGTGTCACTATACCTCTTAGAAATTATTTCATCCAAACTCCATAGTAAAGTCAAATACTCGCAATCATGCCCTGGGCTGATCTCAAATTAGTCCTAAAATGGAGGATAAAAGTCCATCATCATTCCTATCTTCCTCTTTAGGAATACTCAATCTCATGGGTATTTCATGAATTGTATTTTAGCTTGAACAACAGTGTTGGTAAAACATCAGTGGCCACCTATTGAGGTGGTGTAGTTTTTAACACTTATTGATGTAAAATGTTGGTCTATTTTTGATTGCTTTCCTCTTGTTACATGTTAGACGAAGATATTGGTTGAGGAATGGAAGTTGTTTGTTGCATTTAGGAACTAGGCATACCTACCCCCTATTGTTGTAAGCTACTCTACGTATTTTTTAGAGGAACCTATTGTGTGTTGCTCTATAGTACACTAGACCCATTTTGGTTCACATTGAAATGCACTTGTGTGTTATCAATTATGTTTTGGGTGAGGTCTTTTGTAGGAAATATAGTTTAAAATGTCATAATTGGGACATTTCACATGTCTCTTACCAGCATACTTTGGCTAAATGGGTCTATGTTTTGGTTTACATAGCCTAAAGAATCAGTTTGTGTCCCTATTGAAGTAGCTAACTCTATAAGTGGTCAGTTTGAAGTGGCCATAGCATTAAAGTTCCAAGATAGGTTAAGATAGGTTTGGTATACTTTCTATACCTATTATAATTGGTCATCCATTGGACCCTTTCCTTTTATAATCATACTTAGGCCATGTTTGATTATTGGTACCAAAGGTTGATTGTAACTGGTTGACGTCTATTCAAAATGTTAGTTATGAGGTGCATTTCTAGGTATTGTAATCAAACTAGACAAACTTTCATATGGGATGTTTTTTTGGGAATTTGGCTCTTACTTCTACCACCTTGACTAGAATTTCATATTTATTTTCTAAAAAATGGTGATCAAACAAGTATGGGTCATAACTTGTTGGCATTTTTATGTACTAGGGCTATTTTTCTTGGATTCATTTGATAATATGTGTCATTTGAGCAAGGTATTGTACCATTTGTTCTTACTCTTGGCTTGGATAAGAAGGTGTGTTTACTAGGTACTACACCAATGCGTCCTACCCTTATTCAATATACGGAGTATTATAAGAGGTATATGGATCTGTCTCATATGATACATCATCACCATAAGGTTCTTAAACAAAGGGGTCACTAGTGACAAATTTCTTATAGTCTAGATTATACATGGTCCCACTATGTGCATAGCGAGGCATGTTCAAATCTATAACTATGTCTCTTGAAAAACAAAAATCTAAATGTTGCAAACAACCAAGGTGTGAAGCAAAAAACTTTTAGCTCTATAAAAAGAGGTCCAAAGGTGAAATATCTACTCTAGGTCTAAGGCAAAGGAAAGATAAAAATATGAAACTAGTCTACGACAAAGTGTTTAGGCAAGGTAAAATGATCATGATCTATGCTTAACAATAAAAAGGAAATGTACTAGGAATTTTGTCAAATGTCACAAAGCTAGACTTCTAAACTAGATTTGAAGGTGCAAAAAACAAATTTTAGGTCTTTAGTCAAAAGTCATGAAGCTAGAATTTAGAAAATAGGGATGATCTAAACAAGAACTCAAAAAATTAACTAAATCTAAGGTAATTGGATCAAAAAAACTCAGTCTATGTCTAAGGTAATTGGCTTAAAAAAATCAAAATCATATCTAATTCCAACGTAATTATCTCAAAAAACTTGATCTAGGTCTAAGGTAATTGGCTCTGAAAAATCAATAATTAGCTCAAAAATAACCAGGTAATTAACTCATAAAAAACACTTGGAAAATGAAAATATGACATTTTTAAACTCGACACAATGAACTCTAAACAAATCACATGACAACACAACACCCCTAAGTCGAGGCAAATGTCTTTAAACCAAATGAGAAATCAACCCAAGTTTCACAATCTAAATGAAAAAGGTAGACCACCTAAGCCCAATTTAGACAAGGCTTTGGTATAAACCTAATTAGTTTAGGATATGAACTATGAAAGATTAAATTTCAAATTTAATGTAAAATACTTAGATTTTCTAAAGGTTAAATAGGATAGACTAAAACAAGTAGTGTAACCACATGTTTTGGAAATAAAAGTATGAATGGTTTCGAACTTGGTTTTAAATAAGAGAAATGTTTTGAAATAAAACCAAAAGTGTAACAACGCTCCTTCAAATAAGTGGTATAAAAAAAGGTTTTTGAAAAAAATCCAAGGAAAATGTTTGAAATAAAATTGGTAGCATAACACCTCTTGGTTGAAATTGGTGTGTAACACGTGAAGGTTTTATCTCATTTCGACTTTGACACACAAAGAATTTTAGACCTAAAGATACATGCTAGTAGAATAAAATAGAAAAAGCACTAAGTGCATATCCTATCCATAAAACTGATAAGGTGTGTGTAGGTTTTGCCAAAGTTTCCACCAATATACCAATGCTAAAAAGGAATTAAAAATTAAAGAGTGCATGTAGGTAGATTTTTTAAGCCCCCTCTATCTCTCAAGCATTGATATGTAGCATATACTGAGAGTGCAAATCACTCAACATTTGGCAATATATTTCATTGCAAAGTGGAGTTTACTAAAATCTATAAGTTTTGAAACAATCTAAATGGTCTCAAGTGTGCCTAACACAAGGGTGAATCATGTCAATTGGACTCAAACTTGCTAACTTTCTATGTAAAGTTCTAGTCCTTTACACAATGACTTCATTCGTGTATTACTTAGTGAAGTCTGATGTTTAGCGTAAATTGATCCATATTTCTTTAGAATTATCAAGCTAGCCATTCAACCACTATTCAATCCTAGTATCATGTCCCTAATTTATATACCCCAATGTGGAGTGGAGTTGGTATGATGTTCAGAGATGAAACCCCAGATCAATGCACCTATAAATAACTTATGAGGAGGCAATGAACTCCTTCCTACCCACAAGTCAATGTGTAAAAATAAACAAATGAAAATTGGAAGAATTTTAGAGGTCGTTTCTGGCTCACCCAAGTCATTTGGATCTTGGGGAGAGCATATGTGATTTTTCTTCCATTCTAGACTTAACAAACAAGGTAAGAAATAAGATGTTTTTGATCACTCAAGTTCACTAAAGTGAATGAGGGAGAGCATACATGCAAAGTTCATTTTTTCAAAAGAAATTAATCTAGAAACTTGAAACTAATTTTAAAAAAAGGAAATAAACAAAATGAAAAAGCTCTTAAGATCTCTAATCTAAAGTGGATGTTCATTTTTAAAGAATAAATAATATGTGGATGAAATTTTGGCCCCTTGGCCTTTATTTGCTCTTGTAAACTTGAAAATGCAAAAAATAAAAGTTGTTACGTCAATTTTATGCACTAAAACATAAGTGTGTATGAAATTTTTGAAGTGTTTAGACCTCCCTTTCTTCACTTAGTTTTTTTTCAAAAAAGTTATGGGGTTCACTTGCTTTTATGCCAAAGAGTCAATCAATAAATAACTTTTCACTTTCAACTCTCTAGTTTTGTTTACATAAAGCAAAGTTGTCGATTTCTCAACAGAGCAAAGACATCAATTTTTGTGAAGTCATCAATTTCTTGTAGAATAGAATAGACATAAATAATATCTAGTGAAGTCATCATTAGATAGGGGAGAAGTAGGTAATTAGTCTAGGCAAAATCACCAATTAAGGTTAAAAATAAATCAAAGTCACTGAAATTATGAGTAAATTTACCTGGTAAAGCCATCAAAATACAAGATCAAAGTCATTATTTTTGTCCATCGATGTCACCATTTACATAGATGATGATTTAACACATGTTAATGTCATTGATTTCACCATAAATCAATGTCATCATTTCCAGTGAAGTTACTGATGTGAAGTCATTTTCTATAAAACAAAGGAGAAAATAGGCGAAGTCTCCATTAAGTAGGGTGAAGTCATCAATTAGTGACTAAATAAAATGATGAGAATTTTAGGCATAAAACTCAAAACTTAAAGTTGTGAGTGATCTTTTTAAGAATTTTGAAGGTTCCATATCATTCATTTGGTCCATGTAAGGTGTGTGGTCCCATCGAGCATGTCATTATGTAATGTTAGGAATCTAAAGAGCCAAATATAGTTAGTGTTAGGGAATAATTAGCCCTCACATTAATTTGTATATTGTAACGTGGATAATTATGAGAGTAATAATTCACTATTACATATAGTTAGTTGTTAGAATATATTGTCAATTGTATTATTGTTGTGAGTTATAACATAGTACATAGATAAGTTAGTTGTTATTTATGTATGAGCGTTTATAAGTTTGTGAGTAATAATAGGGTGTGAGGAGATATTATTGGAGAGATTCGTGGTGATACAAGTCACCCTCTTTATAGGAAAGACTTTTTCCATATAATTGTAACACCCATATGGATTTGTAATAGAGTGAATAATTAAATATATTATGTGAATTAAAATATTTCTTGGGCTCTCTGTGTTCTACATCATCAATAGATCCATTGCATGTGTTAAATTTACGTATAAACTCTTCAAATACCTAAAAATGGTATTAGATAAGGATTTAGATCATGATGGGAGTAACTTGAGAAAGGTTTTGCTCACTGTTCATGATTTATTTCTATGTTGTATTACTCCAAACAATGGTAGTTTGTATATCAATCTTTTGGCTCACCCATTTTTGATAACACCACCAAACTGAACATGCATAGTGTAGTAAGATCAGAGTAATTTGAGCATGCATATTCCATTCCATTCATCTACTATTAGGATTGGTTATTATTTTGTTATTAAAAATCAAATCAATTACTATTATGTTATTAAAAATCAAATACTAGCCATCGCCTATCATCATGATATTCAGGCTATTGTGATCCACATTCATCGTGCATGTTCTCTGTGGATTGAATACTTCAAATAATATATACAAAAATCATATCTAGTTGTATCTAAGACTTATCAAGAATTGTAGCATCACAATAAGTAGTTAGTACATTGTACCATACCTGTATTACACCATATATTAGTGAATATTATTTGATAAATTTTGAAGGCCTACACATTTATCTACTTCACCAAAGGTATTTTCTGATCAACATGGTCTGATGCCATTTAGCTATAGTAAATCTATATGAAGGCAGTAGATGATTATGTGGTATAAGTTGCCATTGTAAGTTTCACACTCCTTCATACAACCAAGCTATCTTTAACGTTTTGTGTCATGTCATTTTCTAGAATTTAAAACCTTAGTTGTCTCTAAATCATGTCACTAGGTGCATCCATTAGTGTTATTTTATTTTAAAAAATTATATTAAGTCAAAGTAATTTTAATATTATGTGTCATTTAAAGCAGTTTTTTTAATCATTGGTTAAAACCCGTGGTATTCAGGAGGTTTAGATTTTTTTATCTTTAGTTAGGTATGGTTTTATAATATAGTATGTTGATTGTCTATAAGTTGTGTCTATTTAGTGAGAGTTTTTTGGTTTATGTATAGTCATTATTTTTAGTTTTAGTTGATGGTGTTTTAGTAGTAAGTCGTTTGGTATTATGAGTTATAATTATTTAGCATTGTGTCTAGTCATTTATTAAGGTTTAGTTTTGATGTAGTTAATAGAGTCATATTCTTTTATGTTAAAGAAGTCATTTGTAAAGTACGTCAATTTTTTTCAATTGTGTCATATCAAAAAAATCAAAGTGTCAGTATTTTTAGTGAGTCATTAATTATGTGTTGTCATATTTTTCAAATCAAAGTCAATTGTTTGTACAAAGACACATTCTCACTTGTACACGATGTCCTGAGTCAAATGTTAATCTTGTGGGGGGGACTCTATTTCCTTCAAATGACATACAATTGAGCTTCATGACTTCATCGACTGAGTAACTTTAAATTTTGGAGGTTAGAGGACACCAGAGGATGGAGGCTTTCTATACCTCTCATTAGTCACTAATGAAGAGGCACTTCTGCTATAGTGGTGCATATCGATATTTTTTATTCACCACTTGTTTGTGTGACAAATAAGAGGTGTATTTCCTATTTTTCCACATTGTATACTTCATAAAAAAAGTGTTTAGGAGATATAGGAATGTGGCAACAGTTAGGAGAGAAGCTAATTGTAGAGATACTTTGACTGCCTTAATTTTTTATAGAGATTATCAACCAATGAAACGTTCATTGTGTTTACATGGAGTAAATGTGAGATGTGTTCTTCACATAGTAGTGATCATGTTCAATAAGATTCAAATAGTAGTATGCAGACCTAAGAGTATGCATTGGCATATAATTTTGTTCAAGCTAGTTCTTGGAGATACATGAGTGAAATTTGAATAAATGGTTCCTGCTTGTGGTTCCCACATTGTATAGATTGATGTGGTTCCTTCAGTGAATGGTTGATGGTAGATGTTCCTATTCTAAATTTCCACATTGATTCGATTGATGTGTTATCGATAGTGAATGGTTGATAAGAAGTTGATGTGTTCCTTATTTACTTTCATTAAGTCCTATAAAACACAAATTACCATGTAAAGCCTAAGAGGAGGAATGTTAGATAATAATTAGTTATTACATTAATTTGTATATTATAATATGAATAATTATGAGATTAATAATTTACTATTACATATAGTTAGTTATTATAATATATTTATTAAAATATATTATCAATTGTATTATTGTTGTGAGTTACAACAATAGTACATAAATAAGTTAGTTGTTATTTACATATGAGAGTTTATAGGTTTGTGAGTAATAATAGGGTGTGAGGAGATATTATTAGAGAGATTCGTGGTGATATGACTCACCCTATTTATAAGAAAGACTTTTCCTATATAATTTTAACACCCATATGGATTTGTAATAGAGTGAATAATAGAATATATTATGTGAACTAAAATATTTCTTGTGATTTTTATGTTCTGTAACATCAATATCTCCATTACATGTGTTAAACCTATGTATAAACTCTTCAAATACCTAACAATTAGTTCTTTGTTAGTGAATCAAAAGAGAATTCAAATAAAACAATGCAATGGAAACTAAACCACTTTTGACTAAGTACTAGGTTGATTTTAACACAATGAACAACACTACAAATAAAAGATAAAACATAAAACTATGTTACCTCTTTGTCAAAACTAGTGTTCACTTATTGGCATAGATGATGTTCTTGCTAAGCTTGTGGGTAATAGAGACTTTGATAAGTGCTACAAAAATAAGAGCCATAATTAGAATTTGACTTTTTAGGCCAATTGAAGAATGTTTGTGTCATAATATGGGGTTCTTCAATTGGCCTACAAAGTCAAATTCTAATTATGGCTCTTACTTTTGTAGATTAAGCCTCTTCAAAAAAGGAGGATTATTTAGTACAACTTATTTAGTGGATGTGCTAGGTTCAGGAACATGATTGTTATTGGATGATTGTGGAATAGTTGGTGTGTTGCAGATATTCTCAAGAGGCTTTGTTGGTTGTGTATATTTTTGGAGAGCCTTTCCTGAATAAAGTTGAATGTTGTCAACTTCAACTGAATAAATGGTTTAAGTTATCACATCATTATTATATTTTCATTGAACCAACTTATTATTAAGATTGTGTGCAGGCTGGACAAATAGTTGTGGGGATTTTGGTAGAGGTGGAGTGGGAGTATTTGGCATTAATTTTGGTTATTATTGTAGGTGAGGTTGTGAAAGTTGTTAAAATAAAGTATTTTGGTTGAGCCAAGGCTAATTCCCTTGCCATGATTGTTGACATTAGTTAGAGGGTGGATTTCATTGATAGTTTTGATTTTGTTGTTACCATGGTTGTTGGGATTTCCACTACTTGATTTGAGATTGAGGATTTTACCAATGTCAATTATAATTTTGGGGTTACGGTTGGGATGGTTGATTCAAGTGAGTATATGTGTGTTAATTAGGAGGAATAGAAAATTATGAATTAAAATATAGAAAACTAGATGGCATACCTTAATGTTGTGGCCTTTGTGACCATGGTTGTAATTGGAATACAAAAATGATTTATTCTCCATCTCCTCCAATAGCATGAAGCTCTAGTGCATCAAGGTCTTTTTTTTTATGTTGGCTACTTTAACACAGGAAACTTGGCATTTTCAATCAGTCTTCTTCTTGCGATAATCCAAATAGTATACATCTCAAGGCCTACTTTGTTTCTTATTACTTCATGTGTTCAATGTATCTAAATGTGTATCCAAGTGACTAATGAACACATGTTTCATCCTTGATAATCCATTGGTGGATTTAGATGTTGAAAGTGATGAAGCTCAATTGTTACAAGTTTTCATCATTGATCTTGAGTAATTCTTGTACAAGAAAGAAATATCTTTGAATGAAAATCTTGAGACATATCTACTACTCATTAGATTCAATGCTTTGAGACACTCTTCTCTGATTCCTTTCAATAATATTGTATACACCTAAATTCACTCACCTACATTATCGTCACTAATATTCCTATTAGTTGATACTAATTCCATCTAATCTAATTTATCTCATTAATTTATCCCTATCCTAATCATTAATCTAATGTCCCCCCTAAATATTTATTCATCTACTAACCTTATTCTATCCCACTTCATCATTAATTCACCTAATCATTTATTTATCTTAATCTAACCCCACTTACCTATTATTTGGGAATTTTAAATTCTGAATGACCCACCTACTAGCCTATGTCTAGGCTCTCATACACCTCTAGTCTCTAATCACCCACCTAATACCTATTTAATCCATCCCTAATCCTAATTAATCCCTAATAATATTCTAGAATCCTCTCTATTCTTACCCCTCTTCTCTAGAAGCCTCCAAATCTACAGGCTTCTAAGGAATTTTAAATTCCTTGGATAATTCTCAACCCTTAATCTCCCCAAAACCAAGTTTGAATATCCACCATTGATCCCTTCCTCCTCTTTCTATTTAAACAACTCCTCTCCTCCATTAGAGCCAACTTGGGGAGTTCATAACAAATCCACGCCAAATTAATCATCAAGCATCCATCATCCTTCATCATGCCATCATAATGTCAACAATCTGAGTCTAAGGTATATCAATCCAATCTCAATCTCTTCTTATTTTTTTTAATCCTTTTGATCATGGTGTAGACAATTTAGCTTTAGGATTATAATGTTGTTTTGAATGGTTTGTTCATCTACTGGGATTGAATTCTAATGGCTCTATCACTTTACCTAGTAGTTTGATATTTGAGTGATTAAATTAGATAGTTTAATCCATTTGCTTAGAAATCATCTACATTTTTATGACCATAGTGGGATTAATCCCTTCAAAATTAATCATTTTTTCTTGTTAGTAGTGTTTTTCTAGCTTGAAAGATCAATTGGATAAGGAAAATCTTGGATTTTTAGAAATTTTACGTGCATAAGTGAAATCAATGACATTGCACTGGTATTCATGACTTTATCCTGTGTAGTCATGATTTTGTCCTTGAGAATTGTGATTTTATCTTTGATAATTGCAATTTTACCTAACTTTATCCTATGTAGTCATGATTTTGTTCTAACCATTTTACCTGATCGCTAACCGTGACAGTTTTTGATCCTTCAACAAAACTACAACTCGTGACTTGTGACTTTCTTAAAATAGTTATAGTTTTGCATAAGGAGTCATGATTTTGTTATAAACCGCTAATATTATATCTCAAAGGTTCTAAACTTTCAAAAAAACTATGACTTTGCAAGTCACAACTTCACCCTGGAAGTTGCAATTTTGTCTTATGTACATGCGGTTTTGTAGCCTCCAAAAACAAGCATAAAATTATTTTAGTTTACTTTTTTTTTTACCCCTATGTTCTCATATAGTGTAATTTGTGTTGAAAATGAGGGTTATTTCTCTCTATGTATAGGATATAAGTAGAGAAAAAGCATCAAGCAGCAATCCAGTCAAAAAATCTCAAGCCATAAAATCGCATATTTCAAACTTTTTAGAATCATGACCTTAACTTGTGCAATCATGATATTGTAGTCTAAATAGCGATCTTGCAATATTCTATCAATTTTTCCATTATGTCTATTGGTTATCATCTTTAGTTCTTATAAGGAAGATAAATATCTGACTAATACACTCTTTTTTTTAGATTAATCTAAATTTAAGATTATTTTAATAAATATCTAAGTTTTTATTTCTAAAACTTTGATATATCATAGTTAGATTTAAATTTGTCATCTATAAATAGACATTTTTAGACATCTATACAATTGATCATAACTTGTATATACATCTGACCTGATAAATAACCAAAATTTTGAGGTTTTGTAATTTATAACACAATCGTAACTCTCAATTTGTATCTAGTAGCAGTTTTGTCATTTATAGTCATGATTTTGTCTAACTGTCATGGTTTTGTATTCTAACCATCATGATCAGCTAAATTTTACAAAATCGTAACTTGCAATCTATGGTTTTACCTTAGACTTGTGATTTTGCACTCTCTAGTTACGATTTTGCACTGTGTAATTATGATTTTGTACTAATTTTTTACTTCAATTTGATCTTTTTGAGTGAATTTTTTAAGTTCATTTTTAGTGAATTTTGAGTCATTATGGGCTTCCTAAAAGGCCCAAATTATCTTTGGTGTTGGGGGCTCTACCCCTCGACCCTACCCTGTACCATGATAGAGAGCACGCCAGAGGTGCTGCCCCCAGATGTCGTAAGGGGCTCTACCCCTTGGCCCCACTGGGCGTTGTCACCCCAGACCCCCATGTCATGGCCCACTCACTCAAAAAACTTATAGAGTCAAATCATGATTTTTTAGGGTATTTTTCTTAAGGCATATTGGACTAACATCTTGTTTCTTACAAGGGTGAATCTAGAGGCTTATTTTATCCTGCTAACATTATCTATTAGTCTAAATTTTTGTCTTGCAGGTTACCCCTCAAGATTATAATTCAAACTACTAATCCTTATCTTACAAGTTACCTCTTTTGGAGTACCACTTGAAACTACTAAATGTTTGCTTGTAAAACAACTGTCAAAGACTCATTTTATAAATTTAAAACTGTTTTTGTCTTGTATATATCTCTTTGATCATTTTTTATTGTATATTATCATTTTTATCATTTTTTCATGTAAATATATCTTTCTTATATGTTCTTTCATCTTGTAAATATATCACACATCTAGATTTAATAGGTTGATTAATCTTTTTGGCTACTTGTTTGTCTTCCAAGGCTACGATTGGTGTATGCTCTCCTCCTTGCATCCTTGTGATTCTTGGAGGATAAAAACCACCTATAAACCTCATATCCTTTTTATATCTTTAAGGGGATTAGTGATCATGGATTTCACCACCATGCACTAGTCTAAACTCCATATTCCAATGGAGTCTAAAAATCAAGAAAAGTTGTCATTAGGTGCCTAAGCAAAATTCCCTATAAAGGGTTATGTGAAGTGAGAGGAGGTTTAGCTCTAATACGTAGGGTGGTTAGATAGCCTCCTATATGAATTTGGGCTCCACTTTACCTTTATATAGAGAGAGAATGCACCTAAAAACCTTTGTGCATACCTAAATTAGGAGCCTTCAATCGTAATAGGTGTACCATTGCAGGAGTCAATATCAGATCCAAAGTATTCATCATGTAAAAGTGGGGTTGAGAGGATTAGTTGATTTCATAATGGGTCATCAGCCTATAGCCTCATCTGTGAAATAGTTAGATGGTATGGGCATTGAGTTACACACCCATCAGTTTACTAATCATAGATTTGTGGCTTACTTGATAAGATATGTGTTGTGTTAGACCCATGTTGTTTGTGAGCTAAGTCAGTCTTTTACCCCAAATCTATACATACCTATCTAGGTCTTACACAAACTCATCTTGTACATATCATATTTTTCATCATCCTATCATACATATTATCCTTATATATCCTTTTCATTATCCTTTCCTAGGTTAGTCATACCCACTCATCATTAGTCACATCTCCATCACCTATATCTTGTCTTGCACATCCTATATCTCATCATCCCCTTAAATATAATTTATTCTCTTATACATCCTTATTCTTGTCCCTACCTCATTTCATTCCATCCTAATCTAGTCATCCCCATATTATTCTATCTCATCATTGATCATACCCCACCATCCCATCTCTATCTCATCACTACCTTTGTATATCTTTATCTCATCTCTCACCTTGTCTTAATTTTGTCTTAGTCTAGTTATATCCCCTCATCATTGACTATATCCTAATCACATATTGTACATCCTTGTCATTATCCCCTTACTACATCCTCATCTCATCACCCCATTTTATATATTGTTCTTTCTACATCCTATTCTAGCCTCACCAATCATTAGTCATACTCCATCACATATCTCAATCACATCTTGTATATCCTTGTCTTACCCTCTTGTACATACCTTTTTCTCTCTTGTATATCCTTTTAGACATATCCCATCATAGTCATCACTCATCATTGGTCATCCCCCCGCATCACCTACATATCCTAATCAAATCTCATCATCCACATCTTGTCATAAAGTCCATACCCAATAATTTGACTTGACCTTGTCTTCATCACCCATCTAGTCTATCCCTCTCCTAGTTGGCTCTCTATGTCACATACGGGTCTAGACCACCCCATCCCACATGATCCTTAATAATTTCATCATCACCTACCATCATACTTGTCCTTATCCCACTGTATTAATCACCTTCATCACAATAATCCCACCCCACCCCATCTTGAGCAAATCAATCTAATATTTTTAGCTAGTACTTTTATCATCCACATTATCGTATCCACTATCACTCATTCCTTAGTCAAATCTCATACCTAGTAAATATCATTTTAGCATCTTATCAATTTGTCAATTTCAATCTAGCAAACCCATCAACATCACTCTTGTCTCTATCATCCTTGCTTATTCATAACTAGCACCCATCATATCGCCTTCTTGGTAGTTTTGAATCTCAGAACCCATCAAATCCCCAATCCTTTTTTCTAGCTTGATAACTAGGCATTGTTGATAGGTCATTAGCACCCATTGTACTCTCAGTTTGAAGTTTGATCCTAATCTTTAATCCATTAGTATATCACATCCCCATCATCACCTATCATACTACCTTGGTCCCTTGGATTTATTTTGTTCAAGAAGCCATATCTAATCCTTAGTTCACCCCACAATGACCCCCCCTTTTTATCATCCATCTTTTTATCCCCATGGATTTGAAGTCCTTTTGTGAGCTTTAGAAATGGGTGCTTGCCTACCCTCTGACCTCGATCCCATTCACCCCAAACCAACATCCCACATCCTTCATCATTCACAACCCCTTAACCCATCCAAATTAGTATTAACATTCCTTAATTTTATCACCCTAATCAATCAATACATCACAGAGAATAAGGATGAATTCCTTTTGTGGTTATGGAAGATGGGTGCTCACTTTTTTGATGATTTTGACCCTATAAGCCTGAAATCCCCTCCCAAAAAATTCTACCATCAAACCTTATCCTCGTTCCATCCCCTTCCACCATCCACTAGCCCTATTTAAATCCCCTTAACCCCTAATCATACTTGTCCACAGTCAAATCTTCTATACCTCAATAACATCACTTTTGAATCCAATGCTCTAGCCCAACAAGTCCCCCATTTTGTGTCACCCACCACCATGAACCTCAACCCCACTTTCATAGACCAATACATAGTTGTCAACAATGATGAGATCCTCTTACAGTTTATTATGATCGGTGTACCACTTCCTGAAGGTGTTGACCCCATTCAACTTATTGCACCTCCACCACAAACCCCTTCATGTAAGTCTCCTTCCAATCCCCCATCCACTAGTCATAGCCAATCATCTACCCCTTCCCTTACTATCAAATGGAATCCAACCTTGACCAACTCATCTACCACCAAACCATCCACCTAGTCACGTCAGTGACCATCTGATTATTCCACATCTAAGTCATGCAGTGAAGTGGGTCCTTATACTCCCCTTCTTATGTCATTGGAATCCCTCTTCAACCAACATGTCACTTCTAACATGATGGTTTATCCACCTATACGCCATATTGATCCCACTAAGCCTAAGCCCTCTTGTTATAAACCAAATCGATATTGTCTATATCATCGTACTTGGGAGCATTCCATCAAATGATGTCAATTTTTTTTAGATTATGTCCAAGACCTTATCGATCATGGTGGCAGAGTAATTGAGGAGGAACTAGATGAATTTCTCTTCCTAGCTGAACAAGAAGAGAAGGCCAAGATTCTATTTCTGATCATGATCAAGCCCTTCCCCTTTCACGCCAAGGTCAATACATCCTATCTATCCTCCATGATCCCCTCATCTTCAACCACCCATCCACTCAAAATAAGTCTATTCCCCATAATCCTAGTCCTCCCATATCCCACTATTCATTTCATGGACCTATCTGTTCTCAATCCATTTTCCCTCCATCATATTCCTCTCACCCATCGCATAAGAAACCCCACATTGAGAGGACAATCATAGACAATCACTCTTCTACTTGCAACATTACATCTAAGTCAGAATTAAAGTCCATACAAGGATCATGTGCAACACCAACATCTAAATTAAATTCCTCGTCATAAACCTAATCTCTCATTGATATTGTTGTAGTGGATAATAACATGTCTTTTTGAGAATGTCTCTAATCCAGATACCTCTAATTAATCACTAGACATACCTTTAGATCCCAATCAGGGTGATGAAGTCATAACTGAGTTCTTAAGTGATTTATCTATTAGATATTTTTATAGTGGATCTAATCCTACATTAGATGCACATTTTATAGCTAGTCTTAGTGATCCTTTTGATATTCTTGAGGACACGCTCTCTGACATTGAAGCTAGGGCTCCTAGTGACCTTTTATGAGGACTATGCTTCCCATTATTCCCTTAATACATCACACAAAATTAATCATCCACCTCACCTCCATAATCCCTATATCCCACTCCATGAAGGGAATAAATAGGAACATGCATCGTTAGATTCCCCTTTGTATTCAACATCATGTACCACAAATGCAAAAGTCCAAGACCAAATCAAATCATCTTTAATCCTATCAGTCAAAATCAAGAAAATTCAAATCATCAGTGTAATCAAGAAATATCTTATAGTGAAGCCAAAAATCAAGCACTAGGGGACCATCAAAATAAAAATAATCATTATATATCAAATCCAAAATCAATTATCCTTGGTAAAGCCCAACATTAGGCACTAGAGGGTAGTCAATATCAAATCCAATCAAAAAATAAAGTTAAAAATCATACATCCAACCATTCTCTCAATGTTTGGATCAAATAATTAGCAAGTCAAAAGGTTTTGGATCTCGTGATCTCATGGCACCAATCTACAGAATCCCCTCCACCATATCTAATGGTGTATACAACTATTGAACCCCATTTTCATTCCCCATATTATCATATCATCTGTCCTGATTATATCCCTCCTTCACATCCTATATCCCTCATCACACTTTTGGCATACTCCCATCCATACCATATCTCAAATCCCTAGTCAACATTATCCCTCGTAGGGGTTACAAAGACACCTAGCCAAAATGTTTGGAAGACATTAAATCAAGAGTCAATAAAGGCCACTGATACATGATCCTAGCATCACATATCTCCAAAACAAGTGTTGGTTGAAGATCACAATAATGCATATATCCTACATCTCGCCCACCTCCAATAAATTGAGATGCCATAAAAAAGAATTCAAAAAAAATCATTCATCCAATGGTGAAAACCAGTCTTCTGGCACCTTGGGCAAGTACCATGATGAAAACCAATTTTCAACGTCATGGTAAAACAATCAATTTTCCACATTGTACCTCAACACTTGGTGGAAAAATCCATCTATCCCTTGTCAATCCATCCATACTTGTCTCATCCCTCATCAACTTTGCCTACATAACCCATCCACATCATACTTATCCATCTTATCCCCTAGTCCCTTGTTCCAACCCATTATCTTCCATCATATCACATTCCTTCTCATCTTGGCCTTTGTAAGGAATGGAAGGTGTCTTGAGAATTTTTCCTAAACCATCTTAGCATATCTTCTAATGGACACTCAGGCAACTAAACATTGGGTTCCTTCACAATGTGGTCATTAGAAATCCCTAGTCCACTCCTTCCTTGGTCCTTATATCCTTTTTAGCATCATCCTATCTTCTTGTCACTCATCCATCCTCATCTTGGTTTCTAGGCTTGGTATTCCCTTTGCTAGTAACCCCTCTTTTACAGTGTACATACATATTCCAAAAAAGACCTAAAAATTGAAAAATTCTAAAAATCCTAAAAATAGTAAAAGCTGAAAAATGTCAACAATGGTCCATGATGTCTTGTCTTATGCCTAATCCCATAGTCACATCCATCTCCATCTGTCTCCTATTTTCCCATCTTTGGATACCACATTCTATCTTGAAACCAAATCAGAGTGATCACCCATCTCCCCATATCTTCATCATCCTTTTGACTAAGTGTTATTAACATGCATCACCTTGTCAAAGAATTTAATCTGGCACCCATCACTTCTTATTAGTTGCCTTTTCATATTTTCAGCCATCAACTCATTTCTTTGCTATTATAAAAGGTAATTGATCCCATCACCTTCCTTATCATTGCCTCTTCATACTTAGCACCCATCAAATCACTTCTTTGCTAGTATGAAGGGTATTTGATCCCATCATTATCTCCTCTTCTTTCTAGATTGGAATCTTGTAAAGACTTATCTGTTGGTAATCTTTGGTCATCACTTTTCTAAAACACCTTCCTTGGCCACTTTTTGATTCGATTTCAAGACCAAATCAATATTCAAATACCTTCTCCCATCCTTCTATCCATAAAAAAGGGCAACATACTAGCCTAATCCTAATCATGATCACCCTCTCCAAAGCTAAGCCCATCCTAAGTCCACAATCACATCATGAACATCCAACCACTCATCCCATCATTCAACATGACATTGGGACACTACATGTAGATACTTGTGTGTGTTACTTGTTTGTTTTGTTTGTCTTCTTTGCATGTCTTTTATCATGTATATATCTTGTTTATGTTTTGTTTGTATCATGTCCTTTTGTCTATTGGTCAATGAATAGGGATGCTATAAGGACACTAAAAGTGTTGTCGAGGATGCAGAATTCACTACTTGCCCATTCACTTTGGCACCACGTCCTCTTGGTCATGTCTATATCATGGGGCATACTACCAAGTGTCATACATTTTGGATTGCTTAACTATGATGAACCTTATGATAATTGTGATGGATTGATCATCTACACCCTCATCATTTATCTAATCATATCATCATCCTTGTTCCCATCACTAATCTAATCCTCTCAATCCATTTGACTAACATCTAATATTTTATCCTCATCCCATCTTTTGAGTCATATCCTTTACTTACATCATCCTCTAATCCCTAGTCATTGTCATCATCATCATCATCTTTTACTCCCCCATTGTCATCCTCTATCCTCTAATCAAAACTACATCAGCCTGAGGTCTTTTCAGACTATGTAGGTAGTACTTGGCCACCTTTTCATGTCCAAGGATAGCTCAACCACTATCTCCTCTATTTCTCCCTTGCATGTGTCTTTGTTAGGGGCATCATCACTACTCATTGGTCACTTGATCATAACCTTTATTCTCTATTATCACATACATCATATTGATCAATTTAGCTTTGAGATACACCCATAATCAATCTTATTGAATCCTTGTCTATCATGGCCTTTTAATCTTATCATCATCATGTTATGGTTGACTCCCCTTTGGGATGTGTCAAAAACTATGACACCTATCATCTTTACTCCCTATGCATGTGTCTTTACCAGGGGAATCATCAATTTATAGCTCACTATTTAAGTCAAATTCATCTTCATCTTCTATCACAACATCTTGCATCCCATCCCTGTTGATGTTGTGGATTGCACCCTTGACAGGAGGTTGAGCTCCTGTCTTCCACACGGCATAATGGAAACCCCTCTCTTGCCTATGGGTCTAGAAAAAATGAGGGGAGAGTCTCTAGATAAGGGTTAGCTCCCTTTGATGTATCTCTGATTTATTCTAGTACATTTGTTAATATATATAATGGGCAGGGGGGGTTGAAAAGAGAGAAAGATACTGAAATAGAACCTAAACTAAGAGGGTGATGTACCAAAAAATTTCAATCTACTTAGCTTGAGCATATACTTTCCACCAAGAACAAGCTGATGCACAATTTATTTGATATGAGAAATTATCCTGCATCAGTGAGCTAAGGGTCCTCTGGAGATACAAGGAGGAATAACTACCAGAGATGTTCTAAGACACACTATGGCAGCATGTTCACATGCGCCTATACTCTGTTGTAGACACTTCTGGCTAACCTGCAAAAGAAGAACTCACAATTCACTAAACATGCTGGAATCATTCTATGAAAGCATAAGGGAAAATGACTTAACACAAGACGAAGCCATAGACATATGCAAAAGTGCAAGCTCAAATGGAGGCAAAAATGCTTCTTTTTTATTCAAGGTAAATTTCGGTAGGGCTCTGCCTTACAAGTTGAGAGATCTTTTTCTCAAATGAGAAGTTACAATATATAGAGAGAGAGGAAGCAAATGGCATCCCCTTGGAAAAGACTTTGACAACACTTTTTTACAAGTGGCCCATGTGCGTTGAGAGCATCGAGAAGAAAAAACTATTGAAAGAGAATGTTGTGTCGACTGCCAGTTTTGACCTTGGTGTTCAAACATTAATATGAAAGCATGAGCCGTGCCTCTTTTTCTACAAACAAGACCACTCCTTCAAGATATTCACGTGGTTTGTCTGCTCATCAATGCAAAGTGTGGAAAAATAGGTGGCATCTTCACTGTTCACTCTCCTTGATGACCATTTGGCAGAGATTGAATCAATCACGAGAATAACTCCTTGTTCTGACACCTTCTTTTTCCACTTGGACTATTTTGTCCATATTTGTGCTTAGCTGGGTGCATCTTTTAGAACATTCCAGATTTTGTCATATGTGTGTGTGGCCATGTTCTAAATTCTCTACTTTGTTCCGTCTTTGATATTTTTTGTCCCTTCCTGGCTTTGTCTTTTCTTGGCTTTGTCTTTTCCTGGCCTTGTGAGCCTCGGGGATATCTTCTCGACGGTTCACTGAGTTCACTTGCAGCCTGTCCTTAAGCTTTTCAAAATCAATGGCTATTCCCTTGTCCTTAATTTGACATCTGCGGGCCTGTCACCCCTTTGAATTCCTTTGGCTTACCCTTTCCTTCAGCTTTTTCCTTTAGTCAAGATTTTGTCTTTGAAACCTCCCGAAGGGAAGGTGTCCCTTCGGGGCTTGGAGAAAGGTCCCTTCATTTTTGCCGAGAGTCCCTCGCAAGGGTACTTGCCCTTCGAGATCCTTCGGGTGGCCTTGTTCTTCAAATCCTTCAAACAAAATGTCCGAAGGAATTCCTTTAGACATTTTTCTGAAGTAAATCTTTCCTTTATGTCTTTCCTACTTGATACTTTTGTTGGGCTTTTCCACTGGGTGAATTCCTTCAGACAAAATGTCTGAAGGAATTCCTTCAGACTTTTTATCTGAAAGAATTTGCTCTGTCACTTTGCCGCGGGAATTTTTTCAAAATAATTCCTTGCTCTTTTCCTTGCTTGTTTCTTTCAATCGGCTCTTTCTTCAGGCAAATTCCTTTGGGCAAAAACTTTGAAGGAATTCTTTCAGACTTTTTGTCTAAAAGATTTGCCTTGTGAATTCTTTCGCAAAATTTTCCTTCTGAAAGACAGTCTTTTCCTTGTGAATTTCTTCAGACAAAATGTTCGAAGGAATTCCTTCGAGCATTTTTCTTGAAGAAAATCAACTTTTGTCTTTGGCTATCTTCCTTTTTCCTTGTTCACTTCATGGAGTAACTCACCTTTTGGCCTTTTGACCAGCTACCCTTCACAAGGGTAAATCAAGTCCAAAGTCACCCTTCGGATCTTTTGCAATGGCCCATCTTGCTCATCATCTGCCCTCCACAAGGGTTGTTTACCTTTAGAGCTTTGTAAGAGATTCTTATTTGTCTAAGGCATTTGCTCAAAATGAAAAGCTCCATACTGAACCGAACTCTGTAGGGCCTTAGATTTTTCAATGTTCTATAAGAACATGCCTTATTGCAAAGAAAAGGAGATTTTGCAGAAGGTGGGTCTAGACTAAGGTTCAGAGTGGTGGGGAAGGAAGGAGACTGATTTTGGCCTACAGGACCAAAATGGTCAACAATCCCCTCATATAAACATAGCATCCCACCCATCATTTCTTCTTTCAAGTGACCATCCATCTCATTCTTCCTCGCATGTCCCCTCTAGGGGGCATCATATCCCCTAACATCACATCTACTAACATTCATCCATGACATGGTTTTTCTTTGAAAACCATTACTCCTTCCACTTCACTTCACTCACAATGCCCTTTCAAAGAGGGGCAAAATGTATGCACTTAAATCTGTTCACTTTGATTGTTGTCACTAATATTCCTATTAGTCGACATTACGTCTGCTTAATATAATTTATCCACTTCTTAATCATTTTTATAATAATATCCCCTTTAATCATTATTCATCTACTAACCTTATTCTATCCCACTTCATTATTAATCCCTATTATCCTATCCTAATCCCCACTTATTCATTATTTGGAAATTTTAAATTCTCATAGCCCACCTACCCACCTACTAAGCCTATTCCTAGGATCTCCTACACCCTTAGTTATTAATCCCCACCTAATCCATATTTAGTCCCCCATCTAATCATCATTATCCCTAAGAAGGATTTTAGAACCCTCCAAATCTAGAACCTTCTCTATTCTTACCCCACCTCTCTAGAAGCCTCTAAATCTAGAGGATTCCAAGGAATTTTAAATTTTTCAAATAAACCTCAACCATTGATCTTATTCAACTAAATTTTAATATCCACCATTGATATTTCCATCCTCTTTCTATTTAAACCACTCCTCTCCTCCATTGGATCCATCTTAGTAACCAAGCATTGAATCCATGTCCAAGCATCCATCAAAGTCTTTCATCAAGTAACATCACTATTTCAAATTTCTGAGTCAAAGGTAATCTCAATCCTCTTATTTTAATCCGTTTAATCTTGGTTTTGAGCATTTAGATTTAATGTTTAGGTGTAGGATTGAATTGTGCATTCATCCAATTGCATTCAGGCCTTAAGGGCTCTAGATCTTAACTAGGTAGTTGGACATTTTGAGTTTTTGATTAAATTATGTAATCAAATCTTTTGTGCTCAATTTTCCATCTATTTGTCCCTTAGCCCTAATTTTTACTTGTCCACAGTCAAATTCTCCATCTACTAATCATAATCCATCACCACTCCCTCATCCTTTATCACCCACCATCATGAAGCTAGGCCCTATCCTCATTGACCAATACATAGCTACCAACAAGGATGAGATACTCCTGTAGTTTCTTAAAATGGGTGTCCCACTTCTTGAAGGTATTGATCCCCTTCAACTCATTGCACCTCTAATCTAGGTTCCTTCATATGATTCCCATACCAATAGCCCTTCATCCATCCCTTCCTCTACTAGCAAAGAGAATACTATCCTGTCCACCTCATCTACTACCCATCCATACACCCAATCACGTCAAACACCATTTGATCAAACATCCAATGCTTCCATATCTAAGTCACAAATTGAAGTGGGTCCTTATACTCCCCTTCTTATGTCTTTGGAAGCCCTTTTCCAACAACTTATCACCACTAACATGATGGTCTACCCACCTAATCAACATCTTGATCCCACCAAGCCTAATCCCTCCTAGTATAAATCAAACTGATACTATCTATATCATCAAACTTGGGGGTATTCCATTAAAAAATGTCAAAATTTCCACAACTATGTCCAGGACCTCTTCAACCATGGTGATATAATAATCGAGGATGAACCATATGAATCTACATCCTTGGGTGAACAAGAAAAGGAATGCCAAGATTCCATTCTTGATCACGATCGAGCCTTTCCCCTTCCAAGCCAAGTCAAGACATCATGTCCCTCTTCCATGATCCCCTCATCGTCAACCAATCCTCCATCAAACACAAATCCATTCCCCATAAGCCTAGTCCCCCTATATCTCATGAATCCTTCCATGGCCCTATCTTTGCTCAATCCATTATTCATCCATCATCTCCCTCTCACCCATCACATCAAATACCCCCTGTTGAGAGGACACTTGTAGACAATCATTCTTCTACTAGCAACATAAAGTCATGTACACCATAGCCAGCATCAAAGCCATATAGATCAAGATCATGTGCAACACCAGTCTCTGAGTCATATTTCTCATCAAAAACATCATCCTTAATCAATATTGCAACAGATGGTCACTATGCCTACCCTTTTGAAGACACCTCCAATTTGGATGACAATCAATCACCAGGCATATCTCTTGATCCTAATCAGGATGATGAAGTCATAATCAAGTTTTTAAAAGCTTTATCTATTGAATATTTTTTAAGTGGATATGATCCTACCTTGGGTACGTGTCTTAGTGATCCTTTTGAGATTTTGTAGGATACTTTTTTTAACATTGTAGCTAGGGCTCCTAGTGACGTTTGTAAGGACTATGCTACCCATTATTCCCTCAATCCATCACACAACATCAATCATTCACCTCACCTCCATAATCCCTACATCCCACTACATGATGGGAATGAACATGAACATGCATCATTGGATTCCCCTCTGTATTCCATATCATGTGTCATAAATACAAAGATTGAAGCCCATCATCCAACAATCATAAGTCATGATAAAATCATCTTTGATCCTATTAGTCAAAATCAAGCAAAATCAAATCATCTGCCTGATCAAAAAATGTCTTCCCCTAGTGAAGCCCAAAATCTGGTACTAAGGGCATATCAAAGTCAAAATAATAATATATCAAGTCAAAAATCAATCTCCTCTGGTGAAGCCTAAAATCAAGCACCAGGGGACAATCAAAGTCAAATCCAATTAGTAATTCAAAAGAAATTCAAAAATAATAATCATATGGTCGACCATTCTTTTAATATTTGGATAAAAGAATCAACAACTCAAAAGGTCTTGGATCCCTTAATCTCATGGCACCAATCTAAAATATCCCCTCCACCATATCTAACGATGTATGCAATTGTTGAAACCCATTTCTGCCCCCCATCCCGTCATATCATCCATCATGATCATATCTCTCCTTCACATCCTATATCTCAACATCAAAATAATGACATCCTCCCATCCATACCATATCGCCAATCCCTAGAAACATTGTCCCTCGTATGGGTTACCAAGACCTAGCCAAAACATCTGGAGGACACTAAAACAAGAATCAATAAAGGCCACTGAGACATGATCTTAGCATCACATATCTCTAGAACAAGCATCGATTAAAGATCATATGATGCTGAAATATTGCATCTTGCCCTTCTCCAATAAATTGAAATGCCCAATAAAAGTCAAAAAAGTAAAAAAAAATCATTTGTCCAATGATGAAAACCAATCTTTTGGTGCCTTGGGAAAGTACCATGGTGAAAACCAATTTTTGGCGTAATGGTAAAATAATCAATTGTCCGCATTATACCTCAACACTTGGGAGCACAATACATCCTTATTGGCCATCAAACTCATCCATACTTGTCTCATCCCTTGTCAACTTGGTTTATATAACCCATCCACATCATCCTTATCCATCCCATCCCCTCCATCCATTCTTCCTATCCCATGTCTGCCATCATGTCCATCTTTCCCATCTTGACCTTCATGAAGAAGCAGAAGATGTATTGTGAAGTGAAACCATCCTCCAATGAACACTCATGCAACTAAACATCTGGTCCCTTCACGATGTGATCATTGGCAATCATTAGTCCCTTCTTCCTTGGTCCTCATCCCCTTTTCAGCATCATCCCCATCCTCTTATCACTCATCCATTATTCCATTCATCCTCATCTTGGTTTCTAGGATTGGTGCTCCCTTTGATAGTAACCCCCTTTTGTATAGTGTACATACATATTCCAAAAAATCCCTAAAAATTACAATATGTCAAAAACCCTAAAAATCATAAAAATTGAAAAAGCCAAAAATAATCCATAGTGTCTTGTCTTATGCCTAAACCCCTAGTCGCATATATCTCTACCACATCATAAACTTATCGTCCTGAACCACCCCTAATGCCCATCCTATATATCATGTTGTCCATATCCCCATCCCAAACCATGTTTAATATCCACCTCCTATTATGTCTTTCAACCAAATCCTAGTGGTCACCCATCCCTTCATATCTTCAATCTCATCCTTGGCCTAAGTATTATTGGCACACATAACCTTGTCAAAAAAATTAATTTGGCACCCATCATTTCCCTATCAATGCATCTTTACACCTAGCACCCATCACATCACCTCTTTGCTAGTGTGGAAGGTACTTGATCCCATCACTGTCTTTAACATTGCCTCTTCATACCTAGCACCCATCCAATCACTATTTTACTAGTATGGAAGGTATTTGATCCCATAATTATCTCCTCTTCTTTCTAGATTGGACTCTTGTAAGGCCTTGTCAGTTGGTAATCCTTGGTCATCACTTTTCTAAACCACTTTCTTTGGCCACTTTTTGATTCGATTTCAAGAACAAATCAATATTCTAAAGACCTTATCATGTCACCCATCCTTCCATCCTAAACTAGGGGAAACACCTCATCCTAATCCTAATCATGATCATCCTATCTAACTCCAAGTCCCTAATCATCATCATAACCAACTTAGTCCAATCACTCATCCCATCATTAGAAAAAACATTGTGAGAACTACATGTAGAAATTTATGTGTGTTTTTTGTTTTGTTTGTCTTGTTTGACTATCATGTACATATCTTCTTTGTCTTATGCTTTGTTTACATCATAACTCTTTTTGTCTATTGGGCAAAATGAAAGAGGATGCTTTGAGGACACTAAAAGTGCCCTCGAGGATGCAGATTTCGCTATTTTCCCACACACTTTGGCATAATGTCCTCTTGGTCATCATTATATCATGGGGCATATTATCAAGAGCTATATTTATCATATTTCTTAGACCATGATGAGCATTATGATATTGAGATGGCTTGATCACCTACACTTTCATCATTTATCTAATCATCTCATCATCCTTATTCCCATCACTAATCTAATCCTATCAACTCATCCGACTAACATCCAATCTTTTTTCCTCGTCTCATCATCTGAGTCATATCCTTCAATCACTAAAAAGTCTAATCATCCACATCATCATCATTTTCTAATCATTAATCCTCATTTTTATCATCATCTTCTAGTCAGAACTACATCAGCCTGAGGTCTTTTCAGACTATATAGGCAACATTTGGTCTTTTTTTTAGTGCTCAAGGATAGCTCAGCCATTATCACTCTCATCATCATCTCAACTCTTTTGATCACTCGATCACATCATTTATTCTCTCTTATATTCATCATATTGATCAACTTTAGCTTTGAGCCACACCCATCATATCTTATCAAATCAGTTGTATCCTGACCCATAGCTCTCCCTTGCATGTGTCCTTGCTTGGGATAAGTCTAAAGCTTGTAGCCTTTTAATCTTATCCTCATCATGTTGTGATTGATTTACCCTTGGGATGTGTCAATAACCATGACACCCATCATATCTATTACTTGTGCATATGTATTTGCCAAAAGTATTACTAATTTGTAGTTCACGGCTCAAGTCGACTTCATCTTCTTCATCTATCTCACATCTACCATCCCATCCCCTCATCAATCCATCTCATCCCACCCATCATTTATTCTTGAGTGGCCATCCATCTCATTCTTCCCCACATGACCCCTAGAGGGGCCATCATATCCACTAACGTCATCTACTAACATTCATCCATAACATGGTTTTTCTTTGAAAGACCATTACTCATACTTTGCTTCACTCGTAATGCCCTTTCAAAGAGGGGAAAAATATATGCACCTAAATTTGCTTGCCTACATTATCATCACCAATATTTCTATTAATCGACACTACTTATGTCTAATCTAATTTATCTCACTAATTTATCCTTATCCTAATCATTGATCTAATGTCCCCCCTCAATATTTCTTCATCTACTAACCTTATTCTACCTCACTTCATCATTAATTCACCTAATGATTTCTTTATCTTAATCTAACCCTCCTTACCTATTATTTAGAAATTTTAAATTCCCAGTGACCCACCTACTAGCTTATGCCTAAGCTCTCCTACACCCCTAGTCCTTAATCACCCACTTAATCCCTATCTAATCCATCCCTAAGCCTAATTAATACCTAAGATAATTCTAGAATTAGAAGATTCTATAATTTAAGGATTCTAGAATCCTCTCTATTCTTACCCCTCTTCTCTAGAAGCCTCCAAATCTATAGGCTTCCAAAGAATTTTAAATTCTCTGGATAATCCTCAACCCTTGATCTCCCCAAAACCAAGTTTGAATATCCACCATTGATCCCTCCCTCCTTTTCCTATTTAAACCACTCCTCTCCTCCATTGGAGCCAACTTGAGGAATTCATAGCAAATCCATGCCAAACTAATCATCAAACATCCATCATCCTTCATCATGCCATCATAATGCCAACAATCTGAGTCCAAGGTATATCAATCCAATCTTAATCTCTTCTTATTTTATTTAATCCATTTGATCATGGTAGAGAGCATTTAGCTTTAGGATTGTAATGTTGTTTTGAATGATTTATTCATCTATTTGCATTGAATTCTAATGGCTCTATCACTTTACCTAGTAGTTTGATATTTGAGTGATTAAATTAGATAGTTTAATCCATTTGCTCATTTGAGTGATTAAATTAGATAGTTTAATCCATTTGCTCAAAAATCATCTACAAATACCAATTTGATAGATTCTTGATCCAACATGACTTGTTTAGATTTCTACAAATTAAAAATGGATTTCTCTAGGTAATCTTCCAATTATTCATCTTCATTTTGTGACATCCAAAATATGTCATTCCTTGTATAGTCCCTTCCTTTGTAGTTATCTTGATACTTTGATAGGAATGTCTTTAGTCTCATGCCAAGTGGAGATTACATCTTTTCCCAACCCCATAAACCATCTGAGGGTTGCATCCTTAAGAGTGGATATAAATAATTTAAGCTTTGAGCACTTTGATTGTAGTCGCAACTATGACAGGACATTGAACTCAAAGAGAAATGTATCAAGATATTCACTAGCCATACCTCTGAAGTTGTGCAATGCAGAGAGGAATATTTTTCATGGGTGCATTACTCGCAGGGGTATTGATAGAAAACTCAAAGGTTGTGGCCTTAGAGTTTTCTTCATGATTGCCCCCCATGATTTTTCAGACTACTTGTAAACCAGAGAGTTTTGCCATCTACTTTTTGAATCCTTTATCATTTTTTTTCATGGTGCATAATGAATAATGGTTGTAAGCTTCTTAAAAGGAGAGGAAAGTATTATGAATAGGGATGATGGAGTGGGGATTCTTATAAATTCTTCTGATAAATCAACAAAGACATCTTGTCTAGCTAAGTCAGTGATTTCTATGGGTTTTGTAATTCTCTTTGGATCTAGGAGGGCTTTGAGCTTTCTTTCAAAGAGGAGTTGGATAAGGGTGGAGGGAGATGAATACCTTATTCTTGAGTGTGGGGTGGCCAAATAGGCACTCTTTACAATGATGCAAATATGCCCTTCTCAAGGATATGAGGATCCTCCTGTCCTTTGTTTTTGGACTATTTTACCAGTTCAGCTAAGAACTCTATTGTTGTTTATTCTACCTCCAATAGTTGGTGTGGATCAACTACATTTTTTTATTCAGTCATTGCAGGTGACATCTTTGCTAGTATAGGTGATATTTTTGTTCTTGCAGGTAATGATTCTATTGATGTAGGTGATATCTTTGTTGTTGCAAGTGATATCTCTATTGTTGCAAGTGATATCTTTGTTGTTGTAGATGATATCTCAGCATCTTCTTCTATATATAAGCTTCGTATTTTAGGAAAAATTATTCCCAAATAATTTCTTTCACACTAAATACAAACACTTTCACCTTCTTTTTGTATTTTTCTGCTCTACCCTGCAGAAGGTGGGTTCGAAATTTTTGTTTTGTTTCGCCTACTTTAATTTTGTATAAATTTGAAATCTAAATTTAAAAAAAGTAAATTCACTCATGAAAGTAATAAATCTTACGCTAGAAATCAAGAAATTTTACTCTAGAAAGAAAGAAATCTTACTTATATGAAAGCATAAAATTTACTTTTATGAAAGCAGGAAATCTTACTAAACTTTGGAAATTCTAGTGCTTGATACCTTCCCTGATAATGGTGCCAAAATGGCTGGTAAAGTCAACTCTCCAATTAAGTTGACATAATTCAATCACAGTACATACAACCTGACATATGTGCTTCAGAGGGGCAGCCACTTAGTTTATTGAGAATGCTCGTTCATTAAATTGTCAATCTAGGGGCCATATAATTTGGTAACGTATTCTCACTATATATATACACACTAGGATATTTGGAAGGCTAAGGTTCCAATGGTTATGTATAGAAAACACACTTTGTGGAAATGTAAATGACAAAATGTAAACATATTTGAATGAAATGAAAATTGCATAAAGGGAAAAGTACAAAGGGTAAATCAATATTGTTTTAGAAGCTTCTTATACTTTGAACTGATGACACTTTCTCAATCACAAATAAGAGCAATTACTTGTAATGAAATCAATTATGGAAACCAAATATGCACACACAAAGCTAGAATGTAAACACACAACTGAAATGAAAGATCCACTTAACGGATAGGATTGTCACAACAACTCCTCACAAGTAACCCCTCCTTGGTTGGACTTGTGCTTCAAATAACTTCCTTGATCAAGAATGTTTTGACTCAAATTACTTTAATTGCATTGATCAAATTCTATAGCAATAGAATGATTGCTACAACAAAGTACAAAAGTTTCCAACAGTTATGTCGCCCTTACTATCTTTCTATGTTATATCATGTTAAACTTGTAATCACCTACAATTATTCTCCTTATATAGGGAACGCAATTGTTTATTATTTGATTAGATACATAATTATTACAACCATAAAGATCATATATGGTGACAAAAATCAAATGAAGGCAACGGTGTTATGATGGTTAGAACCGTATGGTTGTACAATCTAGTAATGAAAGCATAGTCTAATGGAGTTCCCATACAATTATAACAACTCATCATGACACATGATTGTTTGAGGTCGTTGAGTGAGCTGGAAGACAGTTGGAGATGATAGCTGGAAGTTTTGTTGTGTTCCAGAAAATGTCCACCTAAAGTAGTTGTGGGTGCACTCAACTAGTTGTTGTGGGTGCTTGTGGCTAGTGGTTTCAGGTAGTTCCTAGTTTTTGCGGGTGTTTTGTGTCTCTAAGTCTAGCCAATCAAAGGTTGTGGACGTATATGTCAGAATGGTTACTGGCTATTAAACATAAAAAACAAGTATCTTTTCTATTCTATTTAGTCATGAAAATGTCAAACCATTTATGAAACCATTAAACTATATTTAAAAACATAGAAATAGCATATCAAACTTAAGATTTACTTTGTGTGTGTACGCACGCATGTGCGCATGCCTACTTATGTGTGTGTGTCTCCAAGTCAAACCAATCAAAGGTTGCAGACATATCTGCCAGAATCATTACAAGCTACTAAACATAACAAACAAGCATCTTTTACATTCCATTTAGTCATGAAAATATTAAACCATTTATGAAACCATTAAACTATATTAGAAAATGTAGAAATTACATATCAATCTATTACTCTGTAGGAATGGAAACTATGACAAAAAGGAACTAGTTAGGAAAGGGTTAAACAAACAAATGAGGCCATTTATGGATCTCATCACACATCAAAGCCAAGACAAATCATAATGTCATCAAAATCAAATGCAAGAGATCAAACCAAATTGAAATCAAAAAGATCAAATCGATAAGTTTATTAATACAATAGTTGAAGACTATCTACATTAATAAGCTATCGACTAGTATCAATAATATCATATAAGTCAACTACCACAGTCAAGCAAAGTGCAATATAAAAGATCGCAAGATAACAAAATAACGACAACAAGGTACAACATCACCAAAACATGCAACAGATAACAACATGTGACAATAAAGCATCACAAGCAACTAATGCCAAACCATGAATCGTGATTGTTTTCCAAATGTGATGGAACATTGTTGATGAGGTATTCTCATATAATTGCAAGTCTACTCATAGCCACCCATACCATGACCTAGAATCTGCATGTCCCTGTACACACGCATACCCAGAATACATTAATAGCATTTGCAAGGTAGTGTATAACACAAGAGCAATAAATATTGTATAATCAAATTATAAGATCATGATAATAATTTTAACATAATTGATTGCAATCTTTACTTGTAAAGATTTGAAATTAATCAGATGTGTACCTAAAAAGGATCATTCTAAAACAATAAATATATTGATCCCAAACACAGTAGTAGTGGATTAATAACAATGTTCACAGTGTCACCAACAACAGAAACATAAACATGAACCAATACCAAAAATACGAGTATAACAAAGGGTCTCATGAAGGGGTATCATGGGTTTGTAATAGATTGATATCATAGGTTTGCAATGGGTATCCCCCGTGCTCCTAGTGAAATTCCTATAGATTTATCCATGGTTCTTCTAATCAACAAAAGGAACAAGATAAGGCTTTTTCTTTCTCCAACATTTCGATAAAGTTTGTGCATAAATTCATGATACATTAGTGAAGAAATAAGCCAAAAATAAAAAGCTTAATAATCAACATTCAGTTACTTCACATTTTCAAGTTGGCAATTAAGTTTAGCTCTTCTTAGATAAACAAACATTTAAATATTAGCACATCATAAGGTCAAACCTGTTCAATATGGAACTATATTATTTTGCAACAAATTGGAGAAAATGCTTTTAAGTCAAATCTTCCTTCTCAACTTGGCGTACATAACATGAATGTGAACCAACTTAGGTCATATGAACCACAAAAATCAAAAGGCAGTGTATTTCCCATCTCTCATCCTAAGGATAGATTTCTAGATATTTGGCCTTTTTTGAATAAAAAAAGTTTTCTTGATCTTTGTACAAGCACTACTAGGTGTTGATCCACTACCACCCACTAACTTAGATGCAAAGGAGTCTTTCCAACTAAAGCTAAGTGAATGTCTCATAATAAATTGAATTATACTTTCCACATTACAACAAAATTTGGGGACAATTTCCACTACCAAAGGAGAAAATGATGACAATCACATTGACTATACCAATCATATGGGCTCTTTCATAATTTTATTTTATATAATTGTTGATTGCATACATCTTTATATATCTTTATCTAAAAGCTTCCTTCTTTTTTTTCCCTCTTCGAAGCTTCATTTTGTCTAAACCATTATTTTTATATCATTGTACTCTATAAATACCTAATATAATAAAGAGAACAATATTTAGAGTTATGGCTCTCTATCTCGCCTTCTAGTTATATATATGGGGTGCTCATCATTTTATATTATTAGAGATCATAGACGACAAATCAATTCAATTTAATAGCAAAGATAAAAGTAGAGAAGTTTTAAGTCTCATAGTGGGAGAGAATTTGAAATGATTGAAAATTTTATGCAACCCTACCTTTAAGGATATAATGTATTGAAGATTAGGGAAGATTGCATCGACATACATTTCTTGTGTTGTGAAGTTTGTTACTATTCTACATTATTATGTGTTATGTAGATTTGAATCTTAACAAGGTCCCTTCACATTGCCTCCATCTCACCTTGAAACATCTTTGACCACCTTGCAACTCCCTTGGCCATTTTAAGCTAGTTTTTAGTCTTCGAAATATGTTTGTCTTAGGAACTCGTCCTCAATGAAACTGTCTTAATACAAATTTATTTATTTTACCTTTCAACAAGCCAAATATTTTGTTCGTTGTCAAATCCATTTACTTGTAGGAATTTTCATTTGAAATTTACATTATTATATCCGTCTTAGGTGTTAAATTCCAAAATAAGATTAAAATTATCTTTAATTCCACTAACAAAATTATATAAACATAAAAACGACGCACGAAAGACTTTAAATGACAACGGTAGTTCATCTTAAGGACTTCATCATTCACAAGCATGCATAAAATCAAGAAAAGAAAAAGACCAACAAAGTATATCAAAGCCTTTGGCACATTGCTTCCTTGATTTTTCAGGCCGCTTCTATCTATCGTTGGATTCACCTCAAGATATTGTCTACTAGCATCATTATGCTAGACCAAGGCAAATATCGGTGCACCAATAAGTCTCAAGGTAACTACTCATTTGCCCCCAACTTCCCTACCCCCAAACCCATTCATTTTGTTTGTTTCATTATATACTAACATCTCTTCTAAATCTACCTCAAGCATGCAAGTCAAACATACTCTTTTACTTTTATTAGAATTTTTTTATCTTGCCAATGTGCACTTAGACATGCTCCTCTTTTTTTAAGTTTAGAGGCTTGCCTAGGAGGATCCTTTTAAGTGCATACACAATGCATAAATTAATCGGATTCTATCTTAACAATTATTTGTTACATCTATTAATTCATAGATTGACATTTTACGTTTTGAAAACAATAATTGGAGGGTGGTTCATTTTTTTGTTTTGTTTTTTTGTCATCCTTTTTTGTTTTGTTTTTTTGTTATTGGCTGGCCTGTGAACCACATAAATAAATATTATGATTCTATATTTGCATTAGCAAGTCATATTAATGATGGGTGTCCTATTTCTATATTTGAAAATATTTTTCCTACCTCCATTTCTGTGTATGCAACTAAAATGGTGTGGAGCATTTTGAGTCTTGGCAACACAAAAACACCTCAGTGACAAGTGCCGGTCCTTTCTAATTTTGTATCTAATATGTTATTTATCAACTTTTCAAATGTGTATCATTAGGTTTAGAGTAAGGATTCAATGTCTATGCCCTTTTGAATATTTGACGTAAATATTCGATAAAAATTAATTTGCATTATGCATTCTAAACTCTTATAATTTGTTTTACAAATTATTTCAAATAACTGGATGCTAACTCATAAAAATTATATAGAATCATCACCAACAATATCTCCAAAAGCAACAACAATGAATATGTACTGGACCTCAATTACCTGTAAATCTGACCATCGACCATTAATACAAACTGATCCTTTCAACAAGAACTTGAAAAGAACCAATAAACAAAACAAGCAAAGATGTTGACAAGGTCGATAACCATAACCCATGAGTGAGTACCAAAAATTAGTTGCTTTCCAGGCTTTAAAGAGCAAATACGCATATAAGTCACTTGGGCTAACTGCATGACCTTATATATACTGCAATAAAATAATATAAAACAGAGAACCTAAATTACCTGTAAACCTGACCGTCAACCATTAATACAAACTGATCCTCTCAACAAGAACTTGATAAGAACCCATAAACAAAACAAGCAAAGATGTTGACAGGGTCGATAACCATAACTCATGAGTAAGTCCCAAAAATTAGTTGTTTTCCAGGCTTTCAAGAGCAAATCCACATAGAAGTCACTTGGGCTAACTGCATGACCTTATATAAACTGCAATAAAATAATATAAAACAGAGAAAGGCACTTTCTTGCCTACAATAAACAAAAGCTAATAATATTGGATATGGATTTTGTTATAAACATTGAAGAAAAATGATCCAATTCTCACGTGCCTGATTGACCAGGTAGCTTAAGTGGTATGGAGATGAATGGTGTTGGCCTTTAGGTCAACCTGATGATTTCTCACAAATGCTGTGTTGAAGGAATTCCAGAAGTTGCGCATTGTCTACTGAATCAAATGCAACACACTTTATGGACTTAAATTTTATACAAATTAACAAGATAAATTTTAATTAACTGAAAACAGAAAATCAATAATTGATATTAATAAGAACATCTGGAAGCAATCAAAGTTAATATGATTCATAAAATGCATCCATCTTTCAAAAGAATTAGTGCAATCCCAAAGTGGAATTAGGATCATCCATGTGACTTTCAGCTTGACTTCTCTTAGAATTCACTTCCCTTTGTATTTGTATACCCCATTGAGACTTCACTGTGATATTGCTACCTTGGGATTATTCAATCTATCCACGAAAATTGGCTAGTAATGTCTGGAAGGAGTGCAGCAACTGACAATATGAGAACCTCAAAAGTATGTTCCGCTGTATGCTGTTGATTGAACCGTCCTGGAAGGCTTCCACTAGTCCCGTAGCATGTTTCACACAGGTCAAACCCAATAGACTCAGGGCAATTTAAACATCTATACCTCTTCCCTGTGATTGGATATATCTGCAGTGTGAATCACAACTCACTTTGTCAGAAGTATGAATCGCCAACAATTAACTTACTATACTAAGATGTCACCAACATTAGAAGAAAATTTCTAACTTGTGTGCTTCATGGGCCTCTTTGTCTTGTATTTTAACAACATGGATAAAGAAAATGTCTTTAAAATAATGACTACTCATCGAAATTGGTCATTGTACAGATGACTTGAACATACATAGGTCAAAATCCCACAAAAATACAAAAATCTAATTAAAAATAATCCTGGAAGAGCTAATTACTTAACAAAAATTCTAACTTGTTTGTATCATCTTTAGGATCGCATGATATATGACTTCTAATTTAGTGATGTCAAGAAAAGGTAACTTGGCAGCCTACGGATATCTTTGCAACTAACCACATTATACAGGTTCAAGCTTATGATCTCTTACACTTCGAAATATCCAAAGATACTATTTCTTAAATTGTAGCTTCTCATTGTTTCACCTAGCTCATTTTTATGTATCTTTCTCCTTGGCATGGTTGCATCCTTGAAATAGTGACACACTGAAGTTCAAAGTACCAGATGTTATTTCGGAAATGAATCAGGATAGGTCATAATTAAGGCCATTGTCCATTCTAGTCTCCATGATATATTGCCATGTGTCAATATGATAATAGGTTGTTTAAATGGCAAAACCAAGCAATATAACCACCAACTTGTCTATTATTTTACCATAATTCCCATCAATGATGGATCAACGACCTAATGAATCACAACTACAGTCGTTTTGCAACTAATTAGATATATCAAGCATGATAAGAATTTGTATTGGGCCCAAAAATGATTCTCTACAGAGACAATCATCTAAATAGGTAAAAGGTAGAAGGTCATTCTAGAACCAACACATAAATATGACAGGACAAAAGCACGGCTGTGGCTATAGGCAAGTGGTCATTCTTGCATGATGCAATAAATAAATTAAATTCTAAGGTTGGAATGGGTCTAGAAATAGGTTTCTAAATGTGAGACCTCTAAATAGAGAAGGGTAGAAGGCCTTTCTAGAACAGACGTTAAAAGGGTAATAAGCAAGGTTGTGGTATTTAGGTCAGGTACGGTGGTAATACACTAGGGCCATAATCACAATATAATAAAGGAAACAAGCGCGTGCTATAACATAAATGGAACGAAGCATTAAACATACACATGAGACTATGCACAAAGTAAAGGGAGATAGGGAAAGGGGTAATTACTTTGAGTCGACTTGGTGGTGCATTAATCTCTCCCTTGGCTTGAGCACTTTGTGAGAAATGGTCATAGATGCAGTCAAAATGGAAAGAAGAAAGTTTGGCTAGACAACAGTTGGGGACTCCAAAGACTTGGTGTGCTTCATTGGCATATCTCCTATTCTTCAATCTCTTAGGCCTTTTTTTGCAAACTTGTCTACCTTTGGTGCAGCTCCTTTGCCCTAATCTTCTTTAGGAACCCTAAGGGGGAACCCTGATTTGTAAGCATAGGTAGAGTAAATGTCAAATTTTTGTTTTGGAAATGACTAAGAATAACCCTATTAATAGTGGTTTAGATTCCTAGGTCATAACTCCCTATAGCTGATGTCACTAGCCATGGCTTATGACAAAAGACAAGTTTGGGTCAAAACAGTCTGCCACCGGCTATGGCAGGCGGCATTGGTTAGATGCAAGCAAAATAGGATAGGGGATAGGGAAGATAGAGGAAGGTCTAGGAATACAGATAAGAAGGTATGAAGGAGGTTAGTGGGTACCCACGACAAAATTT
Organism: Torreya grandis; assembly: GCA_037957365.1. Lineage (NCBI taxonomy): Eukaryota > Viridiplantae > Streptophyta > Pinopsida > Cupressales > Taxaceae > Torreya > Torreya grandis. The sequence goes on from JARHVA010002448.1 coordinate 1,381,715, forward strand.
CTTCTAACGTGTTATCTAAAGAGACAAAAGTTTGCATGAATATCTATTAATGAAGGAAGACTTTGTTTAAAATATACAATGCATTTCCAATTGTCCCCCTCAATTTACCATGGAGAAGGCATTAAATAAAGAAAACAACTTCCATTAGCCATGGGTCTACATTTTTTCATTCTTCATATGGAAGATGCCTTGGAATTCTCATCCCAATATTTTCTTTCCTTTCACAATCAAATATTTGTAACAGGATGAGTGGCTTAGCATTTGACATAGTCATAATAGACTCAAACAATTTTTTTGTTAATTGTATGCCCCAATAAGTCTCCATATTATTGTAACCATACCAAAGCAGTTAGACATGGGCCTACAAGCAGGACAAATGTTTGTAGGAGGATGTGTTGCTTGGTAGTTGACCTAATACTAGGAGGCTGAACAAGTTTTCTTATTTATGTGCCCCAATTAGTCTCATATCACTAAAATTACACTAAAGCACTTAGCCAGGCCTACAAGCAGGATCCAGCATTATGGTCCCTTACAGGAATCAAACACTACATGAATAACCTGTTATTGACCAAAAGAAACACTTCTCAAATGTAAACCATGCCAAAAGAGTCCACTATATGAGATCAAAAAAAACCTTACCCCACAATTATCACATCCAACACCTATGTGAGTAATTGCTGTCTGGTTTGATGGATTCTCTGGTGTCTCCGCAATTGCAGTTCCAGCTTCTTTTGTGCCTACATAATGTTTACTTCATTCAAATAAGTACAATGTAAGTGAATTCTACGAAAGAAGAAAGGAAAATGTCATATGGCACTTTGAATCACAAGCAGCCACAAAAACCAAAATACATATAATGGACATTCAGAACTGTCGTGCATGCAAAAAGTGTCCAATGAAGTCATTTGCAATTAAGCACATAAAGCAAATACGTTGAGTCATTTTCTAATTGCATCACTAGATAATATTTGCATTACTATTTACAGAGATGTTACTCATGAAGCATACTCTGCACCATCCAGATTAAGAACCTGCATCGCTCATGTGCCTAGGCCAGTCATGCTTTTTACATTTGTGTCAGAGAAGAGGAGAAACAAGACTACACCACCCTTCAGATTAATACTTGCCAAGGTCAGGCATGCCACTATTTGCCAAATTGTGATCTATATTTACAGGCATGTCATAATGTTGGATCCACAGACGGTCCTTGCACTATCTTTAGGAAAAGGAAATTTCTAGTAACTAACCACATGCAGGTATTAAAATGTCTAATTCTAAGTTCAAGGAAAAAAATTACAGAAGACTATAAATCATTAACCACAGCTGCAAAATAATCATATTATAAGTGAGCACTCTTAATGAAGAAAATGACTTTGAAAGATTTAGCACAATAAATGCATGGTCTGGTATAGATTTTTCTCAACACTACCTATCTCAATCGCTTCCTTTCCTTACTCAATTCATTCAAAAAAGCAACCACTGACTCCAAATCAGAAGGAATCCATGTGAGGAGAAGCCATGACCCTTTTCCCCATTATGACAATGCTCATGTATCTAGGGATGATCTGTTAAAATTTTGCATGAATATGTACACAAATCAGTACCCAAGCCAACAATTCCGGCCAAAACAGTCAATGGATGTTACTTAAGAATGGAGAACCCCCAAGAAATCCACCTCCATTTACAAGAAATGGAACAGCCAGTGTCATCTCAAATTGAGAGATCTCATTTGTATATTTTATGAGAGCTTATCCAGGGCCAAAAACCGTAAAGGCATTGGCCCATGAAAACTGGAAACCTACTAGGTCTATCAACATTCTTATAAAGTCTAAAGGTTACTTCACATCCATGTTTGTCTCTACACATAAAAACGATGCAAATTTCCAGGGGGCATGCTTTCAAAATAAATCTGACATTTTATAAAACGATGAACCCCAGCTTTCAACCCCAATGATGATTTTCCAAGTACAGTTTCTGTTTGAGCTAGTCTTCCTTTGCTTCCAAGTGTGTTTTGGGTTGAAGCCTCTTTGAGAAGAAAAGGGAATAGTATTGGAGAGTATATTGCTGCTTTAATACTAACTTGGCAGACAGGTGTCCTACAATATGCCTGTATCTGTGTGAATAAATCTGGAAAAGCCTCTTCAAAACAGACTTTTCTCAGAATTAGGAATAGTTGAATGAAAACATCCTGTAGATAATGAAAACATTGGCTTTGCCATCAACAAGGTTCTCTGGGTAAGATTTGTCCTTTACAAGCACAAAATCAAGTATCTGAAGCATATTCATCTGACTCTACGGAGATTCCCAAGGAGATTCTATGTTTTTCATCAAAAGAGTGTCAACAAGAGACTCACGGCCCTATGAGATAGAGCAGCCAGAAAAGGAATCAAGTAGGAGACGCTTCAGATATGGGACAAACAAGTAAAGCCTATGCAAGAAAGACCAAACCACAAAGAGAACCACAAGTAAACCCTTCAATGTTTCAGATTCCTTGGAAAATGTCTGATAAAAACAACATAAGCCTCTGAAAATCAGGCTTCATTAACAAGAACAATTTGATTTATATGGAATTCTCTTAATCAGGCTTCATTAACAAGAACAAATTGATTTATATGGAATTCTCTTAATCTTCAATAACTTAAGAGTAAATGAAGCAAAGGCATGAAAATATTGCTGAAAAACTAGTTCATTTACTGATTTCTGATTTCTGCTTATGTTCACAATAACACCCTCTATGATCACTGAGCTATCCATATATTGCTGAATCGAGGGCTTAAACACAGTTCTACTCTGAAAATGTTTGGATGCAACATGCGCAGTCAAAGCATTAAACTCAAAAGGCATCCGTATAGAAGGGTGTGCAATGTTTCGCTTTGCACGCAAGCTCTGCCTTCTCAAATGGCTAGCACCAAGGATCAACAGCAAACACTACAGATACAGATTGAAGACTTTAAATTTGATTGCTAAATGAAGTACAGAGAACAAAAACTAATTTCAGATCTTTCAAATCTCCGAGGAAAGTAGGAAATGGAAGCATTCATGTGCAATTTGGAAACAAGAAAAAGGAGACTCTAACAGGAATTTCTTCCATAAATTGGTCATGAAAAGAAAACATCTAAATGGTAAATAAATGGCTAAAGTTGCGAGACCAACCCACAGTTGATACGATGGAAGACAACTATTAACCCTGCCACTTCCTATTTCCAGCAATTGCTTACAGAACCTGATCCTAACATATAATCACCTCCCTCTCTCCCTCTCTCTCCCCTTTGGGAAGAACTGGTCCAGAGCGTCAAAAGAAAAAAGCTTCAGAACAATAGTAAAAGCAGCAGCAATAACAACGCCAACCCCAAAATGGACGGAACTAAGGCCAAAATGACCCCAATAACCAACATAGCTAATAGCATAACCATGTTCCCTCAATTACTTCTTCTGGCTCATCCAAGGTACCTATTATCAATGCCTCATGTTTATTAGGTTGAAATGGAAGATCATTCATGTCCACCGTAACATTTTATTCTGTTCTTCAGGTTAATTTTTAGTACCCACTCGTATCTGGTTTTATCTGGCAGATAAATAGAATAATTAGAATAATTTTTAGTACCCACTCATATCTGGGACGAATTCAGAAAAAGTTGAGAGAACAATTAGAATGGACATAAGGAACTTAGCTTAATCCCTAACTTAGACATCTTCGAAGTCTAATGGTTGAAAGAAGATTGATCTGAGTTAAGGATTATCTGCACGCCAATTCTTTGAGGTTAATTGCCACATGGAAATGGGAATTCCAGTAATAATTACAGAATTTAAGGCTGGAATACCTGCAGCAATGGCAATGAAAAACTATTTCTGGGGTGAAGGCTCCTCTGTCTGTTGACCACAAAGCTGGCATATATATCAATTTTGATAATGGATCACAATAAAGACATCCCATGGCATGTTATGGGGCTTGAAGACCTGGCCAAAAACCAAAGCTTTTCTTTGGTTATTGTTCTATAACAAGAACCTTACTATTGATGTTTTAAAATGCAAAGGTGCCCACAAGGGTCGACAAACTCATGAAATGCAGCATTGTCTTTTTCTTCAATATACACCAGCACAGCAGATTTGTAAAAAGTATGACGCTTATTCATCTTCAAATGGTGATCTCCGTCCACCTTGACCAATATGCTCTTTAAATGGCCAAGCCTTACTTTTAAGTCAACCATTATACAATTGCTTCATTCGATTATGCCTAGATTCGTATATGGGAGCCTTTGGCTTGGAATTTATCAACCCTTATTTGAAGGGAGCCAAAAACGTGTCCGAGAATTGACAAGGCAAAATTATAGTTATATCTGACAAAGTGCCATAAGTTCATTCCAATATAGCCCCTTATAAGTTTACTAACATGTTGTATGTTTATATCTAAAGCTTTTGGAATAAATCATGTGCTTGTTTTTACCTCAACATTTCGGATCACCAACCGTGATTCATCATCAAGAGAAATAGACTTGTGATGATTTCTCTTGATGATGGATCACGGCTGATAATCCCAAACGTCGAGGTCAAAACAGGCACACAGTTTATTCCAAAAGCTTTAGATATATTTTATGGACTGTGGAAGCATAAAATCTCTAATATGCTATATGTTGTCTTACATAGACTATTGAAGATTCCTTGTCATAACATCTTCCCTAATTTAACATTTCCACTAAAGTCTGTTCGGTACCACGAAGTTTTCCTTATTTAAGTTTTGAAGGGGCAAGTTCATGTAACCCCGGAGATCCACAAATAGGGGTTCGCGACAGGAAGGCAAACTTCTAGTAGCCTATATTGAGTATATTGACTAAAATTCAAATAATTTTGTTAAAATGAGAGCACTTTACCAAGGGGTTATTTTCACTAGGAACAATAACCTCACGCTTGCTTATCTAGGGGACTAATATCACCACTAGTCAAAAATTCTTATAATTATATTAGGGACACAGCTAAATTTTCAATTCACGGTGTGCAGATCTGCACTTGCAGTGACTAAAACCTTAACTAATCACCTCTCAAAATAGTGTACTGTTAGATGCAGAAATCTAAACTGAAAATTCACGAGTGCAAACACTGTATTTAATCAAAAAATTCAAGAGTGGACTGCGTCAACTAAATCTGCATTAAAACAATGTTGCGTTGTAAAGCAAACAGATTCCTTAAACACACATCAACTCTGTATATTACTCAAAAAGAAGAACTACAAAACTGCACCTTACTGAATGAATCACTCACCCACCCTGCCTTGCTTTTATAGATGAAGAAGGCTCGAGCTACAATATGATTAGACAGTCTAATAATAACAGCAACTCTAAATCTGAAAAGCATGTCTAATAATAACAACCACTCTGAATTTAGAACGACTAATAATAACTGCTACTCTAAATTTTGAATGACTATAATAACAGCAACTCTAAATTTAGCATATTAAATAACAACTCTAAATTTAGCATATTAAATAAAAACTCTAAATTTAGCGTGTCTAATAATAACACTACTTAAACTGATGTTTTATTATTGTTAAGTGCACTATGCTGAAAAGACCAACTACTAAGCAAAATACTCCTTCAAAATCTCAAACTTCCCCTTAGCCAAAGGCTTCATCAAAATATCTGCCACATGCAAAGCTGAAGGAGCAGCTGAAGGAACATACTCAAGGATCATTGCTCCCTTCTAAACTCTGTCTCTCAGAAAATGGTACCAATATCGATGTACTTGGAGCGATCCTGAAATATTGGATTCTCAAGGAACTTGATGCAACTCTGAATGTCACAGTAGACAACTATAGGCTCCAACATCTCGTCGGTCAATTTTGTCATCAACTTGCAAAGCCATATGGCCCCACAACTAGCAGATGAATCTGTCATATATTTTGCCTCTGCTAAACTAAGTGCAACTGATGACTGTTTCAGGGTGAATAAAGAAATCATACCAATGCCCATGCTGAAACAAAATTCCAAAGTCCTCTTCCTAGTATTTGCATCTCCTACCCAATCAGAATCAACAAAAACATGCAGCACAAACTCACCACCTCCCATATACCTCATGTTGCAATGAATTGTGGCCTTTAAGTATCACAGCACATGCTTTGCAGCCTTCCAATGAATTTGCTTCGGTTTAACCATGAACGGCTAAAGGTATTTAGTGCAAAACAAATATTTGGCTTAGAATTCACAAGATACATCCGAGAACCGATAAATTTCCTATATAGAGAAGGATCAACCAGACATGAATCTAAATCAGTAACAAATTCAGATTTGGAACCATAGGAGTGGCCAAGGGTTTAGACTCTAGCATCAGAAATCTCTTTAGAATCTACATAGTATACTTCACTTGTCCAAGGAAAGATCTCACTTGTACCCTGCCAAACCTCTAGACCCAGGAAATATTTGATAAGGATGATGTCCATGTCAAATTCGTTGGCCAACTTTCCTTTGCACCATGCAATGAGCTTCTCATAGCTACTTGTAATGATCATGTCATCCACATATAGGACCAAAAAAGCAGATCAAATTTATCATACAATCTGTTGAGTACCAAGCACATGGTTCCTGCTTCACGCCACAAAGGGCCTTCTTTAACCTGCACACATGAGTATCTCACCTATGCACGTCAAAACCCCTCGGCTGATTAATGTAAACTTCTTCAATTAGACCATTAAGAAAAGCAATCTTTACAAGCATCTAGTATAAAGACCAACTAAAAACTGATGCAATAGACATGATGGTCCTAAGGATGTAGACATGGGAACTAGGGCAACAGTCTCATCATAGTCAGATCCCTCTCTCGAGGAGAATTGTAATGTCCCCTTTTCTAAAAATAAAAATAATGTTATTATTAAAATAAAAAGTATTTTAAAATATTTTAAATAAAAGTAATAATATGCCTTAGTTGCCAAAAGTGAATATGTCGGAAACTCCTTTCTATTTTGATTTGTAATAAAGAAGAGGACTCCTCTAATTTGATATAAGTCGGTCCTTAATTTAAAAAGTATATTGGAGGGAAAGGATATAAAAAGGGGAAGGAGGTTCATTTTAAAGGCTCATGTTATGTTTGATGAATTGAATTTTGAATTTGAGCATGAAACGCTTGGCTTATCTTCATTGAAGATGGCAATCTTCACTGGGAACCTGAAGTTAAAGACCAAAACCCTTAACCTCATTTGGGCAACTTCATTTCAGAGGTTACAAAGAGTAGATTTGAACAATTTGTGATCTCTAAGGCCTCATTAATTGGAGCGTAGCAGTTTGCAGCACTTGTGAGAATGGCATATAGATTTTACACCAAATTCAGAAAGAGAGCCGAAGGCTCGAGGTGTGCACAAGCACGAATATCAGTCAATCAAATTCAACATTTAATTAATCAAGACATTACAATGTATATAGGAGTGCATCTCTAACTCTTATAACAACTCTGCTAACTCCTCACACTACATTTACGTAGGTTGTCCAACAACTTTTATTCTCTCCCAACTAATCTCACACCTAAAAATACTGCGAGAGTTGTTCTCCAACTCATTAATAAATATACGTTATATATTTACATTATATTTATTCGCATATGTTAGGACTAATTCCTAACATTCCCCCCTTAGTTCTAACATGGGGCGAGAAACTCGAATTTCAGTTTCAACCAATACTGCATTCGATTACAAACATGTGATTACTTACACTAAAATTCATGTTTTATTGAAAGTTGCCTTTCAAGACTTATTTGATGACTTATGACAAAAAGTCAACAAGACACAATACTAAAAACAAATGAATTAAGAAAAAAAAAATGACAATGGACTATTGTCAAAAAATAAGACTTAAAATATAACCAACCAATTATTTTTGACATTATAAAAATGACTCCAAACTTAAATAAAAATATGACTTAAGACTATAAAGTAAATACTGTAAAAAGCTATAACAAAAAAAGTAATATTCAATTACTTTTATGAATGAAATTTTATAAATCTTAGAAGACTCTTATCATATAAAATAACTATGAATTGATTTTAAAAACATGGATTTAAAACTTAATAACTTAAAACTATATTAACATAAACTCATTAAAAAAATGTAATCCCTAAATAAAAAACTAAACATAAAACATAACAAACATAAAATACCACGAACTACTAAATACTATGTACCATTAACAAAATCGTGGGTTTATAAAACAATTAACCAATACCACAATTAAAAAATTAAAACTATGGAATTAACAAAAAAAATAACATGACAAGCCTAAATAGAAGATAAACACTAAAACCTAAAAAGAAGACTCTTTTAATGCCGAATAGAGTTGTGAAACAAAGGATGCCACTGTGTAGGAGAAGATGGGTTGAAGAGGGAGATCACCGTGCCACGAGTTATAGGAGATATATCAGAACGAGTCTGAGTCGCCAAGCAAGCAGGAGACTATGTCAGGCCCAAGCTAGAAGAAATGCCAAAGACGAATGCAAGCGAGGCGAGGCAATGTTTGTAGCCGAGTTGAGCAGATCCAATGTTGGAGGGGAGTCGACGTGCTTGAGCTCAATTTGTGGAGTGATGTCGAGCTATGTCGAGGAGTCTGCCATCCACAAAACAGGATCGAGACTGAGACGAGCAGGGGACTTGGAGCTCGGGACGAGCCAGAAGAGTCTGAGCGGTGTCAAACATGAGCCAAATCGATGCATGCAGAAGCCATGGACTGAGAGCCGAGTTGAGTAGAGAGTCGATCCAATGGAGGAGCTCTTCAACCAATACAACCCTTCAATGCAGAGATTTGCAATTTTCAATGTAAAGGTTTTCTCAATAATGCAATATTCTTGTGTCCTCAAATATTTTAATTTACCCCAGATCATGGGTTTGTACAGAATGAATTGTACAACCCTTAACCTGCAAGAACCTAAAAAAACCAAATTTGATTGTAGAGATATGTCTCTACTGTAAATATAAACTGTATTCTTTTTATTTCCAAAGACTGATGAAAACAAAGCAGATGCTAATATATATATATGATTTTCCTGAATGCATACAGTGAACACAATGGGATGTTCAGACTGCGAATAGGATGGCAAGGGTGGAGAGAAGGAGGCAGGCGGATGGTGGAGCCATTGGGAGGACACATGGTCTTCACTGTTCAACCAATAACAGAATGCAAGTGATGAACAACAAATCAATGACATTAGCAAGTGGGTTGCACTGCCTGGTCAATGTGTTGTGTGACAAAAACAATTGAGTGGGTGAATCAGCAATGCTCAGAGAGGCCACACAAACCCTGTTCTGATACCAAATATAGATTTTACACAATATTCAGAAAGAGAGCCGAAGGTTCGAGGTGTGCACAAGCACGATTATCACTCAATCAACTTCAACATTTAATTAATCAAGACATTACAATATATATAGGAGTGTATCTCTAACTCCTATAACAACTTTTCTAACTCCTCACACTAGATTTAGGTAGGTTGTCCAACAACCTTTATTCTCTCCCAACTAATCTCACACCTAAAAATACTACGAGAGTTGTTCTACAACTCATTAATACATATACATTATATTTATTCACACATGTTAGGACTAATTCCTAACAGGGCGAAGCTATTTGAAGACCCTTTTTGGAGGGTGGTGAACCAATTTGCAGTTGTTTTGGACCAGCGACCTACTTGGAAAGCCTTTTCTAATGTGGTGAATCACTTGGGCATCCATCACTGCTGTTTTTGGGGCAGCTATTTGCATATTTTGATATATTTTCAATGGAACATACAACTGGTATTTATTATTGAATTTTCAGACCTATATGTGTACGCTAAAATCAGAATTGAAGGTATTTCATTGGCTATAATATTTCTAGAATTTTTGGCAAGTATTTAAGGATAAAACTATTGTAATTTGTGCCCTAGTTTCCTATCTCCAGAATTCTGAATTTTTACGTTAGGGTTTGATAGAAAAATTAGAAATTTTTATTGTGTTAGGGTTTGTTGGCAAACCCCTTTGGTTCTAGTTCTGCCCTAAAAGAGACATTACAAGAATCCTCTTGCTACAAATTTGGCCTTGTACTTCTCAATGCTCCCATCAGCCACACACTTGGTTGGTGGCATCCACACCTAGAGTCAATCACTAATTTCCCCACTAGTCTCGGCAAAATCTCCCAGACATCATTCTTTAGAATGGAATCATACTCCTCTATCATGGCATCTTGAAATACCTGCTCAACTGCAGCCTCCTCATAACTAGAAGGCTTTGCATCAATAATAGAAGACATCAGTGCAACAAAAGTAGGAAATTTCTCGGGGAGTTGACTCACCCGAAAATAAGATTTTGGCACTCCTACTTGCTCTTGTGCCTATTGTAATGTCTAGGGGAGCCACATAGGCTTCCTCACCGAAATAGATGGTAAAGTGGCATTTGTTCCTCCACTGGAACCTTGCCGATATAAATCTAATTTTCCTGAAATCTGCAAATCAGCACTTGGGACAGCAAGCTTTTCTCCCTCCTCAACCTCCTCAAGAAGCTCCATTTCACCAAATTTCACATCTTGGCTCACCACTATCTTCCTCTATGCTGGAATGTAAATCCAGTACACCTTGGAGGTCTTACTATAACAAAAAAATATACCCTTGATGTTTGAAGGTTCAAATTTACTCCTCTTATCATTTGGTACATGGATATAAACATGACACTGAAAAACACAAAAGTGTGATCTCTGAGGCTTCTCACCTGTGAAACCTTCTTCTAGTGCCTTGTCCTTTAAAACCTTGTGAGGATACCTGTTCAGAATGTAGAAAGTTGTATTACAAGCCTCTGCCCAAAGGCACATGGGCAAATCCATGTCGTGGATCATGGCTTTGGCTGTTTCAATGATGGACCTATTCTTTCTCTCTGCAACCCATTATGTTGCAGGTTGTATGGTATAGTCAATGCCCTCTTGATCTCTGCTTCTCTGCATAATGCATTAAAGACCTTGGAGGTGTACTCTCCTCATTTGTCAAATCTCAACACTTTGATCTTTCTACATGTCTAATTCTCAACTAAGGCCTTGAACTCTTGAAACTTAGAGAACACTTGATCTTTAGTCATAAAATAAATAAAGGTTTTTCTAGAAGAATCATCAATGAAAGTGACATAATATAGATTACCTATCAAAGGGGCTAACGTCGTCGGTCCACATATGTCTGAATGAATTAGATCAAGAATCTATTCTTATCTATGCTCACTGCTTGGGAAAGCAGAATTGGCATGTTTGTCGAGCATGAAACCCTTGCACAGTCTTGCCTTCTTAATCTTGAAGTCCAGCAATCCCTACATGATGTCCTTCACGATAGGGACTGCTCCATAGTTCATGTGACCCAATCACTTGTACCATAGTTCTCACAGATTGTCACTGTCATGCACCAAAGCACCATGCTTCACAAGATCAACAACGTTGTTGATTATCAAACTCAGCCATGCTCACAGCTGCAATCTCTGATAATAACTTGTTGACCATCAAACTCAACCACACAACTAAGATTTGTCATGGTTAACACTAAAAGAAGATTCTTAGATAAAACCAAGAATATACAAGACATCATCAAGCTCAAGAACACCCCCCTTGTGGCATACGAAACGATCCCATACTCGATATGTGGCATCATCACCTAACTCCACATGTATGTCAGCCTCGTGTTCTTTAAGTCTGTTGAAAGCCTTCTTGTGTCTAGATGCTCCATTGTCCACATACCACCCTACACCAAAGATGGTGTTAGTGGAAAGGCGCAAAACCGTGGAGAATATTGTCTCAAGCTTGGATGATAACTCATCCACTCCGACTGAAGCTTCTACACTCCCTGCACACTGCTTTTGTTGTTGTTGCTTTCTCTTCCCATTCATCTTCTCAAGAAACTGAGATGTATAGTGGCCCATCTTGTGGGACTTTAAGCACTTCACGTGACTCAAATATTTCTTACCTTGGTTGGAAGAACATGCATCTTCATTCTTCCCCTTCTGACCCTTCTCGGGTCCTTCTTTCTTACCTCCTCTCCTCACCTACCTGATGAGGGCTAGGTTATATATCTCATTCTCTCTGACTGCAGGAGTCTCTTGCCTTGTCTCCTCTTGGATAAAGTCATTCCACAATTTCTCAAAAGCGGGCATGCACTCCCGAGCGCACACAGCATGCACAAAATGTTTCCAAGGTGCCGAGAATCCATTCAGAGCTAACTAGCTCTTCATCCTCGGCCTTCATACCTATAGTTGCAAGTGGATCTCTCAACTCGGTGATCTTCATCAAGCAGCTTTCCATAGTACTAGTGTCGGGTGTTGGTGAGCTTGTTCTTCGAAATCATCCTATGGGATATGTTCCACTCTAATACAGAGTGATCAAGGCATCATACATCTCCTTCACCATCTTCTTCTGTGTGATGTGAGGGAACAAGTGGTCCTTCACAAAATCAAGCATGATTTTCTTCATTTTCGCTACCTTCTTATCATACTTGGCCAAATGTACGGGATCAGTAGGAGTTGTAACCTCCTCAACAAAACCGCAGAGATCAACCTCCAACAATTTATGCAGTCTGCACTTCCAAGGTGTGAAGTTGGAAGTGCCTTCTAACCTTCACACTCTCTAAGAGCGAGAGTAGCCATCCTGCAGCTTCTAGAACACACTTCAAAAACCAGATCAGTGTAATATATAATCAAAACAGCACCTTCACACATCCGAGCATCTATCACAAGCATAGATCGACTTCAATCACCGAAGCTGGGGCATCACACTTGTTGAGATCCTCTGACAGGTCGCTCTCACAAGTAGCAGCAGCCCACTACATACACATATCTAGAGGATCTAAAATGTGCCACTTTGATACCATGTTGAATTTTTAATTCGATGTGCGTAGATCTGCACTTACAGTGAAGACTCATAAATCTGGATTGACGATTCACAAGTGCAAACACTGCATTTAATCTAAAAATCCAAGACAGTGGACTGTGTAAACTAAATCTGCATACAAACAGTTTTGTAAAGCAAACAGGTTCCTCACTCAAACACACAAACTCTATATATTATTCAGAAAGAAAGAATTACAAAATATTGCACCTAACCGAATGAATCACTCACACACCCTGCCTTGCTTTCATAGAGTTACAATATATTTAGACGGTCTAATAATAACAGTAACTCTAAATCTGAAAATCATGTCTAATAAATAAATAATAATAACAACTCTGAAAAGTGTGTCCAATAATAACAGCAACCCTAGATTTAGCATGGCTAATAATAACAGCAACTCTAAATCTAAAAAGAATGTCTAATAATAACAGCAACTCTAAATTTACCATGTCTAATAATAACACTAGATGCCTTTTAAACTGCTGCTATGAATTTCCTAAGTACACTGTGCTAAGAAGAACAACACCTGAGCAATCAAATGTAAAATTCTAACAAGACCCTTGGTAGAAGCACACATTGCAAACAGCTACAACAATAAAATGAAATTTGAAACGTCTCAGCCCCAAACGATGTTATCAATGGAACCTGCAATGGTACTTGTAGCCAGGGGGATGGATATTAGAGTTTTTCTTAATCTATGGAAATACCAAATACTTTCAACTTGCAGCATTGTTTCTTTCCTCATAATCAATGCCGCTGCATTATTTTTTTCTGAGCATAACAAACATGGATGGACTACCCCCACTTTATTATCACTGTCATTATAATTTTATCAGGATGTGATGATGTTGGAAGCTAATTCTAACATATGTCCTTGAATTAATATGAGCACGCCCATCTCACCACCCACAAGCAGATTCATGAAGTCCAAAGAATTTGGGCAGTTTCAGAATTATCTCCCTGTAGGCACTGTTAAAAAGTGAATGCAAAACCCATTGAAAATTGTTGGAGAAGCCCACATTTACTAGCAGCAAGCTTAAAAAGGATGAAAGATCCAGCTGTAAAATGCCCATGTTCTCCTTGAACTTGTGTATTATTAAAACAAAATAAGGTTGACTTCTCAGAGCCTCTTGTTAAAAAATTGCAAAAAGCATTTCTGCAATTCCACGTACCCAGCCCCAGCAGTGTGTTCTGCTTGAGGCACCCGCTAATGTGCAGCAGAAAGTGATATTCGAAATATATCTTCTCCTTCCATCATGCATAGTGATCTTCTTCCTAACACCCTTGTCCATCATTCAAACTCCATCCCAATAAGTTTCTGAACTAATTCCCCAAGCTGCAATTGTTATCCAACAATCCCAAGGCCTGCAGCAGCCCTGGCCTGTCACACCCACAATATGATCTCCCAGACACTCCTGGAAAGTAGTCACATGCCCCTTTCACAGAATTTGCAAGTACCAGACTGAAATCCAGAGAAATGTTCCCCCATCAGTTGAACCAGCATATGCTTCCTCCCCTTGACAAGCTTACCAAGACACAGATTGCTCCAACCTGGAACAGCAGCTCCAAATTAAGACCATGATTTATTTAAATCAACTTCATACCAAGAGAAAAAAATTGTCTTCACACCATTGTCCATCATCGCCAGATTCTTTACAACATTCAGACTGCCACTTCACCCTCGCCACTCAAACAGCCCAGGCTTTCCATTATTACCTCTGGAAGTTCTTCAAACACAGTTAAAAAAAGGAACAGAGTCCCATTAAAAAGACACAATCTGAATCATCAGCGGTGTCTTAATTTGCAGATGGATCCGGAGACCAATCATCCAGTCACTAATCAATTTTCCGAGTTCCAGAATCAGATGACTCAATCCATACATCAAGTTTCCCAAATTTATGGTTTTGCCTCTTATAAACAAGTAAGCTTGTTAATTCCAGATATAAGTCAATGTAAAACACATAATATGTGCCATAAATCAGAAGACCTCTGTGACTTTTAGTTATAGTAGTCTACTCATATCGCCAATCAATGGTTGTTAGTCTTAATACCCTTTTTTTCATTCAGGCCTGAAACGCTAATTATAGACATGATATTTGCAGAAACTAGTTCTCTTTTTGTCATTACCTGCTTTTGTAAATATATATTTTTTTACCTTTGGCTGATTTTATAAATTGCAATTTTAAAAGGCAACATTCAATTTAGTAAAATGAAAGCATGAAACATAAGGTTAAAATAAAGAAATATCAAACTAAGCAATGAACACTTTTGATTTCCATAATGATAAGACACCTATTACCATGCTCTGCATCAAGCCTGCACAATCAAAGCACTAAGAAAGACAAATGCTCTTCGTTCACAGAAATTATAAAATAATGACTAAATAAAAAATGATGGGTGGAGAGTACGTATTGGGGTCTCCTCCTTATGCTGTTGGCACATTTTATTGTTGACAAGATCTGACATTTTCCTTTCAGCATATTCTGTTGTAAATGTACGCTCTAAGAACCGATGCAGCTCCAAACAAACACCTGGTCGATCTCCAGGGTGTAAGCTTTGACAAACTTGGCATTTCAGACTTCTGTCTTCGGAAATATTACTGCATAATTCACAGAAAGCTGTTCAAAACAACAATACAAATTAGTATGAAAATCACATAGCACGCTGACTTGACACTAGATTAGTAGGTTTGTGATATGCTACACACCAAATTCATCTAAAAATTAAAAGCAAAGAATTTCCACAACACAGCCACACGAAAAGACTCACCATGGCCACAATTGAGCACTATTGGATGATAAATTAACTCTTTGCAGTAGCAACATAATGCATCATGTGCAGTAACTTTGTCATGTGAAATTACACTTTGTGCATTTTCTTGACCATCCAGTGCTTTGGAAGCTACACTATCCCGAACATTGTTTGCTTCAACATTGTAAATGCCAACCGTTGTTTCAACATTAGGAGCTACAGACTGGTGACATAAAAATGAATTATGGATAGGCTTAGTTTCATTATTTATCGTCTCAGTTGAAGAGATACTGCTGTTGCATTTACTCATAACTGCAGAATCTGGAAGAGAGTCATTTTTCGGAGCAGCCCCTCCGGAGAAACTTTGAATATTTGCCGAGCTATTCAATTTTGACATATCTATAATTTTGACAGTTTGGGGATCACCCAATTGAGGAGAGGAAATCCCCTCACGTTTCTCCCATTCTACATGATGAAAGACAAAACAAATAGTTTAAAGCAAAATTTATGGAAGATAGTATATTCCAATGAGAAAACTCAAAAATTATGCCAGTAGTATTATTAAATATCCGGAATACTATGTATGAGACAAACAGGGAATAAACATCAGCACTTTTATCAATTGAGGTCCTTCAAGCAGGGATCGGTTACACCAGTCAAAACTAAGTTTTCTTGTCTTCATTAGGATATTGAATCTCTGCGTCGGGACACAGGCTCGTGTGGTAGTTTTTCTCACTTTTATAAGGCAAGGCTTTCTAGATTACCCTGTTGCTAATCTGATGTAGTTGTCATGTTTTTGATGTAATATGAGATGCATTTCTTCAACAAATAAATAGATAAAACATATTTATGTGTAACATCTTGTTATGAAGAGATTAGAAACTTTTTCGACAGAAACGAGTGAAACATGAGTGAAATTGGCAGCCCTTTTAATTTGAGCAATATAGCCAATTAAGAAAAACAGGCATTTACTTTTGGCCATGGAGGCCTGTAAATACACTCGAGCAAATGCAACTAAAAAAAGCAAATAAAGAGCAAAACAAGAGAGTATAGTCTGTATTTGAGAATTATCCCCCTTTCCCCATATTTTTGGTTCACTGTATAAAAACATTGAAAAACAAAGTGGCTGCACCCATTAATCAATAGATATCGACTGCACATATAAAATTATAATATCTTCAATGATTTTCCAAAGTGGAACTAATCTAAAGTTTTTTGGGGTATGTTTTTAGTACTTGATCTTTTTCCTAGATCTTTCCTAGGAAAAGGGTCTTTTTTCTTCTTTCTCTACTTTGAAAATAGTTCACGTGCATACCCTTGTGACCCGACCCCTCAGGCCACAGCATAATAGCATGTTTGTAAAAATACAAACTATGAGAGATTCAAAAAAACTTGTATACGTTCCATAAACAAAACTATTAAAAATAGACATAGTATTCTTTTCAAGCAAATACGTACGTCAGGCATAGATAGATTTGCAAGGCTTGATTTATCGCAAGCTTGTTCGAGAGATCAAAAGCTAAAAAGGTACAAATTTGAACAATCCCCTTGTGCGCTTTACAAGGGGGCTCTCATACACCAAATTGATATTTCGCTTGGCAGTGACCTAAAAACAACCTTTAACCTTTATATGGAATTTTCGATTCAGAGTTAATTAAGTTTGGACAGAATGGATCAATGTTGATCCACACTGTCAAAAAAGTGAGTGTTTTAATACGTACGGCCAAAAATGTAAAATCATGCTGTGCTATTTTTTTCAAATTTGGAATTATTTTACTATTATGAGCCATAAGCACTGCGAGATATAAACTGTGGTCCATTGGAGAAAACATTCAGGCTTGACCATCAAATCACCATTGCAAAAGCACAGCAAGGCAAATTAATATTTTCCATCTGGATTTGATATGAATTTTCAAGTGCTACAACAACTCTCAGTGCAGCACAAAGACTCTGTGATAGCCAGTTCCTATGTCAGCCTTGTCACATTCCAAATATTAAAAAGTTCAATGGCAAAAAATTTAAAAAACTACTCTAAACTTGTCCAATTTAATATTTTATAATATCATTTTCTATTGTTACTGCATTAGTTTTGTCCAACATTATTTTCCCTTTTTTTGGGCCTCACTATACAAACTGCACGATATATATCCTGTGATTGTGACAGATAGCTGGTTATTACGCCATAAAGTTATAAACAGTTGCTTCTAATGACACTTTTTATGTAAACTAATCTGAAACCCACAAAACAATCCAGAGATTAAAAAGAATGACATGAGTGTCCAGTGATGTACACAGGAAAGAAAAGAAAGAAAGAAATTATATTAATGTCCACGGATGACCAAAAGTAGGTCAATGGGACTCGAGGATACAACAGTGGAGGGGTTGTCTGACCATCATCAATCACTGTGAGAAGATTTGATAGTGTTTGTCAGGGAGTACCCAATGTCGGAGGGGCCTGGTTGGGAGATCCTAGGGGGAAACAAAGCACTTCCTCTACAATCTCCCCTAGCATCCAAAGCCGAGGTAATTTCCATCGTACAAAATACATTGGTAATGCGGGTCTATCCATGTGGTCTGGGGGGTGGCCAATAAGTAGTAGCTCCATGTCGTTGGGAAGGAGAGGAGCCACGTCGGCGAGAAGAAGGGGAAGAAGCAGATCCATGGTGTTGAGGGAGAGCGGGATGGGGGATCTGAGTAGTAATATTATGCTAATAGAAGCACCCCCTGACTAATCTATTAGCTCTAATGTGTGATGCACCAGTGTCCAAGGGACGCTTAGTGTTGCCACTCATCTAGACGGACTAGACAAAAGAGGTCATCAACATGGGGGTCTAGAGCCTCTAGGCTCCTATTGTAGGGATCTGTGCTGGAGGGTGATGGCCTCGCAAAGATAAAGAGCTAGTCACTGCTAGTTTGGATATCTATAGAAAGTAGATAGAGAGTTCATTGAGTCCTTGTAGAGGTAGTGATATCGTCCCCAAATCTTACAGTAAAAGGGGCATCTGAAAATGAAGTGTTCCTCAGTCTCCACCTCCTAGAGGAAGCAAAGACCACAGATCCAATCCGAACAGATAATGTGGTGATTTGTTTCAACTTGTAGTTGGGGAGATCACACTCTCAGCTGACCAAGGGGAAACCTCAAGCCATGTCGCTAGAGATAGAGAGGGCAACAAATAATACCATCCACTACTTGTATGAAATGTTCGTCGTAGAAAGTAAGCTTGGACTGAGAGGCTCAAAGGGGGAGATCCAGGTGATCTTGATATATGGTCTATAGATGTCCTCTCTAGCAGCTCTATTGATGACGTTGTTGGTGTAAGTTTTTTCCCACCATGTGGTTTTACCTACATGGTCTAGTTAGCTTGCTTAGGTATCACTTAGGTGTTTAATAAAGGTCAATGGGTAAGATAATCCCACATTCATGAGGATGTTGGGTCATGCCTATCTTCCACCTACATAATAAACCTTCCTATGTGATTTTGGCTAACCAACTTGAAATGTTATTGTATTTGAATGCTTTTGCACATTGTGAAGTTTCTTCCTCTCATGTGTTGATTTGTGTACGCACTCAAATATGAAGTGCCAACCTATGCAATATCGGGGGGGAATTTGATGACTATTGTACAGATTGTTCACTTGGATGCATTTTCAACTGAGTTTGACGTCCATCACATTAAGCGTGCATGGTTACTTATCGTCATGTCGACTCACCTTGAGAGATATCAGATGAGGATAGATGATTCTACTCTAGTGGTTTTTCTTGGAAAGACCAACTATGTTTAATGGCGGAGTACATGGAATGCTTTTTCATGGAACATGACCTTATTCCATTTCTATATGGACAGAATTTTGCTCCCACTAACCCTTGTCAATACAATGACTGGATCAATTCTTGTGACTGTGTCTATGGTCATTTATTGATGCACATTTCATGGGATCTACACAACCATGTGGACCACACAGTGTCTCTCCGTTGTTTGGAGCACTCTTCAGAGTCTTTCTAGAGATCTTGCTGAGATTTATATCACTCCTAATTCTTGTGATGGCACATTCCCGATGGACAGTGCTCTTCCTCCTATCAAGCCACTACTACAGGATGAGATTCTGCTAGACCTTAGTTGCCATGTTGTAGATTCTACATTCATTCCTATACAGAATGTTGCTCTTCTAGAGCCATCACAGATTTCCTCTTCGTATCAGGGCATTTTATGGGATGTGTAGTGTAGTCTCATGACATGCACTAAGATTCCACCTTCCTTTGTTGCTACTTCAGAGTTCAGTGTCACTTCATCAAGAGCTTACAGCAATTCTTTGCAGCAAATTATGTCTTCTAAATTCACCTTATTGGGACACTTTTCTACTAGACATCTCTTCTTTGTTAGTAGTCTCTCATATTTCGGATCTAGATGACACCATTGAGGACATTTGTCTTCTCTTTGATGATAGCTCTGTTGGAGATGCATCTTCTTCTCTGAATGTAATGAGGGTACTTACAAACCCTCCTACTCTCTCTCCTTCATTTTATGCTTCCTTAATGCCATCTTCTATAGTTAGCCCTATGATTCCTTATCAGAGTTTGGCACATTTGAGCACGAGCTTGCAGACATTTGAGCATTTTTCAGGGATTTACATCATGATTCCTCCCTGCATTCCACTTGAGTGGGAATTCAACAGTTTGATACGTTGGGGTCTTTTTCTTTCGAAAGGAAAAGATATCATTTGTTGCAGAGGGACCTACTTCAGCATTCGCCATGTGACATTCTGCGCTTATCTTCTCTCTTCTTTGTGGAGGCACACATTCGCCATTTTTGCATGATACATGGTGGCTACAGGCAGTTATAGCTTCTAATGGAGCTTTTTATCCCACTATTATTTCTCTTTTGGGGCGGAGTTTTTCCTATGAGTTCTCTCTTTTTCTCTACTTTATGAGAGATTGCTATGTACTTGGGTACCTTATCAGGGCTTTGTACCGGGACCCAATTCTACTACCCACCTAAGCTACGCTTAAAGGGGGTGTTGATGTCAGCGTTTTTCCACCATGTGGTTTTACCTACACGGTCTAGTTAGCTTAGGTGTCACTTATGTGTTTAATAAAGGTCATTGGGAAAAGATAATCCCTTATTCATGAGGATGTTTGGTCATGCCTATCTTCCATCTATATAATGAACCTTCTTATGTACTTTTGGCTAACCAACCTAGAATGTTATTGCATTTGAATGCTTTTGCACATTGTGAAGTTGCTTCCTCTCATGTGTTCATTATTTCACTACGCCATACAAAATCCCCTGTGTGCATTCGATGCTACTCAGTTATCGATCCTCAAGTGTGCCCCACTCCGACAGATGTCATTTTTGGGAAGGAGCCCAAGAATTCAAAGCGAGAAGAAAACGGTCCAAAAAAGGATTCAAAGCCCTGTTGGCCAATTTTTGGCCCATAAGTAAAAAGCTCTGGCAAGGTTGGATCGAAGGGGCAAAGAGAGGAATCTAAGCAAATTGAGAAGGATCTGAGTAGTGTTCGAATGCAACAGCACGCCAAAGGACTAAGTCTATGGAAGGTTCTTTTATTCCGTTGGGGTCATTCCTTGATTCTTTCCTCCAAGTTCTTTCTTACAGGTCTCTTCCTTGTTCATTCCTTCAAGCATTTTGCCCGAGAGACATAAGGAAGCGGAGCAAAAAGTTCCTTTGGAAAAATGTTCCGAAGGAAAAGGGAAAGCCTGCAGGAAGGAGGCCCGAAGGCAAAATATGAAGACTTGGCTGAGGAAAAGCCCGAAGGCTTAGAGACAGCAAAAGCCCGAAGTCGTCAAATGTAAGAAATCTGAAGACTTCAAGCAGCCGAGGTCCGAAGTAAAGAAGATGAACAAGTCCGAAGTTGAGAAGCTTGGAAAACCCGAATTACTCTGTATAGAGTAAATCAGGGTTCTCCAAGTGCTCTACTTAAGAAATCTTCATGAGTAAAGGACCGGCAAATGTCCGAAGTAGGAGAGATCGAAAAGCCCGAGTTACTCTATATAGAGTAAATCGGGATTTTTCAAGTGCTCGACTTAAACTTGGTCCAGCAGCATGAGAGACATGGAAGCAACGAATGACAAGCTACCGCGTGGCATACGCTGGAGTAGAAAGAACCAATCAGCACAGGATAGGTGGCACAAAGGAGACCAATCAGAGCGGGAGAGTCCAAACGGCTGGTAGATGGATATTTAGTGAAGTTTTCCGTCCTTCAACATGGCCATCGACAAACAACTGTTTGGTTTAAATGCAACATGGCTAGGGCAGGTTAAAACACATGGAGACCTGCATCTCTTTTAGCAAGACACATGAAAAGGGAAAGACGCCATGCCATCTTGATGGCAAAGATCAATTCAATTGCGCCAGAAAGCGGCGTCTCAACTACTCATAACACGACTTTCAACTGCTCATAACATGACTTTCAAATACGCCAAAGGGAGACTTGGATGCATGGGAGTGGCTCGAGGAGAGTTTTTCGTGGTGATTTTGGGCGAAGTGTCTCATGGCCAAGCAAGGACGACAGCAATAGTCAACAGTCATCAGCAACTCATGAGTTCTTTCTTCTTCTCTCTCTCCATGCGGACCTCTTTCTCTCTTCCCTTCTCTATATATATCACGAGACTTGCCTTTTGTAAAGGTTCCCAGTTTTTAGACATTTCTCATCTTACTGGGAGATAGATACTCATTGAGGCGTTTGCAAAAGCATGCTCCCTTGGTTAGGCTCAACCCTGCCAAGATATTGTAAGAACTGCCTCTTGAATGTGATGAGACTCGATTTCTTTGCCTGTTTCCTGTCTTCCATTAGTGTTTTAGCATGCTTGTGTTGGGTGGATTCGTGAATGGTTTATTCCTAAACCATCAACCTTCTACTTGCCTCTTTGAAGTGTCAAGCTTTGCAGGTCTAGATTAGTGTTCTGCCTGAACCTCTTCCTATGTGTTTACTTGATCTGGAAATCGTGCAAACTATAGTCGCCTCATGGCTGATCTAGTGTGAGTTCAAGCGTATATGAGTGTCTACTTCATTTGGTGCATCCCCTGTTAGCTTTCTTAGGAGCCCTTTTCCCTCTTTCTAACCCTTTTCCCGTGAAAGTTTTATTTCAGCAATAGTTTAGGTGATCCACTAGAGAGGAACTAACCTCTTTAAAAATCCTAGAGGCTCAACCTCACCATAGGATACCCACATCTTGAGGTTGTTCCCACGCTTATACGCAAAAGTGGGAAAGCCTAAAAAAATCTCCCACAAGGGTGCAATTCTGTGCTATAACCGTCTCTGGCACCCCCGATGGGACTAAGGTCCAAAGCAGTGGAAGGATTTTTGATGTTGTCCTACTTCTCAACCTTTGGAGGCATTCTGCAAACATCAATGGCGACTCCGAGTATTTATCAGCTGGTTTGAGCAATCCAGGTGCCTAATCAACGTTTTGGTATGTATCATCAACCAACTTTTGACCAGCATGCTTATTTTCTACCTTAGCATCGCACTCATCAAGCTAATGACGTTTATGTGTTCCCCCCAAGTGGCCCTCAAGCAACCTATCAACCTTATCATGAGCCATCTATACCAACACTTAGGCAAACTTTAGTGAGCCTTGACAAGCATGCGCTAGAGTTGCACTCACAAAAGAGTTATGGCCAAAATGTCCCTACTCACCAAATCCGTTATATGAGGGATTCACTGCAGCAAATCAAAGCATAATGGGCCCCTGTTGAGAGAGCTAATTGGAACAGCCTCACTGATGACATGATGGATATATGCGGTTACATTCAGAGTGTTGAGGACAAGCTGGAGGGACTTGAGGGACAGCAGGGCCAGCCTCGCCAACCTTTGGTGCCTACATATACACCGCCTCAACGTTTTTATGGGTCGCCTTTTCCTCCTCAAGTGACCATTTCAAGTGCTCCTTCGAATCTTCCAAGTTCGACATATGTTCCACAGTCTTTTCCTTCTTGGAAATCCATCCAAGGGCGCTGTCAAAAAAATGAAGTGCCTGTTGTGGAACACCCTGTTGTTTGGGCCCAAGACTTCATCCCTCTTCAAGAGCCTTGTTTTGCTCCTGACCACCTTAAGGAGCTATTTCAAGAGAATATACCAAAGCGAATCAAAGAGTTGGAGTTGAAAGCAAGGAAGGAAGAAGAAAGGCAGAATCAGCAAGTCAAAGCTGAACCTCTATCTTTCCCATCTTGGAGCCAAGTCACACAGCCAAGTAAATCCAAGGCCATTCAGCTTCCATCCCTCCCTTCTCAAGAGCCTCTGTCTTTTCCATCTTGGAAATCCATTTAGAGCAGTGGGCCGAGTGGGCAGAGGAAGGAGGTGGCGATTCCTGAAGTCAGACAAGAAGCCTTGCAACCTCCACTCCTTTCCCCTCAAAAGCCTATTGCCTTTCCTTCATGGAGAGCTATTCAAGGAGCAAAGATTCAGGAAGCGTTGGTTGTTCCCTGCACATGTCCATCCTGGAAATCAGTTCACCCAATCCAAGAGAAGAAAGAAGAGGTGTCAGTTGTGATGGTCCAAAAGCCAATTCAAGGAAAGGAGTTAGTGGTTGAGGAAAGTAACAAAGAGAGGTTAGCTCGGCTCAATGAGCTTGCCCTACAAGAATTCCAAGACTCTTTCTCCCTCCCTCATAGCCACCAAAGAGACCATTCAAAGTACCTAGCTGGAAAGACACTCTCTCAAGCTGCAAGCAAGGTGAACTTTTTCACCCTCCCACCATATCCCTCTTGGAGGAAGACCCTGTTTTGCAAAGAATAGAGGAGGAGATTGCAATCAAGTTTGAGCTTGAAGAGGACAACACAAGTGCCCATGATGAAGAGATCATGATAGGCAGTCCACTTCAGAAAAGGGAGGAGAAATCAGGTTTGGACCAGCTGTGGCATGGCTTTGATATTGAGGAATTAGAACCTAAAGACAGTACTGATGCCTTCATACTTAAGGAGTGTATTCAGAATGCAGCTGAGAGCAAACAGGATCAAGATGAGGTTGAGGAAGCTGACCAATCCCAAGATGAGTTGTCCATTGAAGGCAGTACTGATGTCTTCAAGAATGAAGGAGAATGGTCAGATCAAGAGCCACAAAATAATGACATGTTGGGCCTTGGATGGATTGACGAGCTGCCATATGACTCTTTTCAACGTAAGCCAAACACATATGGAGTTGAAGTTGGCATTGTCTCGGATGACCAAGAGGAAGCTGGCTTTTGGGATGACTTAGAGTTGTTTTGCTTAAAGCTTGACAGCAAACCAAGCACCAACTCAAAGGAGCCATCACACGTGCTTGATTCAGAGCACAAATTTGAGCCATCAAATGAGTTTGCAAGAGCCCCTACAGTACAACGTGAACCAAGTTGGAAGGACATGAACCAGTATGTCTACATTGAAGACATGTTTGTTCCTTTTCCTCCATTAGAGGGCACACCAAAAGGATTGACCATAAAGCTGCCTAGTTCACCAATTATGGTACCTCCAAAGCAAGGTATCTTTCATCTTGACTTGTTGCAGGTGGATGATACTCACACTTTCCCATTTGATCCAAGAGTACTTGTAAATTGTAACCTTGTATATATTAGGATAGATTTCATGCTTTCCTCAAAGTGCCTTGTGTACTTTTCCTTTATGTTTTGTTTTCCTTTCTCTGTGCCTTGGGCACTTTGTTTTGTTTTTTGTGATGTCCTCATTAATTCAAGAGGAGGTTCCAGCAAGGGTCAGCCTTGTATCCAGTTTCAGCCAGCCTTGTCAAAAGATGCAGCGACTCCATGCCCAATGGACTAGGCCATGCAAATGACTGGGTTCTTCAACCATAGCAAACATGCTTCCCTGCGAATCGCCAAAGATGTTGGCCAATTTTTGGCCCACATGTAAAAGCTCTGGCAAGGTTGGATCGAAGGGGCAAAGAGAGGAATCTAAGCAAGTTGAGAAGGATCTGAGCAGTGTTCGAATGGAATATCAGGCCGAAGGACTAAGTCTGTGGAAGGTTCTTTTATTCGGCTGGGGTCATTCCTTGATTCTTTCCTCCAAGTTCTTTCTTACAGATATCTTCCTTGTTCATTCCTTTGGGGATTTTGTCCGAGAGACATAAGGAAGCGGAGCAAAAAGTTCCTTCAGAAAAGGGAAAGCCCGCAGGAAGGAGGCCCGAAGGAAAAATCTGAAGATTTGGCCGAGGAAAAGCCCAAAGGCTTAGAGACAGGAAAAGCCCGAAGTCGTCAAATGTAAGAAATCCGAAGACTTCAAGTGGCCGAGGTCCGAAGTAAAAAAGATGAACAAGTCTGAAGTTGAGAAGCTTGGAAAACCCGAATTACTCTGTATAGAGTAAATCGGGTTTCTCCAAGTGCTCTACTTGAGGGACTTCATAAGTAAAGAAGATACAAAAGCCTGAAGTAAGTAGGCTTGGAAACCCTGAATTACTCTGTATAGAGTAAATCGGGTTTCTCCAAGTGCTCTACTTAAGAAAGCTTCACGAGTAAAGGAGCGGCCGAGGTCCGAAGTACGAGAGATAGGAAAGCCCGAGTTACTCTATATAGAGTAAATCGGGATTTTTCAGGTGCTCGACTTAAACTTGGTTCAGCGGCATGAGAGACATGGAAGCAACGAATTACAAGCTGCCGTTGGCATAAGCTGGAGCAAAAAGAGCCAATCGGCACAGGACAAGTGGCACAAAGGCGACCAATCAGAATGGGAGAGTTCAAACGGCGGGTAAATGAAGATTTAATGAAGTTTTCCATCCTTCAACATGGCCATCGACAAACAGTCATTCGGTTTAAATGCAGCATGGCTCGTGCTAGTTAAAACACATGGAGACCTGCATCTTTTTTAGCAAGACACGTGAAAAAGACATGGCAAAGATCAATTCAGCTGCGCCAGAAAGGGACATCTTAGATGCTTGTAACACAACTTTCAAATATGCCAAAGGAAAAGTTGGATGCATGGGAGAGGCTCGAGGAGAGTTTTTTACGACGATTTTGGGTGACGTATCTCATGGTCGAGCAAGGACGACGGCAGTAGTCAGCAGTCAGCAGTCATCAGCAACTCATGACTTCTTTCTTCTTCTCTATCTCCACGCAGACCTCTCTCTCTCTTCCCTTCTCTATATATATCACGAGACTTGCCATTTGTAAAGGTTCCCAGTTTTTAGACATTTCTCATCTTACTGGGAGACGGATACTCATTGACGCGTTTGCAAAAGCGTGCTCCCTTGGTTAGGCTCGACCCTACCAAGATATTGTAAGAACTGCCTTTTGAATGTGATGAGACTCGATTTCTCTGCCTGTTTCCTATCTTCCATTAGTGTTTTAGCATGCTTGTGTTGGGTGGATTCGTGAATGGTTTATTCCTAAACCATCAACCTTTTGCTTGCCTCTTTGAGGTGTCTTCAAGCTTTGCAAGTCTGGATTAGTGTTCTGCCTGAACCTCTTCCTGTGTGTTTACTTGATCTAGAAATCATGCAAGTTGTAGTCGCCTCATGGCTGATCTAGTGTGAGTTCAAGCGTAGATGAGTGTCTACTTCATTTGGTGCATCGCCTGTTAGCCTTCTTAAGAGCCCTTTTCCCTCTTTCTAACCCTTTCCCATGAAAGTTTTATTTCAGCAGTAGTTTAGGTGATCCACTAGAGAGAAACTAGCCTCTTTAAAAATCCTAGAGGCTCAACCTCACCATGCTTATAGACGGAAGTGGGAGAACCTGAAAAACTCTCCCACAAGGGTGCAATTCTGTGCTATAACAAGACCAGTGACAGAGAAAGAAGAATTGTTGTGCAAATTTGGTTCACTATCTTCTCTTGTAAATTGCAATATCTTTTCTCCTTTGAATTCTTCTTCTAAAAGGACTTCCATAATTTTATCATTATTGGAAAAAATGAATACTGGTTTGTTTTTGAGTTAATGGTGTTAATGTGCATATTTCATTAACTCTATTTAGTCAAATCCTTGAACATGACGAATATTTACAAACATTTTGCTTGGGTGCAGGATTTTTATTATTGAGAGGTGTTGAGCCTGATCAGCCTTTAATGATATGAGATGAGCAGAATCAAGTTAGAATGAGATGCCTTCGTTATTATAAGTCTTCTTTGTCATAGATTCAGCAGTATTTACAATACTAAAAACCATTGGATCATGCTCATCTATGGCCAATCCCACAAATACTGATTGTCTCATAGTATGGGCTAAGTGCTGTGAATAATCTGCAAACCACATGGAAACAACTGTTCTTCTATTTTCATGTTTTCACAGATTCCCTACATCAACCAGCCCAATTTACTTGTTAAAAGGGGGATAGGAAACATCAATTTAGAAATAATATAATATAGTTATATCCTTAATGCAAGTGTGTTTTCACTTATTTTGTGACTCATCAGGTACCATTAAGAATTAATTTTGTCCTTAGGTATTTTGGCAGTATGAATAATAGGTGTGTACGCACAAAATATTAGAGTACGAATAAAAAAATCTTATATCCCCATTAGAAATGGTATGGTGGGTGCCTCTTCTGTATATAAAGCTGCTACCCTTCCTTGTAACATAGGTAGCAGCCTTATATACAAAACTACAAAGAACTTAATGAAAAAAATTAGAAGTTTATTGAAATTGTTGAATATAATCAGTTTGCACACCCAATTTTATTTTCCTTGTCAACTCCATAATATTTTCTGGGTTTTGTAGAATACATAAAATTATTGGACGTAAGGAGGGATAACTGAAAGTACAGCAGCTAAGGAGGACAGAAATTGTGTTGCACCAGGAATATGGTAGAGTTTTTACTAAGACAAAGTAGACAAACTTCAATGTTTTGCATTATGAGTCTAGAGTCGAGGATCAAGTAAACCATAAGTCTGCATAGAAAGACCAAGCCTCTATGCTATGGCCCTTACACCAAACTGTGCGCAGCTGCAGAGAACATATTCATCCTTGACCTGCCAGAAACTTGGGTCTTCATCCAGTATTCAGTGTGGAACTCCTTAATCCCTACATCCCACCTTTGCTTGAGCTAGCAGCAACTCAACATCCTTCAGAATTTGATCTTGAACACTTGCAACAATGCGCCCATGCCAAGGCACGCATCAGTTGTTCATAGTGGTCAAGGCTTGACAATACACTAATCAAGCTAAGTGGTTACAACGTATAATAGCTTCAGGTTCAATTCCTATAGCTATATAAAAAATGTGATGGGGGCCATCACTCCTCGAGAAAGAGCGAATGATCTGAGCATAGTCGCCCATCTGACATCTCACCTTGAGATTCATGGAGACCCCAAGATGCTTAGCGTAATCCCATGCAACAACAGCACCAAACAATTGCACCATCATGGAAGCACTTCAATGCTCATCCTCATCCACCACTCCACTCAACTAGTTTACCCTCAGGTAGCATTGCGCATTAAGGAATACTACACATCTCAACATTTGCACCAAACAGTCACAGGCCATGTGGAGATTTCAAGCCATGTAGTGCCATGCAAGACAGGATCCCCCATTCTCGTGCCATGTCACTGCACTTGCCAATATAGCGTGCATTTGCAAGTTGAACCGTCACACGTATAGGAAGAGTAACCATCATCCGTTACAGAAGTTGAATTGTTCCATAATCACATTTTGTAACTGTTGTCTTGTAATGGTATATTGTAGCCATTCGACCCCAAGAAAGACAAAAGGATATGAATGGACATTGGTTCACACATTCCAGACTAGCAAAATCGGTTTGGAAGCCTTTCCCCCTTTTTGGCTCCATATGTAGCATACGTGTTCATTTCTCATTGAATAGAAGAGAATTATTTTTCTATCTCATTGCAACTATAATAGTTAGCTTTCCTGTTTACTATTGCATATTCTCTATAACTATGTAATTCAACAACTAAGTTATAGGGTTGTCCTTTGTACCATCATCCTAGGCCCCATGGTGTGGATCAATGTCTACGCCAACGCCCTTGGTACAAATACATTGTCCAATTCATCAACACTCAGACTGACCCTCCAAAGGCTGACCATAGAGAAAGAACTGGAATCTGCAAGATAGCCTTCAAGTACGTAATCATCAACAACACACTTTATCACCTAGTTTTGAAGGCCACCTTCTTCGATGTGTTATTGAGGAACAAGTTCCTCTTCTTGAGAAATCACATGGGGGAATTTGTGGTGCACTGTAGTGGACAATCTACTGCCTACAAGTTGTTACACAGGGGGTACTATTGGACTGCTATGGAACATGATTCCCGCCTATTCGCCAAATGATGCATCTTTCCAAATGCATTAAAATCTCATCCATGCTCCTCTTGCCACACTTATCCATGTGGGGTCTAGATCTTAAAGGCAAGCTTCCTAGAATCCTAGATGACCATACATTAATTATCACCGCCACCAAATATTTCACCAAGTGGGAGGAAGTTGTGCCTCTTGCCAACGTTACAAGAGTTAATGTAGTGTCTGGAGATGCTCCCTTGTATAAAGCAAGCTTTATCATCGTAATATTCTAATGCAGTGCCTTATGTAAATAGTCGGGCCCACAGGGTAAATTTCGTAAAATTTGAGGCCTTATATATTCCAATGTAATATCTTATGTTCATCTACCATTGATTTCAATGGAAAATAATCTAACGACTAGCGGAAACCTGATGGACAAAGGAGCATCAACTTATCTCTTCTCTTCACTGAAGATGGATCCAGTGGTGAAATCTGAAACATTGAACATTAACAATTCTACACAATTGAATCGAGAAGAACTCTACTCTTTGCTACACTACGAACAAACTAGACTCAAAACAAAAATGAATCAAGGTTGTCGCCTCTACACTATTGATCAACAGTTGAGTTGGCATGCTGGACCAATTGCAAGACTTATAGACTAAAAAGCCCTAACAACACCAAGGTATCCCCCTTGCCATTGATCTTGTTTGATCATGCGGTGCACGGATTAAAGATTAGATCCACCATAGCATTATCAACTTCAATAAAGACAATAGCCTTTTATGCATTTTATATTTCTAATAAACCCTGGTAATGGTTTCAAGGGAAATCAATAATTTGAGAAGAAAGGGTCATTTCTAGGTTGCTTCATATGTGGAGGTGACCATTTAGCTCATGAATGTCCTCAGGATAAGTGAAAGAACAAAGGTTCATCTACTCATCAAGGTACATTCTAGCAACGAATTCATTCAATTTTTGACATAGTTAGTGGGGGCCACTACAAGAAAATAAAACTATAAAGGCGGGACCATCTACACCATCCATTGGGAATCTAAGTTGGCAGGATCATAAGATGACAAAGCATCCATAGTTGACAGCAGTCTGCCATAGTGAAGTTTCCCCACACCATCAATTCATACTAAATCAACAGTGTGGAAGCAATAAAATGTGCACTGCCACAACATAATAAGGCGAAAACTTTTAAAAGTATAATCTTGTGAACAACACGCCCCTTGAAAAGGAAACATAGATGTGGCAAACACATGGACCACTCACAGGCCTCCAAGACCATAACAAAATGGATCACGCCTCCAAAGTCCTCTCGTCATTTATTGTGCCACATCGGATAATCTATGCATAATAGAATCAAAGTCAACAATTGGAGGATCAAAACCACTACCATAATATCAAAAAGATTCCCAAGAAGATCAAGAATATGATATGGACAAAAAAGAGCGTTGATGCATCTATCTAGATGATCGAAATGTATGAGAATGGGGAATTCAATGGCTTACACTGTCTGTCAAAGGAAAAGACCTTTGTGGTCTCGATGATCACAAGTGTCATGTTTTTGGACCCAAGATCACTGGGAAACTAGTATATAATCAATGTAAGCTCTCAAGCGCAGATTCTTGTCTTAAAATTTTGTGTTCATTTTTGTAAAGATTTTGGTAACATTCGTCGCCTTAGCTTTTTGTAATATGAATGTTAATGCTTATTTGGCCTTTGAAGTTGTAGACACCTAACTTGGTATTAAGCACTTTGGCAACATCAACTTTGGTACACATTGACATACTTCGACACATTGTGTACACGTGACTCTTGTGCACACTTTCTCCTATGTATCTACCCACATGTTGACTTGGTCAACCTTATCCGCCAAATATACTTATTTAGCATCAGCGTTGTCTGTGCAAGAACATTTTAGAATCCTAAACAGACCTTTGTCGTATTCTAGATCATTGATTTTCACTCCCGAGACAATACTAGCAATAGTCAAACAATTGTAATTACCGTAGGGGTCTGCCTTTTGCCAACAATGTGCAGGAACACTTAACGACTATTTTTCAAATTAAGAAGTCTCCATTAGGTTCACCTAGATACGTTTCATGGATCAGTCATAGCGGGACATATCAAAAAGTCAGCTATAAATATAAATTAATCATAAGAAGGTTAGACTCACTTGGTCACAACCTAAAACTCACTTGATAACCTAGCAATCACATTGAGAAATCAATTAGCACTCTCTTGAGACATTATCACAAAGACACACATCTAAAAACCCCTCAAAGGAGCAACCCTAGAGCCAAGTCTAAATACACACGCATGTCAAAGTTGCATGGTGCCAAGTGTCGAAATCCAAACATTGTATTGAATTCTAGATTGATCACAATGTTGTGTGCACACACCCAAGTGGGATAATTATGTGTAATATGAGTCCTCTTCGAAGTATTAGAACATAGGCAACGCTCGATCACTCGGTGGGGAGTGGTTGGGATTGTCCAACCCAACATACTAACCCCTTTTCCAAGGGTCAATTTGTAGTCAAAGAGAGATTAGGGTTTTAAAGGATGGAAAAGGAAAACAAGGATCAACACACAAGATTGAAGACGAGCGCACGTGCAAACAAATTATACAAGGGCATGCATAGGCACAATAGTCTGAGGCGCCACTACAAGGACACTACCAGAAATAGGAAAGTACTGGTCACCATAGGGGTCTTACAGTTACCAACATCTAGGTAGGGTTTGAGTTACAATTTCTTAAGCTAAGTAGTGACAGGGACTAAACAAAATATTTTCAGAACATGCGACCACTGTTGTGAGCGACAAAAATCAGAACTAAGCTAAGTACATCTCTTTCTTAGTGCTTTGTCAAATTCCAATCTTCTAGGTGCAATATCTATCCATCCATTTCCCATTCACATTAGGGTATTATTATTGCTATATTTTACACAATCGAAATTATTCTGAGTTTTACTTCATTTAGATCACATTAATCCAAAATAAGTAAAACATTCTAATGAACCCAATTATTGATTTGAGAATAAGCAAACCCTAGGTCTTTTCTACCTTAGGGTTTCATAATTTCTTAGGGTTTTACAATCATCCTCTATTAGTGTTTGACTTTCAGATCTGATATCTGATTTTCCTTAATCACATAAGTGAAATCCTAACATAAGTACAATGGACTATACTACTAATGTGAATAGAGGAAATGATCATATTGATTTTCATGATCATTTTAATGATATAGATAAGCATGAAAATACAAAATATCTTGAAATGAATCCACATATGATGGATGCATTGTTACATGTAACTAGAGATGAAAAAAAAAAGCTTGCTAAGGAAACCACATTTAAGGAATGACATGTTGAACTTTTAAATGAAACTAATCCACCTTTTAGAAACAAAGTCTACAATACATGTTCAGAGAATTATTCCAACAGCAACTATCCATGTGTTTACACCTATGGCTACACAAGTAATGCCTCAACCTAGTGTGGGGGTAACATAAGTTACTCCTCAAATTTATATGCTTCTCCCTACGCAACGTATTGTCGTGCCTCCTAGACTTACAACTCATGTGAGACTACCTATTGCTAATCAATCGAATATGTGTACCAATCAAGTGCTTGTAAAAACATTGTTAGCTCTTTAAGTTAATCTAATGGAACAAGCTCTCAAGGAGCGGGTCATTCGACAAATTCTCATGCATTATTACACAGCCCTTTGGCCCCAGAGATTTCTACTTATCCTTTGCCGATAGGATTCATTGCACCTAAGCTTACACCATTCGATGGTAAAGGTGCAAAACATCTTAAAGCCTTCCATGCTGCATGTTTAGACTATGCATCTAATGATAAGTTTCTAACAAAGCCTTTTTCTAGGAGCCTTAAGGACTATGCCTTAAAATGATTTTATGACCTTCCTCTCCAATCGGTACATGCTTTCAATCCTTTGGCTGACCAATTCCTAGCTCACTTGTCTATCGATATTTGTGAGAAGATCTATGTTCAAACTACAAAATTCAACCAAGGACCTAATGAACCCATTAGTGACTATGTGCTTCGCTATAAGACTATGCTTTCAAAAATGACAACTCATATGGCTGAAAATGAATTGCAAGACATATTCCAGCAAAGCCTACTTCCGCCTATCTATGAGTCTATTATGTTCAAACAATTTCAAACTTTTGATGATGTGTCACACAATTAAGGACCATGAGGTTGAGCTACTTGCCATGAACAAGCTATAGTATGTGACTAACCCTCCCAAATCTTCTAATGCCATGTTTCAAAGCAAACCACCTTTCAAATCCAAGGCAAACAATACTAAGAATGAGGCTAAGACAATGGTCACTGCAGTTTCACAACCTACTAATAAGCTTGTTCTACCAGCTCCTCAACAGAGGCAATTTACACGATTGTTAGAACCTCCTCATAAGGTGTTACAAAAGCTACTCAAGTGCAATCTCATATATTTATCTCTACCAATGGAGGTTGATATGACAAAGACACAATCTATGGGTTTCGATATCAATGCATATTGTGATTGGCATAAATGCACAAGGCATTCAACCAAAAGATGCTTTGGGTTGAGACATAAGATACAAGACTTAATCGACAACACTATTGAGCTCAATGATGTTTATACACTTGCGAATGACTCAGTGGTACAACCTAATGCGAAGCTTAAGATATTTTTGGATCCATTTCCAACATATACAGCACAAGCAACCAAGATTAATCCTAAGGTACATATGACTTATAATGTGCATCCTCGTACGACTTCTTACACTTCTAGAGCTGTGGAGGCTCATCCTATAGACAATATTATTAGTACAGATGCACATACACAATTACAAAGACCTATGATTACATTTGATGACCATGAGATTGTTGATGATAATTCTACCAATGCACTTTTGTTCATACGTGCTTTCATTGACTCACATCCTATACATTGTGTTATGGTGGATAACAGGTCAAGTGAAAACATATGCACCATGACATTGCTTACTAGTCTTGGGTATTTACATATAGAATTGACTGATACAACAAAGACAATTAAAGGTTTTAATGGAAAATGACAAAACACTCTTGGGGGCATTGTCTTACCACTTATAGGAGGGCCTACAACCATAGCTATTTAGTTCTTAGTTTGCCCCAACACTAGTGCAATTGACATGCTATTAGAACGTCCATAGATATATAAGATATGTGTAATAGCATCTTCGATACATCAATACTTAAAGTATATTTATAGTAACCAAATGGTTAAAGTTATGAGTATCCCATCTAGCCTAAAACATTTCTTTAGCCACCTCCATAAGATCCTATTTTACAACCTACACAAGTTTATCCTACAATGGAAAATCAGAGACAGGTGATTGGTCTTCCTCGAAGACCAATCCTAAAACAATTGATGCATTAACGATCTATTCGAGTTCACTAGACATTTTCTACTCCGTCAAGTCCTAAGAGAGTTTTACAAAAATCTCGTGAGCATGTTCCACAAATAGCACCAAAACATCCCCCTGAAATATGAGGTACAGTGGTTATTATGGCTACTAGAGCTATGCAGTGCATACATGATCATGTTGACTATGATGACGATGATGGATATTTTACGATGTATGATCATTTCTCCAATTCAGACAGTGATATACATGTTACTCCTCGCCCACGACCTATGACGTTTACACCAATAGATCAAGGACCTAAACATGAGCATCCCACTGATGGGATCATAGGTTAGTCGGAATATATTTCAAATATTCAAAAAAATCATGTTTTCAACAATGTCAAAACCAAGACCTATGCATGACATGTTTTGCTAATACACATAATCGATGTCATTTGTCATTTATATGGTGAATTACATATACATTTATATGCACATGGTTTTCACGGCATACATGAGTGGGATGTAGAACATACAGGTTAAATATGATACATGGACATACAAATGTGTGACATTATTTACAACTAGGGGCAACATTTCTACACCAGGGGCATGCCAACACTGGGGGCATCTTTGCACACTTATCAAGTTATATCTTTCTATACTAGTCCATTAATCATAGTAGACCGTTACGCATGACTTGCTCTTGCTCATACATTCTTGAGTGCTATCTTCTATGAATATTGTGTTTTGCTATATTGGATGATGATATTGATTGATTGTGGACTAACATTATTTGCTCAATGCGTGCTTGATATTGGTGATTATGACATTGTGTGATCATTCATGCATGCTATAATGTGTGTTCTATGAGTGCTTCTACTGTGTCTTGTCACGTCATGTGTCAAAGGATCCTCTAGTCTGCATCATAGCCATGTTGTGTTTGTGTTGAGTTAGAGTCACGCCATGTCTTGAGTGCTTGTATGCTTCATGATCATGATATTGTGTGCGTATGCACGTGTGTGGTTACATATATGACTATTGCAGAGCTTGATGTCGTTATTTCTATCATGCATACTTCTATTGTGTGTGATGCCATGAATTCTATCATGCATCTATTGTGTTGCTTATTATTGCATGTCTAATTGCTATATCTACTTGACATGACACTTGTATGCCCATTGCCTTGGATTATATGTGTCAAACATGCTTGAATGATCAAATATTTATATGATGACATATCTTATCATGTTTGTATATATACTTTCTATGATTATATCATTCCATATAGCACGTGATGCACATAACTCTTTCTTTTGAAATGAATGATTTGTGGGCTTCATCCCTCATATCAAAAGGGGGGCTTATAGTAGACTTGTCTTAGAGATTTAGGCTATAAGCAGATAGTTCACATGATGAGACAAATTATGTGATTCAAATACAACAAATTGAGTAGATAGGAAAAAATTATGTGATTCAATGGGACAAATTGAGCATATGTAGGTCATTCTACAGAATTATGAGGAACAGTTGAGGCATTCTATGACATTGTGACAAATAGATGATGACATTTTATATCACTTTGCGGAATAAATGGATTGGATCTAGGTCATAAATGTTGTTCATGCAAACATTTTTTTATTTCTATATTGTGGATCAATGGCGGACAATGGTACTACATAAACACTTTGGATCTATATTCCATCTGCAGCAGTTGATCCTTTTACATACAACCTTGTTTTGGGGTTCCAATTTTACATACAAACCTGTTTCGAGTTCCACCTTTACATACGAACTTGATTTCAAGGTTCCACAAAAAAATTATTATGATATTTGGGGCAAAGCAGTTGATGTTTTTGCATCGCTCAACTTCTAATACTCCTTTTTCCAATTGTGGTCGAGATGTTAGCACTCCTCAAACACATGGTTTCAATGGTTGTTGGGGCATAACCACCCCATGGAATTCTCCAAACAAGTTCAAGAAGTGGCCGTACAGTTCGCATAACCTCAGGGGTATTTGTTCATTGGGTTTTCAATTTCATGTATTTCAATGATCTAGATTATTTCAGGTTTATTATCTTGAGAGGACATTGATCCATACATGTTTCCTTGAAGGTTTTGCATGGAACAATTCAGACATTTGGGGCATACATATCAACACCAAGTGCAGTTATCACAAGTCCAAAATTTCTTCTTTTATCTTTTTAGTTTAACAGTTTCAATACTAAATTAAAAGGGGCATCTATAGACATCTAAATTTGGAATTAGACACTTTGGAAACATCAACTTTGACACACCTTGACATACTTGGACATTGCATACATGTGACTCTTGTGCACGCTTTCCCATATCTGTCTACGCACACATTGTCTTGGCTAACTTTATCCACTAGATATACTTATTCAAGATCAGCCCAGTCTATGCAAGACCATTCCAAAATCCTAAACAGACCTTCGTCATATTCTAGATCATTGATTTTCACTCTTAGGGCAATACCAACAACAATTGGACAATTACGGTTACCGTAGGTGTCTACCTTCTATCAGTAGTGTCCAATAACACTTAACAATTATTTTTCAAATTGGAAAGTCTCCATTAGGCCAGCCTAGACACATTTCATGGGTCGGTCATAGTGGGAAATATTAAAGAGTCAACTATAAATACAAATTAATCCTAAGGTTAGACTTAGTCATTTGGTCACTTGGTCACAACCTAACACTTGATAACTTGGCAATCACATTAAAAAATCAGTTAGCTCTTTCTTGAGACGTTATCACAAATGCATACACATTTGAAAACCCCTCAAAGAAGCAGCCCTAGAACCAAGTCTGAATACACATGCAAGTCAAAGTCACATGGTGCCAAGTGTCTAAATCCAATCATTGCATTGCATTCTAAATTGATCACAATGTTTCACACACACACACACCTAAGTGGGAGAACTACATGCGGTTTCAACCCTCTTCAGAGAATCGGAATGTAGGCAACGCTCAATCACTCAACGAGGAGTGGTTGGGGTTGTCCAACCCAACATACTTAACCCTTTTTCAAGGGACATCTTGTGGTCGCAATAAAGCTTAGAGTTTCGAAGAAAGAAGGAAAACAGATATCAACGCATAGGACCTAAGGAGAGCGCACATATAGGCAGCATCTACAAGCGCAAGGACAACAATCTCACGCGCCATAGATCTACATAGTCTACAAGGAAACTGCTAGCCCATAGATCTACAGTCTACAAGGAAACTGCTAGTAGAACCAGAACAATACTAGTCGCTACAGGGGTCTCACTATTACCAACAACATCCAGGCACAGTTTAAATTACAATTTTCTAATCTAAGCAGTGACAGGGCATAAACAAAATATTTTCATAACATGTGACGACTGTTATGGGTGACATAAATCAGATATACAAGTACATCTCTTTCTTAGTGCTTTGTCAATTTCCAATCTTCTAGGTGACATAATTGTCCATCCATTTCTCAATTCAAATTAGGGTATTATTGTTATAATTTACACAATTTGAATTAGCCCTAGTTTTATTTTATTTAGATCACATTAATCCAAAATAAGTAAAACAAAAGTAAACCGCAATTGTGTATCTATTGAAGCATTCAATAAATATGTTGTAAGTCATTTTATGTTCATATGAAATTGTGTAAATTGTGTATACACACAATATTTTTAAACTTTAACACTTACTAACACTTTCTCTCTTGCAAGAACCTGTCGAATTTCAATCTCTCTGAGAGCGCGACTTAAAGGGTGCATCGAGAAAGGATAGGCAAACCATTGATGCTTCACAAGACTGTTGTTTACTATTAATCCAGCTTCGTTGAAATTTTGAAACCCTGAAATATGGCTAAGTCTAAAATACTAAATCCTGAAATATGGCTAAGTCTGAAATCCAATAGGATCGACCCTCCAAAACCTAGAATTTGCATTATAGCTCCAAGAGGTCCGAAACCACACTCAAACATCCTGAAAGTATTATATAACTTAAAGTATAAGAAACTATATGACCATACTTAAATGTCAACTTATGCTTAAAATTTTATATATATACTGCTTGGTTCAACACCCTTCATGCTCTTATCCAAATCCCTAAGTAATCTCCCTTCTCAATAGCCCCTAACTAAGCAAAAAGCCACATTTCCTACTAAGTCGGTTTGGTCGGCCCTGTCACCCATTTTTCCTATAGGGTCGGCCGAGACAACCCCATCATTATGCTATGTCAACCAAGTAAATAAAATCCTATGGAGTCAGCCTGGCCAACCCAATTGAGAACATTATGGCATATTATGCAATTATGTCGGCCAAGCTGATCTAGTACAATACCGAACAATAACTTTTAAAAGTGGATCGTGTTGCCCGAGCTTGTCAGCTGAAATTCCGAAAGGGTTAAGGCTTATCCATAGA
The DNA here is from genome assembly GCA_037957365.1 of Torreya grandis. Classification (NCBI taxonomy): domain Eukaryota; kingdom Viridiplantae; phylum Streptophyta; class Pinopsida; order Cupressales; family Taxaceae; genus Torreya; species Torreya grandis. Next base: position 1,421,323 of record JARHVA010002448.1, read on the forward strand.
TATAAATACAAGGCTCATTTCGATCCAAAGAGATGAACATTCATATTCGCATCATTATAGTTTGCAATTCTGCTAAATTTGCATTTGAAGGAGCCATTGCTTAGAGTTTGTCTTGGATAGAAGATTATTTGTCTTGTGGAAAATCTTGGATGCAAAGTAGGAGTCTTTGAGCCTAGAGCTGATTTTTATAATGTGATCCTTACAAAGCCACAACATCTTGCAAAGCACCATTGGCCAAGGGAGAGATTGATTCCAAACAAGTTCGCCGAATGTAAGTATTCATAACTCTAGCTATTTCATTTGATAGATAGATACTATATAAGTAATATGTGTTGAATGTATAACTCCTTGTTTAGATTACCTTTAACTAGTTTTCTTTGCTTGCCATCTTCTACTTCAAGTGATTTAGGCCCCCATTTGCCTACCATGATCCCTTGATTTTTTGTGTTTAATTATCCCCATTTGTATCACAAGCTTTGGTGAGCACTAGATTAGTTTTATTTTATGTACTTAGGCCTAGCTAAGGTTATTGCATAGTGTCATTTACCTAGAGACTTTGGAACCCTCTCTTGTGGTGTTGTGTAGTAAGAGATCTTTTGGTTAGGTTTAGCGGATTCAATTTAGTCATACTCCCAATACAAATAGTATTACAATGGATGTTAGTTAATTACCTAATCCGATCTTGGATTTTACTAAGTCAAATAAGCTGTAAATCTATCTTAATTTGTTGCATACAAATTATTCATGTTGAAAGCATTCACTTGCAATGTTGAATCTCTTACGTTTTGCTTCTTATTAAGTGTGTTGTGAAGACATTGGGATAAAGATTGTAGATGGTTTTTGCTTGTATTATGGTGAATAAGTTCGCTTTATCTTTGTGCATCGCCTTTTTGGTTTATGCATTTGATTTCCTTCTCACACTCTTTTCACCAACGATCGTGTTAAGGAACTCAACCTTCTTTAGAGGTTTCCTTGACCTGAAAGCTATCAAGGCTTCCCATTGTGATCAATGAATTGTGGACACAAAGGTCAAACACAGTTGGACAACTCAAAGTGATCAACAATTACCATTTCCAAAGTTTCTCTTAAATCAAATTATTCGCAGGTTTGACATCCCTCATACCCTTGATTTTCTAATAATGGTAGGAAATTTTAAAAACCAAGACATGAAGTTCATAATTACCCACAAACTTTCCACACATTATCATCCACAATGCAATGGACAAGCCAAAGATACCAACATTTTAGAAAAAAAATCCCTTAAAAGACAATCCCAAATTCTTGCTCTGATTGGTGTCTCAAGATTTAACCTACACTCTGGGCATACCCGTCTAGTATTAGGACTGCCACTTGGGCAACTAGCTTCTCTTTGGTCTATGGCTCTGAAGTCGTCTTACCCTTGGAAGTGGAGTTACCTTCTTTGCACATTTCCCTACATGGAATTATCACAATGAAGAACTTTGAAAAGACCACCTACATACATTGGGCATGCTAGATGAGAAGTAAATAAGAGCAACACAACATAATTATAACTACAAAAATTGAATTGCAATGCAACGTAACAATAAATACAAGCATAGAACTTTCGAAGTGGGCGATCTGGGACTCAAGCTAGATTGAACCTACAACAACGAAGGAGAGTAAGCTTAAACGCATAGTTACCAAGTTCGGAAATTTGGATCCATTCGAGATCCTAGCAAAAAAGTCAAAAATCCAGAATTCTTGAAAAAGTTCGAAAAAACCCGATCGGGAATATGTGTGTGCACGCATGCATGTGCATGTGTGAGTGTAAGCATAGTTTTATAAATATGCAAAATTCACAAATACAATGAAAAACATTTATGAAGTAATATAAAATGTTATTATGATATAATATCTATGATTTATGGGATTTTTTTTTGCAGAAAACCTTTAAAAAAATTTGAAAAAAAGGGCCGACCCGAACCAACTTATCCAAGCCATCCAAAAAATCAGATCCGGCTGGATTTTGTGCAGATCCGACTGGATTTGGTAACTATGTTTAAAAGTGTTGGGGTCCAAATATCGTCAAAGACATCCTTGGACCAAGCATATACGGCTCTAATCAAAGGGGGAGTCTCTGTGAACACAAGTTCCCCACATGTAACTAACCCTTTGCCTTATCTTTGCTTTATATTGTTTACTTGCATTGGCTACTTTGCTTTCATTTATTTTATTGCATGCTTTGTTAACTCTATTCTACTAACATATATTGGCTGTTTTTCTTTCATTTACTTTAGTCGGTCTCTTCTACTAACACATTGCCCACTTATTATTGTTTTGAGTGTATACTAAAAGAGACCCTCTACCTTTACCAAGCTAAGATGCTTACCTAGGGGAGTCCTCTATTTTTCTTTCATTTACTTTAGTCGGTCTCTTCTACTAACACATTGCCCACTTATTATTGTTTTGAGTGCATACTAAGAGAGACCCTCTATCTTTACCAAGCTAAGATGCTTACCTACGGGAGTCCTCTTTCTAGGTGTATGCAAAGGAATGCCACCCAAATGCATATCATTCAGAAGCACTTTCTAAACCAAACAGAAATACAACACATGACAGAATTCTATCTATTGGTTTAAGCACTCAAGAAATGGAGAAACTCCATTCTTGGTAAGAAAACAATATTTCATAAGAGTGTTAGCCCCTTAAATGTCAACTTATGCTTAAAATTATATATATATATATATATATATATATATATATATATATATATACTGCTTGGTTCAACACCCTTCATGGCCTTATCCAAGTCTCTAAGCAATCTCCCTTCTCAATAGACCCTAACTAAGCAAAAAGCCACTTTTCCTACTAAGTCGGTTTGGTCGACCCTGTCACCCATTTTTCCTATGGGGTCGGCCAAGCCAACCCCATCATTATACTATGTCAACCAAGTAAATAAAATCCTATGGAGTCAGTGTGGCCAACCCAATTGAGAACGTTATGGCATATTATGCAACTAGGTCGGCCAGGTCGATCTAGTACAATACTAAACAATAACTTTTAAAAGTGGATCGTGTTGGCCGAACTTGTCAGTTGAAATTCCAAAAGGGTTAAGGCTTATCCATAGATATAAATACAAGGCTCATTTCGATCCAAAGAGATAAACAATCATATTCGCATCATTATGGTTTGCAATTCCGCTAAATTTGCATTTGAAGGAGCCATTGCTTAGAGTTTGTCCTGGATAGAAGATTATTTGTCTTGTGGGAAGTCTTGGATGCAAAGTAGGAGTCTTTGAGCCTAGAGCTGATTTTTATAATGTGATCCTTACAAAGCCACAACATCTTGCAAAGCACCATTGGCCAAGAGAGAGATGATTCCTAACAAGTTCGTCGAAAGTAATTATTCCTAACTCTAGCTATTTCATTTGATAGATAGATACTGTATAAGTAATATGTGTTGAATGTATAACTCCTTGTTTAGATTACCTCTAACTGGTTTTCTTTGCTTGCCATCTTCCACTTTAGGTGATTTAGGCCCCCATTTGCCTACCATGATCCCTTGATTTTTTGTGTTTAATTATCCCTATTTGTGTCACAAGCTTTGGTGAGCACTAGATTAGTTTTATTTTATGTCCTTAGGCCTAGCTACGGTTATTGCATAGAGTCATTTACCTAGAGACTTTGGAACCCTCTCTTTTAGTGTTGTGTAGTAAGAGATCTTTTGGTTAGGTTTAGCAGATTCAGTTTAGTCATACTCCCAATACAAATAGTATTGCAATGGATGTTAGTTAATTACCTTATCCGATCTTGGATTTTACTAAGTCAAATAAGCTATAAATCTATCTTAATTTGTTGCATACAAATTATTCATGTTGAAAGCATTCACTTGCAATGTTGAATCTCTTACCTTTTGCTTCTTATTGTGTTGTGAAGACATGGGATAAAGATTGTAGATGGTTTTTGCTTGTATTATGGTGACTAAGTTCGCTTTATCTTGGCGCATCGCCTTTTTGGTTTATGCATTTGATTTCCTTCTCACACTCTTTTCGCTAACGATCGTGTTAAGGAAGTCAACCTTCTTCAGAGGTTTCCTTGACCTAAAAACTATCAAGGCTTCCCATTGTGATTAATGAATTGTGGACACAAAGGTCAAACACAATTGGAAAGCTTAAAGTGATCAACAAATACCATTTCCAAAGTTTCTCTTAAATCAAATTATTCGCAGGTTTGACATCCCTCATACCCTTGATTTTCTAATAGTGGTAGGAATTTTAAAAACCAAGACATGAAGTTCATAACTACCCACAAACTTTCCACACCTTATCATTCACAATGCAATGGACAAGCCAAAGCTACCAACATTTTAGAAAAAAATCCCTTAAAAGACAATCCCAAATTCTTGCTCTGATTGGTGTCTCAAGATTTAACCTACACTTTGGGCATACCAGTCTAGTATTAGGACTGCCATTTGGGCAACTCGCTTCTCTTTGGTCTATGGCTCTGAAGTCGTCTTACCCTTGGAAGTGGAGTTACCTTCCTTGCACATTTCCCTACCTGGAATTATCACAATGATGAACTTTGAAAAGACCGCCTACATACATTGGGCATGCTAGATGAGAAGTAAATAAGAGCACTACAACATAATTATAACTACAAAAATTGAATTGCGATGCAACGTAACAATAAATTCAAGCATAAAACTTTTGAAGTGGGCGACCTGGGACTCAAGCTAGATTGAACCTACAACAACAGAGAGTAAGCTTAAACGCATAGTTACCAAGTTCGGATATTTGGATCCGTTCGAGATCCTAGCAAAAAAGTCAAAATCCAGAAGTCTTGAAAAAGTTCGAAAAAACTCGATCGGGAATATGTGTGTACACGCATGCACGTGCATGTGTGAGTGTAAGCATAGTTTTATAAATATGCAAAATTCACAAATACAATGAAAAATATTTATGAAGTAATATAAAATGTTAATATGATATAATATCTATATGATTTATGGGATTTTTTTCGCATAAAACCTTTAAAAAAATTTGAAAAAAAGGGCTGACCCGAACCAACTTATCCAAGCCATCCAAAAAATCAGATCCGGCTGGATTTTGTGCAGATCCAACCGGATTTGGTAACTATGTTTAAAAGTGTTGGGGTCCAAATATCGTCAAAGACATCCTTGGACCAAGCATATACGGCTCTAATCAAAGGGGGAGTCTCTGTGAACACAAGTTCCCCACATGGAACTAACCCTTTGCCTTATCTTTGCTTTATATTGTTTACTTGCATTGGCTACTTTGCTTTCATTTATTTTATTGCATGCTTTGTTAACTCTATTCTACTAACATATATTGGCTATTTTTCTTTCATTTACTTTAGTCGGTCTCTTCTACTAACACATTGCCCACTTATTATTGTTTTGAGTGTATACTAAAAGAGACCCTCTACCTTTACCAAGCTAAGATGCTTACCTAAGGGAGTCCTCTATTTTTCTTTCATTTACTTTAGTCGGTCTCTTCTACTAACACATTGCCCACTTATTATTGTTTTGAGTGCATACTAAGAGAGACCCTCTATCTTTACCAAGCTAAGATGCTTACCTACGGGAGTCCTCTTTCTAGGTGTATGCAAAGGAATGCCACCCAAATGCATATCATTCAGAAGCACTTTCTAAACCAAACAGAAATACAACACATGACATAATTCTATCTATTGGTTTAAGCACTCAAGAAATGGAGAAACTCCATTCTTGGTAAGAAAACGATATTTCATAAGAGTGTTAGCCCCTTATGTTACTGAATTCACAATCAAAGGCGTTGTTGAACACACTATCTACTGAGTGGGCGGGGGGAATCAATAGATGAGCTAAAACCTGGTTCTTAGAACTTTTAAACAAGATACTCAAAGTATATGCAAAGTAAAGAACAGAACAGAGATCACACACACACAAGAATGTTCAACACCAGATTTTAACGTGGAAACTCAAAGGGAAAAACCACGGTGAGAAAAGCTGCTAGAAGCTACTATTCTAATCCAGCCTCACAGAAAAAAGTCTCACAGACAAACCTCACTAGTTACATTCAAGAGCACCCAATCTAAGGAAGCGTCAACTTTCTAACTGAGCACCAACTCAATTTTTCTGATGGCACTAACCTATCAGAAAAATGACACTGCAACTTCAAAAATACAGAAGAGATTCAGAATGAATCTTGTACACTTTTCTGTTACAAGTCTAGTTTGTAACTGCGCCTTAGCTGTGTGACTTCTCGGCTTCTCTGCCTTTATCTCTATGTCTGGATATCTTCTACTTTGACACACCTTATTTTCTTTGCCCCTTTCACGTTGTTTGCATGTCTTTTCTCGACAATTTTGAGTTAACACTAATTATTATTGCAGCAGCAATAGAAAAACAGCACTGTTTAAATGATCTGTTCGTAGCATATATAGACAGATGCATCTTAGGGTTGTCTCTCTGTAAAGTTTTCACACTTCAACTGAACTTAACCGGTTCAAGCTTTTTGTCTGTATTCAATGCAACTTTGACTTTGTGTCTCGATTCATGCTTCACTCGGCAACGTTCAAAATTTTCTTTACTATCTTTGGCATCTACACTTCTACTGCACTTAACTGCGCCGCTTCCTCGATCACTTCTGGTCTGCATTCAATGTGACTCTGACTTCGTGTCTCGATTCATGCTTCAAACGGCAACGTTCAAATTTCTTTACTGTCTTTGGCATCTGCACTTAACTGCGCCGCTTCCTCGATCACTTTTGGTCTGCATTCAATATGACTCTGACTTCATGTCTCGATTCATGCTTCAAACGGCAACGTTCAAATGCCTTTACGATCGTTGGCATCTGCACTTCTACTTAACTGTGTCGCTTCCTCGATCACTTCGATTGAAATATCTCGAGCTCCATGAAGATATATCGAGTTCATCACCAGTTCCAGTTGTTCCTATAAGGACAGTTGGAAGACATTGATTGCAGGGTTTTTCAAATTCTTTTGTCACGCCAAGTTCACGTTCTTTTCTTTGTTGGATCTTTCCTTATGACCTTTTGACACTTGTCAAATGTACGTGCTCTCAAAGGATCCTCTGAGTTTGCTTTGCCATTAATCATCGAGCTCCTTTTCTTCCCTTTTTGCATCTCGTTGTTTTCTATACCATGGGTTCGCTTCCGCTCCTTTAGATTATCCTCGATATGCTCGATCTTTATCCTTTGTATTTAGCGTTAAACTTCGGCATGTTGGCGTGATCTCATTTTCTTCGGCATTCTTGTAATGCTTTTGCACCGTTGATCCTTGTAGACTTGCTCAATCTTTAACATGCCTTGTCCTTTTGCAAATGCCCTATAAGACTTCCACACTTTAACTTCGGCAAAGTTGTAAGTGACCTTTCTCTTCGGACAATTTGTTGCGGGCTTTTTGTCAAGGGCATTAAGAGACAATTTCTGTAGACTTTTTGTCCGGGTTTATTTCATTCTGAAGTGTCCTCCAATTTCTCAGAAAGAAATCGTCATTGGCTTCTAGTAGGAGATGTCCTTCTAAAATCTTTTCTTCGACCTTTTTGTCTGCAAGGCATTTCTTCGGACTTTTTGTCCGCAAGTCATTACTTCAGACTTTTTGTTCACGAGGCATTTCTTCGGACTTTTTGTCCACAAATATTTTCTTCAGAATTTTTATCCGCAGGGCATTACTTTGAACTTTTTGCAATCTACCCTTCAGCTTTTCTACAAGTGTCCACATGCCCTTGGCAACATTCAAAAGATACCCTTGGGACTTTTTGCAATGGTCCGCTTGCCCTTTGCAATGTTCAAAAGATACCCTTCGGACTTTTTGCAATGGTCCACTTGCCCTTTGGACTTTTTGAAAATGTCCACTTGCCCTTTGGAACTTTTGCAACGGTCCACATACCCTTCAACATTTTTGAAAAGATCCTTTCAGAAGCTTTGAACGGTCCACTTACCCTTTGGACTTATTGAAAAAATCCCTTCGAAAGCTTTGAACGGTCCACTTACCCTTCAGACTTTCTGAAAAGATCCCTTCGAAACTTTTGTTTGGGACAATTTTTTCGAACGAATTCTCCAAGACACTTTCTCCGAAAGCATTCCAAGTGGCACTCATTTCCTTCAGAAACTTTGTTGCAGACAATTTGTCCTACGACTTAGTCAGTTTTCCCAAAAGAATTGCCTTTAACATTTTCCTGAAAGAATTCCCTTATTAGCTGCGAGCAATTTGTCCGAGAAAACTGTCTTTACCAATATTTTCGAAAGATTTCCCTCAATCAAATCTGCTCAACTCAAGTCTTCTTGACTTATCCCGATTGCCTCTTCTGAGTAAGAGCACTTCACAAATGCGATTTACTCGACAAGTCTGCTCAACTCAACCTTTGACATTAATGCATGATCAGTTTCAATCTCAATGACATCAAGGACATTAACCTTTGACATCAGTGACAATTCCATGCTGCCCTAGATGGAAATGATAACTGTTTAGTTCTGAGACTGCTTTCTGTATCTTGATATCAAAGCTATCAACTGTCTCCTTGCTCAAATTTCCAACAAGTGCCTTAAATGTGCTTCTTCCTTTCAAAAAATTCTTCATCATTAAGTATAAAAAGGGGACTGCTACTAAAGTTGAAGTGTTGGTTAGACCTCCTTCCAAGGTTCTGCATAATCTCAATACTATATTTTCTGTATATATGAAGACTGGGAATCACTCTATTCTTCAGAGCCACACTTTGGGCCAATTATCACTTCCTTACAACAAAACCTACAGTGATAAACCAGATTCCCTTTCTTGATTATACATTAAGAGATGGTTTGACATACAAATTATTAATTAAATCGGTTTTGTATTTCAGCTGGTTCACCATGTCCCACACTCATTAAAGATGCCTTCTCTTCATTATATTGTGGTCATTTTGGCCCGCTGAAGACTTTGCAATATTTACAGAGACATTGGCCTCCTTTGAGGAAGCATGTGAAAGAATTTATTAACAGGTGTTCATTATGCAACCAGCCCAAGCCTTCTAATAGAAAGCTTGGTTTATGTCAGCCACTCCATGTTCCCCCCATGCCTTGAGAATCAATCTCCTTGGACTTTATTGGTGAACTGCCCAAAACTTTTAGAAAGGATGACTATACTTTTGTTGATGTATGAAAGTTTTCTAAAAAGCATGTTTTTTATTCTATGCAACAAAACTATAGATTTTTCCAAAGCTGTTAAGAGTTATTTGTCCAACATGTATCATGTCACTTTGGCTTACCATTCACCATAGTTTCTGATCATGAATCAAGATTTCTTAGTCACTTTTGGAAAATTTTGTGGAAGCTTTTTTATTATCATTTGAGGTTTTCTCCATTCCTTCATCCACAAATTGATGGGCAAACTTATGTAGTCAACCGCTCCTTGATTCATGGTCTTTGCATGTATCAATAGAAAAATAAGCAATGGGACACTATCTTTATGTGTTACAACATAGTTACAATAAAATTGTCTCCATTAGCCATTCTCCATTTGAGGTCCATTATTGGTATCAACCCTTTGCTCCCTCTACGATTTCAGTAACTCTTCCCATAGTGTCTTCATCTCATCAATAAAAGGAGTAAGATAAAGCATTTTCTTTCGATTAACATTTAGCTAAATGTCAATGTGTAGGTGCATGATAGTTTACTAAATACTCAAGCCAAACATAGAGCATAATAATTGGCGAACACAGAGCATAATAATTGGCGTAGAGTATCTCCACATTTTCAGGTTGGTGACAAAGTTTGGCTCTATTTGCAAAAGCAAAGATTGAGATCTCGGAAGAAGTTCAAAACTATTTGGTATCTCTCCCCCTCCCTCTGACCCTCTCCCCCTCTACTTCCCTACCCCCTCTATCTCTCTCTCTCCTACCCAACCTCCGCCCTGCTCCCTCTCCCTCCCTCAGCATGTAGAGTTCCCTCTCCCTCCTTCAGCATGTAGAGTTCCCTCCCTGCCTTCCTCCCCCCTCATGCTCGCTACCTCTCTCTCTCTCCCTCCACCGCCCCTCCCTCCTTTCAATTGTGCTCATATCACCTAAACTCCCATGTAGGTATAGGATGTTATCTGCTCAGCTTCACTTCATCACCTTTGGAAGTAAAGTGACACTTAGGAATTGCGATGGCGGTGATGGTAAAGACCATACCCTCAGTTCTCTTAAGGTTAACCTCCAAATCTTGTATGTCGCAAAAATGTGCCATGAATCCAATTATGATCAGACACCTCTTAGGAAGAAGATAATAAAACACTGTTATCAGAAAATAATATGATGAAAATCAGGATTCCATAGAGAAGGAAAGCATCTTTTGGGTCTCCAACCATTCCAAGATGTTGCTCACACTTGTCAATTAAAGTTCAAAGAGAGCTGAAGAGGAAAAAAAATATTGTTTAATCCCAATGCTACCATAGATATGTATAGAAACTGTGAATGGGACATGAATGAGCAACCCATAACAAACATATCATCGCCCTAGATTCGTGTATGAGCAACTGAAAATAGCAACAACAGTTTTCATGAAATCGAATGGACAAATTGCTGCTATCTTCGAGAAAAAAGGATTGTAAAAATCATAAAGATACATCACATACAAGCAATTAATGTATGTGCAATATGAACCAAAAAATCAACTGGAGAGAAAAATCTTTCATGCATGATCTTTTCTTAATCACAGGCTAACCATAGAACTAGGCCAGTGAAGCTGGGTATTTTTCCACCCAAGTGACTCATATACGGCATGGATGAAATCCCTTCATTCCTCCCTCTTGCACTTCTTCCCTCTCACTCTACTTCTATGCATGGAAATGCGTATAAATCCACGCATCAGAGGCTCCGTTTTGTAGAATTGTTGTTGTCTTCAAGAAAAAAGGATTTTAAGAATCATCAAGAAAAATCCCATACAAGCAATCAATGCATGTGTAATATGAACCGAAAAATCAATTGAAGAGAAAAATCTTGCATGCATGATATTTGTTTAATCGCAGGCTTACCATAGACCTAAGCTAGTGAAGCTGGGTATTTTTCCACACAAGTGACCCATATATGGCATAGATGAAATTCCTCTCTTCCTCCCTCTCACACTCCTTCCCTCTACCTCCTTCTATGCATGAAAATGAGTTTAAATCCATGCACCAAAGGCTATGTTTTGTCCTAGCTCATGATGCTCCATTCATACCCTCCTTGCATTGAGATTATCGTTGGCTTCTTCAATGAAAGAAACACACTTTTCTTGCATCAAGGAGACATTAACTCCTTTATGCCCTCCAAAATTCCGGTAAAGCATTTTGGTGCACTGTCCTTTTGAGAAAAATCCCTACCTTTAGGCACTAATCCCCAGGCAAGGGTTTCTTATGTTGATCTCTCTATGAGGCACTAATCCCCAGGCATGGGTTTCCTATGTTGATCTCTCTATGATACTCTGAAATGGCTAGTCATCAAAATATCCTCTCCTCCCTCTCCCTGTCATTGAGCTATTATTGAGGAAGCTCGTCAACAATATTCCAAAAAATTTTGTTGCTTTATAGACTTTATGTGGTCACTGACTCAATTCTGACACATCTACTTTTTTAGAAGCTACGTGATATTGGTATTTTGTGTTCTTTCATTACTGCAATCATGAGGCTCTATGACATATTTTTTGGCTGATCCTAGACTACCTATTAATTGTCTGAATTTGTTTAGAGTATCGTCGAAGTCAAGCAAGCATGCCCTCTCTCATCAACTCTGGCCAATATCAAAATTGACAAGCTTGAAGGCTTTCTTTGATAACATACTCATATAGATAATGGTTGTATTTTACATCATGTTTTGATCACTATACTACTTTTTGTTGATAATGTTGTCCTCTTGCACTCTACCAGTGTTTTACAAAGACAACTTGATGCCCTTGCTCGTTTTTGCAAGTTTCATCAGCTTGTGCTGAAACCTAGTAAAACTATGGTCGTGGTCTTCAACACATCCAATGGCACCCTATCCAACGTCTAATTTTTCTACAATAGTGAGCCTGTAGAAATAACAAATTTATACATATTTGTGAATCCAATTCATTGGGCCATCTTTAAGTCTAAACCCTATCTCCTATCTATATACATAATATTTTTTATTTAAATTTTATCATTTATTGGTGCTTTCTCTCTTTCATCAACCTGTCGAGTTTCAATCTCCCTGAGTGCACGCTTTAAAAGGTGCACCGAGAAAGAGGTGGGCAGGCCGTTGGTGCTTTTCAAAAGATATTATTGCATGTTTATCAATCCTACATCCATTATAGCTTCCTCATATTCGATCCCCTAAGTTATCTTCTTCCATCTTGCATTCTCTAGCTATATCAAGACCTATTATTTCCTACCATGTCAACGTGTTTGATGTAGTTTTATCCATCATTTGTCCCTTCCCAACTACATCAATCAAATCGATGCAGTTCTGAAGGTTTCGACGCAACCTTTGCAACTAAGTTGCCCTAGGTGACCTAGTTCGAGGTTAGTTGGCCCTTTTAGGACAAAATCAAGCTGGCCAATATCACCGACTTCATTTCCAAGAGGGATTAGGACCATTCACCACTATAAATACAACTTATAATTTTATTCCAATAGAGTAACATTCATTTTCGCATTGTTATTGCTCGCACTTCTGCTCTAAGTCTACATTTGGAAGAGTTATTGCTTAGATATTGTCTTGAAGGAAATCTTAACTTGTGAAGTCTTGGATGCAATAGGAGGGGTTCTTTTAGCTTAGAGTTATTGCTTATATATTGTCTTGAAGGAAAGCTTGTCTTGTGAAGTCTTGGATGCAATGGGAGTCCTTTTAGCTTAGAGCTTGATTCAGCCTTTGAGATCCTTACAACCACAACAATCTCTTGCCAAGCACCATTGGCCAAGGGGGAGATTGAGGCTCAACAAGTCTTGTTCAAGGTAAGTATATTCTAACCCTAGCTCTTTCATTTGATAGATATAAGTTGCATAATTGCAGGGTTAATGAATGTATATCTCCTTGTTTAAACTTTCTCTACACTTATACTTAGCATGGCTATAAGATTTTGGAACTTGCGATTTATCCACCTTAGATAGCCTAGGCCTCCATTTTCCTACCATGGCTCCTTGCCCATTTTGATATGTTTCTAACCTTTTCCCCTTCACTTACATTGCTTGATTGCAATATTAGATTACTTACAAAATAGAGACCTAGTTAGAGCTACTTCAGTGTGTTGATTGCCTACAGGGTTTCAAATCCTTTCTCTTGATATTGTGTTTTAGGTGCTCCTCTTGCTAGGTTTGTAATGTCCCCAAATGGGACAAATTGGACCTAGTTGGGGTTTACCCAATAGACCCTTGAAAAAATTACCAAACAACTGAAATTCTACTTCACAAACTAGCTAAAACCTAGCTGGGAAATTTATAGAATATCCAAGCGAAAACACATCCAAAATAACTCCACAAATACCTGAAAATTATTTGAAAACAATGTACCTTTTTTTGACCAAATAAATTGGTGAAGCAGTTGAATAAACCCCTGCCAATAATTTGATTTTTACTTGAATGTACAACTGCATTTTTCAATCACCAAACACTACAAAAAACTCCACAAGTGGGTCGCCACACCTTAGAAAAATAAGAGAAATAATTATAGATATTATTCCTTGGAATTTGCCCCTCAATTCACCTTACAAGTCTCTCCAAGCAAGTCACCCAAGTGCCAAAAATAATATAATAAATTTTGGAATATTTTTAGGGTCTAGATTGACCTTTCACACATGCAAATTGATCCAAACAAATCACCAAATAACTGAAATAAATTATGAAAATTTCTTTGACCCTAGAAAAGGGCTCCAAAGACCAAATTGACCTCTTGTGAGGGGTCGCCACCCTCCCAAAGGAAGCCACCACCCTTGAGATGGCCTTCAAACATGTTTCGAACTCCTCCACCGACATCGCCCACCTCCTTGACCTACAATTTGAATGTTTCCAGCTCTCCGAAGGATTATACTAATTCTTTGTTGAAGATGGTGTCCAAAGACACCTTTGTAGATCCTCTTGCATACAATTATGCACAATTATAGTGCAATTACAGACCTTGAATAGAACTGCACTGGTAGAAGAATGGAGGTTTTTATCTCCAAATTCCTTGATGCACTTGAAGGTTTTCGTCCTTAAGTCACTTGTTCAAGCTTGACATACTTACACAAGAATTTCATTATCAAAAATGCATAACCTTCTCAAAAGAGTCCTCCCTTTCTTTTTATATGCTTCCTCTAATTGTGGCACCCAAAATAAAGAGGGAGAGTTACTTTATCCTTTTTAAAAAAAGATATATTACAAGCTTCCTTATAGCACTTTAGAGTGACCCTTTAAAAAAATTCCCAAAATTGCTTGCCCACAAACAATTGTAAATTTGGGTGTTGGAGGATGGTTGCCCCCTCCCAAGTTGCATCTTCCATGGGCATATCCTTCCATTGTACTAAGTATTCCATGATAGTGCGATTGCGGAGCCTCCTCTCACGAACCTCGAGTATAGTTTCGAAAATCAAGACCAATTTACCTTCATTATCAAGAGGTGGCAAATCAATGGAGGGTATGATATGCTTTCCAAGAGATTTCTTAAGGCAAGAAACATGGAACACATTGTGAATCTTACTCCCTTCCAGTAGTTCCAACTCATAAGCCACGTTTCTCACTCTTTTTTGAATTTTATAAGGCCCACAGAAACGTGGCTTAAGTTTTTCTACTTCACTTTGCTTGGGAAAAAATTGCTTATAAGGTTGCAATCTCAAATAGTTCACTTTGCTTGGGAAAAAATTGCTTATAAGGTTGCAATCTCAAATAGACCATGTCCCCAACCTCAAATTGCCTCTCCAACCTATGCTAATCCGTATAAAACTTTTGTTGATTTTAACCCTGTTGCAAGTTTTTCTTGAGCTGATCCAAAATTTCAGAACTTTGTTGCCCCCAATCGGCAGCCCCAGGCACCCTACTATCCCTCAAAACAAGGTCAAAAAATAAAAGAGCTTCATAACCATACAAAGCCCCGAATGGTGACATAGCACTAGACATGTGGTAGGTAGTATTATAACAAAATTCTGCCATATAAAACCATCTATTCCAACATGTTTGCTACCCTAAAATATAATTCCTCAAGTATTCTTCCACCCATTTATTGACAATTTTGGTTTGCCCATTAATTTGGAGATGATAACTAGTGCTTCGAAGCAATTCGGTATCTGTTAGCTTAAAAATATCTTGCCAAAAGTGGCTCATAAACCGGTTGTCCCTATCACTTATGATGCTCTTTGGTAACCAAGCAACTTGAAAACTTCTTTGAAGAAAATTTCTGCTATATGTGCTGCACTATACTTGGCTGGAACTGCAAAAAAATGAACATATTTTGTCAATCTATCCACTACAACAGAAATTCCACAGTTACCTTGTGACATAGGTAACCCTGTGATGAAGTCCATGGATATGCTCTCCCATTTTTGGTGGGGAATTGGAAGAGGTTGCAAAAGACCAAGGAGAAATGTAGTCATTCCCTTATTCCTTTGACAAACCATGCACTCCCTAACATGAAATAAAACATCTCTTTTCAAACCCTTCCAAGTGAATCTTTCTCTTACCTTCTTGTATGTTTTGTAGTAACCTTGATGACCAACCATAGTATCATCATGAGCAGCCCTCATAATTTGATGTTTTAACTTGGATAAAGGGGCCAAAAGAATTCTGCCCTTATACAAAATCAGCTCCTCATGCACCTTGTATTTGTTGTCTATCACCTTGCCTTCCAAAACCGCGGCAGCCCATTCATCCTTAGCATATTCGGCTATAATTACAGCCTCCAATCAACTGTTAATTCGCTTAATGAACACAAATAGGGCCTTCTTGACAAGGCATCAGCCACCACATTATTTTTACCTTTCATATACTCAATGTTGAAATCATATGATGGAAGTTTGCTCACCCACTTCTGTTGCCCATCACATTCAAATCGGATTGTGTGAGAAAGTATTTGAAGCTATTGTGAGTCGTCTTAACTATAAATCTTCCACAAATTAAGTATTGACAAAATTTGGCCAAAGCATGCATGATAGCCAACATTTCCTTATCATAAATTGAAAACTTATTTTCCCCTTGATATTTTTGCTCTCAAAAGCAATGAGATGTCCTTTTTTCACGAGGACAGCCCCTAGTCCTTCTCCCAAAGCATCACATTCCAAGGTGAAAGGGTACAAAAAATCCGGAACACCCAACACTAGGCAAGAACTCATCACTACCTTGAGTCTCTCAATGGTCTCCAAAGTAGTTTGAGACCACACAAAGGCACCTTTCCTTGTTAAGTTGGTAAGGGGGCAGCAAGTTGGGAGAAGCCCTTCAAAAACCTTCAATAATAGCTAAAAAATCCAAGAAACCCACTCAAATGAGTCATAGTAGTGGGAGGTGGCCAATCATGTATGGCTTGAATCTTTTGTTGGTCCACTTGGACCACTTGTGCATTAATCACATGTCCCAAATACAGAATTTTGGAAGTGGCAAACTCACATTGGATTTCTTTGCAAAGAGGGTTTGCTGCTCTAACATTCCCAAAACAATATTCAAATGGTGCAATGTTCCTCCCAAGTCTTGCTATATACCAATATGTCATCAAAGAAGACTAGCACAAAATTCCTTAGATGTCGCTTGAAGATGTGGTTCATGCAAGATTGAAATGTAGCAGGAACATTAGTGAGTCCAAAGAGCATTACCAAAATCTCAAAATACCCATAGTGATAATGAAAAGCCATTTTTTGCACATCTTCCTCCCTCACACGAATTTGGTGGTAACCGATCTTCAAGTCTATTTTGGAGAAGTAAACCACTCCATGAACCTCATCAATGAGTTCATCAATCCTAGGTATAGGATACCTATTCTTGGTGGTCTTCTTGTTCAATAATCTATAATCAACACACATCCTCATGGTTCCATCCTTCTTCTTCACAAGCACTACTGAAGAAGTAAAGGGGCTAGAGCTTGGTCTTATGTGCCCCATCTCAAGTAACACTTAGATAGCCTTCTCAATCTCCTCCTTGTAGATCCAAGGGTGGCAATAGGGAGTAATGATCACTGCTCTTGTGCCTTCTAGTTCAATTATATGTTCAAATCCCCTATTTGGGGGAAGCCCATGTGGTATGTTGCTAAACAGTGTCTCATGTCTATCTAGGATGACTTGAACATCCTTGTGGTGCAACTGTTGTTTCAAATCAGACCTTGTATCCTGCATAAATAACTCCGCTGCCCATGTAATCTGCCCTTTATTAAAAACTTGTTCCATCCTTTTTGAGGTCACTAACATGGGTGTTCCATTGCTTAGACCATGGAGAACAATTTCCTTGTTGGCTGCCATTAATTTCAGTTTTGATTTTTGTAAGTTATGAATGTATTCACCAAGGGATTGGAACCATTGGGCTCCAAGCACAACATCTATCTCACCAAGATAAATCACATTGAATTCTCCTTCAAAGGTATATTCACCCATGGTTAGTTTTAACCCCAAAGTGCTAGAAATGTATGAGATGGAAGAGCCATCACCCACGGTTACCTTAAATCCACCATTTTCTATAGTGGGCAGCTTATGTCTTGAAACAATTTTAGCATTTATAAAATTGTGAGTGGCTCCATTGTCCATTGACACGATTACGTTTTTGCCACTAATGGTTCCTTTCACACGGAAAACATGGCATCTATTGGCACTATCTAGGATAGCAATCATCTCTTTCTTTGTCACATGTTGGCTGTCCACTTCTCCTTGATGTATTTGTCTTTCAATTTCAGTTTGGTTTACCTTCACATGCTCATTTCTTTGCTCCCAATTTTTAGATTGTTCTTCCTTAGGTGGCTGCCCTTCCATTCCCTTTTCACATGCCTTTAATTCTTCTGAATTTTCTGCCTTCAATCTCAGCTGATTGCTCATCTCCTTGGGTCCACAATTGAACAATTTTTTATGCTCAATCATCAAGGGCTCTTCATTTGGTGGTTGCCCTTCAAATTCAGCCTCACTTGCCATTGATTTTTTTGAATTTTCTGAGTTAGTTTCCAGCTGTTCACACCTCATAAAGGGGCTATGTTTGACTGATTTTTGGTTATTGGTAAACTTGTGGAGCGGCTGCCCCTTGTACAATTGGAAATTAAGCTTTGTTATTTGTTTTAGGGGCTGTCTTTCATCCAATTGGAATTCATTGTTATGTACCCTTACTGATTTAGACGTAGGTGGCTCCCTATTCTTTTCAAACTTATCGACTATCTTTCCCAACAATTCTTCATGTGTCCCAATAGTGCTATGCCCTTGTGTCACCCCTCCATGATGCCACCATTCATGGACAGCCCCATCCAAATGATGGATAACAAAAATTAATGCCTCTTTTCTACCTCTAGGCCTCAAGTCAAGATACTCAATCACCTTGTTAACCCAAGCTCTTACTAGAATACCTGATCACCATCAAAAGTTGGAAAAAACATCTTCGCCAAATCATCCTGTGTAGATATGTACCTGTTATCACTCTGGAGTGCACCCTGCTTGAAGATGTGCAAAGCACAACTTCTCTCCAGCTGATACAATGGGAACTTCTCAGAGGGTGGGTGCTTCTATGTTGAGAAGAACCTCCAGAGAGGGTTGGTTCCCTTATGATTTTGCAATTAAACTTGGAACTATGATTTTTTGGGGTGAAAAGAGTAAGGGAAAACTTTGAAAGAAAATCTAAGGGGAGTGATACACTTGAATTGATTAGATCCTCTGAAGTTACTAAAATCAATGCACACATATAACCAAAATGCAATTTATATTCTGTCTCTAAGCAAAAGTGTTTCAGAGAAAGGGTTGGAAACCTCTTCAAATGACCTGCAAAAAGGGTGAGATAGAGAGAGACAGGTGAGCAAAGGACCTGCAAAAGGAGAAAAATTATCTCTTGTATGCTGATGCACAATCAAATACACACTATGCTACTGTCAAAATCAGATTCAGAAAAATAAACTCCTTATTGATCACTGGTCCAGCGTACAATTTCTTTTTCAAACTTTAGGGTCCTATCTCTATGGCTCAATTTAGCGAATAAGCTTTGAAAAATAGTCTAAATCAATCTAAGTGTAGTCCAAAAAAGGGAAAAGGTCAGTCTTGGTTAGTTAACTCAAGACTTCACCTCTTTTACAATGCTTTGAATATTCACTAAAATTATTCTTCTTTACAAAAATCTGCATGCTTCTCCAAACTTTGACGTAGAATATAGATAATGGAGCCAAGTTTGAAAAATGATTCTTAAAATAAACAAAACTCTCCAAGAAAACTCCAAACATGCATGACCAAGATGGCGTGGAAGTGGGCGAAGGAACTCAGGTCTAACAGTCAACTTCTCCTTTGCATGAAATGTTACGCAAAAAGCCAGTAGATGAACTCCTCACGAACTGCTAGAACGTTTGAAACGTTTGGACGCATGAGAAGCATGCGGCACGGTGAAACAGCGAACAGCAGTTTTGACCAGTCCAAAAACACGTTTGCGTAGATAAGAATCTATTTTTGACCTTTTCTATTTACAGCTTTTAATTCATGTGTATGTGTATTCTTTGTCTTGCTTGCTTACCTACCTTATAATCTCGGACTTCTCTATTTATGACTTTTCCGACTGCGTGTGCTCCTTGCTTATCCAGACAAAAGTCTATGCCTTTGTTCATTCTCTCGAATTTCCCTGTGTTGTTGGAAATTTAAGCAAGGGGACAGTTGACAACATGGAATTGTCATTGATGTCATTGAGATTGAAACTGATCATGCATTAATGCCAAAAGTTGAGTTGAGCAGAACTGTGATGTAAATCGCATTTGTGAGGTGCATTTACTCAGAAAATGCAATCAAGTTAAGTCTAGAAGACTTGAGTTGAGCAGATTTGATTGAGGGAATTCTTTCGGAAATATTGGTAAAGACCTTTTTCTCGAACAAACTGCCCGCAGCTAATAAAGGGAACTCTTTCGAGAAAATGCTAAAGGCAATTCTGTCGAAAAAACGGACTAAGTCGTCGAACAAATTGTCCGCAACAAAGCTTCCGAAGGAAATGAGTGCCACTTGGAATTCTTTCAGAGAAAGTGTCTTGGAGAATTCATTCGGAGAAATTGTCCCTAACAAAAGTTCCGAAGGGTAAGTGGACCGTTCAAAGCTTCCGAAAGGATCTTTTCAAAAATGCCGAAGGGTATGTGGACCATTGCAAAAGTTCCGAAGGGATCTTTTCAAAAATGCCGAAGGGTATGTGGACCATTGTAAAAGTTCCAAAGGGATCTTTTCAAAATGCCGAAGGGTACGTGGACCGTTCAAAGCTTCCGAAGGGATCTTTTCAAAAATGCCGAAGGGTATGTGGACCGTTGCAAAAGTTCCAAAGGACAAGTGGACACTTGCAGAAAAGCCGAAGGGTAGATTGCAAAAAGTCCGAAGGGTATCTTTTGAACATTGCAAAGGGCAGCCTTGTAGACAAAAAGTCCGAAGAAAAGCCTTATGGACAAAAAGTCCAAAAAAATGCTTTGCGGACAAAAAATCCACGGAAATTTTCTCGAAAGGCTCTTGACAAAAAGCCCGCAACAAATTGTCCAAAGAGAGGTCACTTTCAACTTTGCCGAAGATAAAGTGTGGAAGTCTTATAGGGCATTCTCAAAGGGACAAGGCGTGTTAAAGATTCAACAAGTCTACAAGAATCAACGGTGCAAAAGCATTACAAAGATGTCGAATAAAATGAGATCACGTCAACATGCCGAAGTTTAACACTAAAAACAAAGGATAAATATCAAGCATATCAAGGATAATCTAAAGGAGTGGAAGCGAACCCAAGGTATAGAAAGTAGCAAGAAATAAAAAGGGAAGAAAAAGAGCTTGATGGTTAATGGGATAGTAAACTCAAGCACGCATATTTGACAGGGGTCAAAAGGTCATAAGAAAAGATTCGACAAGAAAAAGAACGTGAACTGACGCGACAAAGGAATTTGAAAAAGCCCGCAATCAATATCTTCCAACTGTCTGTATAGGAACAATTGGAACTGGTGTTGAACTCGATATATCTTCACGAAACTCGAGATATTTCAATAGAAGTGATCAAGGAAGCGGTGCAGTTAAGTGCAATAGAAGTGCAGATGCCAAAGACAGTAAAGAAATTTGAATGTTGTCGTTTAAAGCATGAATCGAGACACAAGTCAAAATCACATTGAATACAGATCAAAAGCTTGAACTGGTTAAGTTGAAGTGTGAACACTTCATAGAGAGACAACCCTAAGATGCATATGTCTATATATGCTATGAACAGATCATTTGAATGGCGTTGTCTTTCTATTGTTGTTGCCAAAATCATTAGTGTTAACTCAAAATTGTCAAAAATGACATATGCAGACAGCGTGAAAGGGGCAAAAGGAAATAAGGTGTGTCAAATTAGAAGATATCCAGACACAGAGATAAAGGTAGAGAAGCCGAGAAGACACACAGTTAAGACGCAGTTACAGAGCAAACTTGTAACAGAAAAGTGTACAAGATTCATTCTGAATCACTTCTGTAATTTTAAGTTGTAGCTTCATTTCTCTGATAGGTTGGTGCCATCAAAAAACCTGAGTTGTTTCTCAGTTAGGAAGTTGACGCTTCCTTAGAGTGCGTGCTCTTGAATGTAACCAGTGAAGTTTGTCTGTGAGACATTTTTCTGTGAGGCTGGATTAGAACAGTAGCTTCTAGCAACTTTTCTCACCGTGGTTTTTTCCTCTGGGTTTCCACGTTAAAATCTGGTGTTGAGCATTCTTGTGCATGTGTGTGATCTTTGTTCTATTCTTTACTTTGCATATACGTTGAGTATGTTGTTTAAAAGTTCTAAGAACCAAGTTTTAACTAATCTACTGATTCACCCCCTCTCTCAGTAGATTGTGTGTTCAACATGTGTATTTCTTTGGCAATTTTCCCCTTGGTTTTATTTCTTTGGTCTATCTTTTCGGGCTTTGTATGCCGTGCTCTGCGAACTTTATTCGGTGAGATTTTCTCCTCTTTTAAATTCTCTTTTCCCATTCATTTCCTGAGGACTTTATTCTGCTCGGACTATCTTTCGAACAAAAAGTCCGAGGAAATTGTCTAGTCGGGCTTCCACTTTCCCATGGACAAAAAGTCCACAGGAATTGACTAAGACTTCCTTTGATCCTGTCTTTCATCTTTTCCAAAGGAATTCCTTCAGAGTCTTGTTAAGGCCAATTGTTTCAGAAAAATTGGCATGGCCCATTTGTGTTGTCCAAGTCTCCCGAAAGAATCCTTCAGACAAATTGTCCAAAAGAATTCCTTTGGGTTTTTCCTATCCGTTCTTGTCTTTTCCACAGGCTTTTTATAGGGCACCCGACCTTTTTGAAGGGCACCCAGGCTTTTTGAAATGAACCATTCCTTTGAGAGAGAAGCCTGTCGGAATTTTTGAAATGGCCTTTGAACTTTTCCTGAAAGGTACCTACCCTTCGAGATTTTTGAAAAGATCCCTCCCAAAGGGCACATCCCCTTCGAACTTTTTGAAAGAGTTCTTTGTCCGCTTGAAATGATCCTTCCAACTGTCCTGAAGTATATATTCCCGAAGGGCAAGTGCCCTTCGGGACTTTTGAAAACATCCCTTCACTTTGCTAGGATACCCTCCGGAAGGACACATGCCCTTCGGGTTTATTGTAAATGACATTCTCGAAAAAACTTTGCCTTTTCAACCTTGAAGTGGACTTTCCCGAAGGGGTACATACCCTTCGGGCTTTTTGAAAGAGTCATTCCCTTTGTAATTTTCTCGGCTTTATTGCAAAGTACTCGAGGTTTTTGTAAATCCTTTGAAATCCTCTATCCCTTGACTGGAAAAAACACGAGAAAATAAACATATGCATGATGTTGCCTTTAACTCCGTGCTTCCATTGAAAGTGAACAAGAGATGTGGCCTTTGAATTTGCTCTAGGTGTCTTCCCCTCGAACACACTGCATGCTCTATATGGTGGTTGTAGGTCTTCACCCAACTGTTCTTAATACCTTTGCTGTAGGTACCCTTCATTCATGCTTTTAAACCACAAATTGACCAGCTAAAAAGGGGATTAGATTGTTGTAGGAAAGTTTAAAATAAAAGGGGTAGTAACTTGGCTTTGACAAGCCAAATTACTAACAATTATGGTGACTCACAAGGTTTGACAAGCCTACTAGTCAAAGAACTCAGAAAATTTGATTATAACAAACTTGAACATGACCAAAAATTGGAAAGTTGGAGACCAATACAATTAGGAGAACTGACTCAACAACACATGCACTGGTGCACTTAGAGGAAAGAACAACACCAAAACAGAAAGGCAAAACAACAAAGACTGAAAACATGTGCTAAAAGCACTTAGAGGAATGAAACTATGACTATGTACAAAGGAGTGACTCTCCTAATAGCAATATTTAAGAAACATCCCATTCACAGGAATGGGAAGTTCTTCTCCGTTCAATCTGGGTAATTGAAAAGCGTTATTCTTCTTACAATCAGTAATAATATAAGGTCCACTCCAAAGGCTATCAAATTTGGAGTGCCTACATGGCTTTGCACGTTCCTCATCCCATTTGAGAACTGTCTCCTTGTTGGAATATTTTTGATGAAGCTCTCTTGTAAAATGTCTTCTTGATTTGTTGTTGATTAGTACACATGATATGCATAGCATCATCTTTAGTTTCTTCTAACTCTCTCAATGCATTCATTCTTACCTCCATGGCATCATTTTTTAGAAGCTCTAGCTGGTGTGTAAGCTCTAAAGATGGAGATAAGGTGAATGGCCAATAGCCTTTGTAGGAGTGATCCTATCAACCCATAAAGCGGTTTTCAATTTTGTATGCTAAGATCTCTGATCATCCTTCATTGTTCTTTTGATGATCCAAATCAATTTGTTATTAGTAGATTCAGCGAGCCCATTACCCTGTGGATAGTAATTAGATGATGAAAACAAGTAAATAACATGTTCAATAGCCCATTCACATACCTTTGTACTGCTGAATGCTAAAGTATTATCTGATAAAAGAGTAGATGGAGCTCCAAAACGAGTGACTCCGCTCTTATAAAACTCAAGTACGAAATTCTCATTTGCCTCTCTCAAAGGTATTGTTTCCACCCACTTGGTGAAATAATATATAGCTGTCAAAACCCATTTATGATCAGCTCTAAATGAGAGATGAATCATGCCAATGAAGTCCAAAACCCATTGCATGAATGGTTGCTCAACCTAAATTGGCTTTAACGGCATAGCTGCTAGTCTCTGTTTTCCTATAAACATTGCACATTTTAAACATTTTCTAACCCACGCATGTGCATCTCTGTATAAATTAGGCCAAAAATAACCAATTCTAATAATTTTTGCAGCCGTAGTCTTGGCTGCAAAATGACCTCTAGAAGGACTATCATGAAATTGCTCAAAAAATTTGTCAAATTGACTAGTTTCTACACACCTTAAAAGCATACCTCCAATGTCCTTTTTGAAAAGCACTCCATCAATCAGGATATAGGACACTGATTGCAGCCTGAAGTGTTTTCTTTGTGATGCATTCAAACCCCTTGGACATTCTCCAGTTTGAAGAAACCTAGCAATATTTTGTGTCCAACTTGTAGGTGTACCTTCAACATGATGTTGAGTGTCTTGAATTACCAAAATTATTTCTCTCTTTTTTTACATCTTCTGCAAGATGTTCACATAATCTTTTACCTTGAACCAGCTTTCTAACTTTGATTTCAATGTCATATTCCATGCATTTAGTAACCCATCCAGCCCTCTTTTCGCTCAAGTCTCTATTGAGAATGAAATCCTTCACACTTGGATGAGCAAACATTAGTATAATCTTGTTATTCGAAATCAAATATCTGAATTTTTTCAGACCTCTTATTACATCAACATGTTTTTCTACAAAAGAATATTTCTCTTCATAATCTTCTAAAGCTTGACTAAAGAAAGCAAGGGGTTGTTTCGAACCTTCATCATTTTGTTGCATAAGCATGACTAAAATAGTGCTGGAAGTAGAGAAAGCATACAAAAAGAAATTCTTACTAAAAACTGGACTGAGCAAACTAGGAGCTTGGCTGATTGCTTCTTTGATAGCTTCGAAACTTCTCTTACCTTCCTTATCCCAAGTGAACTCTTTGTGTTTCTTAAGCATTTGAGTGAGTGGCTTTACTAGTTCCACAAAACCAGGAATGAATCTTCTAATAAAGTTAATTTTACCTAAGAAGCTTTGCAAACCTTTCTTGTGTTTAGGCAATGATAGGGCAAAGATTGCTTCTATTCTTTCTGGATCAATTGAAAGACCAGCTTTGGACACATGTCCAAGAAGTCTCCATGCACTGAAAAAATACATTTCTTTGGATTCAAAGAAACTCCAAATTCTCTACATTTATCAAAAACAATCTTCAAATGAGTTAGATGATCATTAGGACTCTTTGAAAATACTGTAATGTCATCTATAATGTCATCTAGATATACCAAAACCATTTCATTCAACAGACCTTGAAAATCAACATCCATTGCCCTTTGAAAAGTAGCTCTAGCATTGGAGAGTCCAAAAGGTATTTTCTTGTAAGCAAAGGTACCCCACTTGGTGGTGAAAGCAGTTTTATATTGGTCTTGCTCCTTCACCAGTATCTGATTGTATCCTGAATACCCATCCAATAAAGAAAATCCCTGTGAATCTGAAACTCTCTGCAAAATTTGATCCATAGAAGGAAGTGGATAATGATCTTTCAATGACACCTTATTTAAATCTCTGAAATCTAGACAAAGCCTTATTTCTCTTTTTTTTTCCTTACAAGAACAAGATTTGCAACCCATGTTGAATGCTTAATAGGAAAAATAATACCTAATTCAATCAACTTTGTAAGTTCTTTTCTCATGAGAATCTCAACCTTGGGGTTGATTGGCCTTTATCTTTGTCTTACCGATTTTGCATCCTTTTCCAATTCAATAGTATGTTGTGCTAATCTGGGATCAAAACCTTTCAAATCATGGTACTCCCAAGCAAAAACATCCATATACTCTTGACATAATGAAATGAAAGCTACTCTCTCAGAATCTGAATTTACTTTACCCAATTTAAGTTGTTTACTTTCAGCTATGTTAATTGGCTCATAATGCTCTTTCTTGGAAAAAATACTCACATTGTCTCTTCTTCGCTGATCATCTTCATTGAATATGTTCTCTAAAGTCACCAAACCTTTAGGCATCTTGTTTGATTTTAATTGCACAATCTGATTTTCATATTGATCCTGCAATTTATCATGATTTTTTTGGCAAAATTCTGCCTCATTCTATAGAAAATATGTTATTTATTTATTAGAATCAAAAACTTGCCAACTAACATCATTATTTGGAATTGAAGGTCTGCATACCACTTTGATCTGAGTCTGATTTTTACCATCCTTAATCTGATCCAGAATATCATACTGTGCACCTATTGCAACAAGTCTATCAGTATGTTGATTTGCTCCTCTAGGAATGGAGCGAATGTCAAATACAAGAAAATCTTCAATGAGATCCCAAACTCTATGTTTGTATGTCTTCAGAAGAGGATTCTTTGTTGTACTTAAACTTTTTACTTGCTGTACCACTAATTCATTATCACCTTTTACCTGTAAGATCTTAATACCCATCTTTCTAGCCCACTGAAGACCATAAATAAAAGCTTCATATTCACAGTATTGGAAGTACAACTAAATTGAAATCTAATAGAAGAATAATATCTTTGATATTGTGGTGAAACCAACATAACTCTAGCACCACTACCATTCTTTGTTCTGGATCCATCAAAAAATAGATTCCAAACTCCTTGATCCCATAATGAGCTAGTGAAACTAGGCAACAAGTCACCTTCTTCGTGCATACAATAAACTCCAAAACCAGCATCTTCAATACTTTTGTAGGGGTCGTATCCATGATTATCAGCAGCGCATTCGTCAAGGAGATCCAGAATGCCTTCAAGAGGCTTAGAAGGCTCTTGATCAATGGTGTTATTTTATTCTGTAATACTGCAATTCACATTTGTCATATTTGGCATATATGGCTCAAAGTGAAATCTAGAAATAGGCTCTGATCTAATAGTTACTTTGGTCTCATACTTGGTTCTAAAAACCATGTATGACCAATATGAAGAAAGATAACCTCCTATTTTGGCAGTAAAAATCTCTTGATAGGCACAGTGCAAATATGGAAGCAGATCAACAACCTGTAAGATGGTGAAATTTGGGCAAGCAACAAGTATAATTTTTAGATCTTTCAACACACCCACAATTTTGATAGGAGAACCATCTAATTGCAAGACACCTTTCTCATGGGGTTCATACTGCAAACCTAACTTATCAGCTATTGATTTGGGCATAACAGAAATACTAGCCCCACTATCAATCATGCAATTATGAACTAGACAATCTCCAATGATCACAAAAAAGTAAAATGAAGGACGTTTAGTTACCTTTTGAGGCTCAACAATTGAATTAGAATTAGTTAGTACAGCACTTACTCTTTCTTTTTTTGGTGTCTTCTTAGAGATAGTGAGCTTTGAAAGCTTTTCTTGTAAGTATTCCTTTTGTCCTAGGATTAGTAGAGTGTCCCACATCGAAATTGATACTGAAGTCTTCTTCATTTGATCCACGATACTAAGTGAAAAAGTGGTTGTTTTTTACTGTGATTTAGGAGCAGCTCCCAAATTTTGTGTAAATTGAGGAATGTAAGGCCCTCTCACATTCTTATCTTTTGGATCCTGAAATTGTTGCTTTGAATTTTTTTGAGGCAGCTCATGTGTAGTCTCTTGTTGTGGCTGAGAAGAAGGGACTACCCTTTCAGGGCTTGAACCTTCTCCAATGGTTTTTTTCTTAGATCTACTATAAGTTTCAATTGGATTATCAACACTAGATAAATCTTGATTCTGATTGACAGCCAAATATTCAAAAGAATTCTCACCTTCCTGGAAATTGACAAATGTAGTTTCAGTAGGAGCTTTACCACTACCTTCTCCTTGCTGATTTGAAGCTTATGTTTTAGTGAATGAAGGAATGTCTCCATAGGGTAGAGAGGCTTCTTTATTCTGAGAAGATGGTTGGTTTTCAAAAGAACGTTGAACTGAACTTTGTTGCATAAAAGATCGATGAGAATTCTCACCAGTTGGAGCCATTGCCATGTTGCTTGATTGATCCCATTGATTGTTTCATTGTCCTTCTTGAACGTAATTGCTTTGAGTCGGCACCATTGCTCTTGAATTGCTTGGAGCATTAGAATTATATTGTCTTGATTGAGAATTCTGCGCTTGACCTTGCTGACTGGATTGATAAGATGGCCTATTGCGTTGATAATTCTGATTAGTATTCCGATAAGGCCTATATGGTGGAGCTTGTTTTCTCTCAATTGCAACCAACTTGTTGGTTTGAGCTTTAAGAAGACTATCTTTCTCAATCTATCAGTTTGCTCACTTTCTATTTGGTATAACTTTGATGACTCTGGAATTGGAGCAATAGTTGGACCAGGAGGATGAACTTCGGAGAAAAGGGGCATTGAAGGCCTTGAAGATAATTTGTCTGCTTGTATAAGACAATTTTCAGCCTTAATTGCTATTTCAAAAGCTTGAGGTAAAGTATTACCTCCCATAAATTGAATCATTACAGCCACATCTGAATTAAGAGCCTTCAAATAATACAAAAAAGCATAATTGGGGGTGGGCTTGATCCCTGCTAGAATTCTATACCAAGTCTTTTGGAATCTGTGATTGAAATCCACCATGAACTCATGATTGAATCTCTTAATTGTCGTAAGCTGCTCCACAAGTGAAATATGATCACTTTTATCTTCGAAATATTTACACAGAAGTACTCCAAATTCATCCCAATTGTTGATTAATGCAAGAGTTAAACTTCTGTACCCCTGAAGTGTTTTTCCTTTAAAAGAAGTTGCTAACAACCTCATTGCTACATTCCCCTATGTCACATGATGAACTGAACAAAGATTAGCAATATCTATAATATGTTATATAGGAGTTGTTGAATTTTCTCCTATATAATAAGAGCCTTTAGAGCTGAAACTAGAATACCATCCCATATAGTGATATTTAGAGGCCTGCCACCATTGAATGAAACAAAACCCTGTCTTCTGGGAACAACCATCTGAGGAATAGGATTTATAACAATATTAGGCTGAACAATATTGGCTTGAACAATAGGATTTTGTGCAATAGAAGGAATAATAGAGGGTGTAGGATTTGGATTTGACTGAAAAGTTCTCCTTTTCTTTGGCTAATAAGACAACTCAAAAAAATCTACCTTTCCCTTTTACAGTTGATCTTGTGACAACTTTTGGTGGCATGAAAAACATACAAATCTGAAAATGAAATTTGAAAATGAATAAAATACTCAGATACACAGATAACAATTCAAAAATGTGAATAACGTGGTCCCACCAGGCGTGCCAGAAACTGTTATCACTCTGGAATGCACCTTGCTTGAAGATGTGCAAAGCACAACTTCTTTCCAACTGATACAATGGGAACTTCTCAAAGAGTGGGTGCCTCTATGTTGAGAAGAACCTCCAGAGAGAGTTGGTTCCCTTATAATTTTGCAATTAAACCTGGAACTGTGATTTTTTAGGGTGAAAAGAGTAAGGAAAAACTTTGAAAGAAAATCTAAGAGAGATGATACCCCTGAATTGATTAGATCCTCTGAAGTTACTCAAATCAATGCACACATATAACCAAAATGCAATATATATTCTGTCCCTAAGCAAAAGTGTTTCAGATGAAGGGTTGAAAACCTCTTCAATATGACCTGAAAAAAGGGTGCGATAGAGAGATAGGTGAAGAAGGGACCTGCAAAAGGAGAAAAATTCTCTCTTGTATGTTGATGCACAATCAAATACACACTATGCTGCTGTCAAAATCAAATTCAAAAAAATAAACTCCTTATTGATCACTAGTCCAGCTTACAATTTCTTTTTCAAACTTCAGGGTCCTATCTCTATGGCTCGATTCAATTAATAAATAAGCTTTGAAAAATAGTCTAAATCAAAGTGTAATCCGAAAAAAGAAAAAGGTCAGTCTTGGTTAGTTAACTCAAGACCTCACCTCTTTTACAATGCTTTGAATATTCAATAAAATTATTCTTCTTTACAAAAATCTGCATGCTTCTCCAAACTTTGGCGTAGAATATAGATAATGGAGCCAAGTTTGAAAAATGATTCTTAAAATAAACAAAACTGCCCAAGAAAACTCCAAGCATGCATGACCAAGATGGCGTGGAAGTGTGCAAAGGAACTCAGGTTTGATCAATCAACTTCTCCTTTGCATGAAATGTTACGCAAAAAGCCAGTAGATGAACTCCTCACGAACTGCTGGAACATTTGAAACATTTGGACGCATGAGAGAAGCATGTGGCACGGTGAAACAATCAATAGCAGTTTTGACCAGTCCAAAAACACATTTGCATAGATAAGAATCTATTTTTGACCTTTTCTATTTACAACTTTTAATTCATGTGCATGTATATTCTTCGTCTTGCTTGCTTACCTGCCTTATAATCTCGAACTTCTCTATTTATGACTTTCCAACTGTGTGTGCTCCTTGCTTATCCAGACAAAAGTCTGTGCCTTTCTTTTTTCATTCTCTCGGATTTTCCCGTGTCTTTCTTTGGCAATTTTCCCCTTGGTTTTATTTCTTTGGTCTATCTTTTTGGGCTTTGTATGTCATACTCTGTGGACTTTATTCTGTAGATTTTCTCCTTTTTTAACTTCTCTTTTCCCATTCATTTCCTGCGGACTTTAGTCTGCTCAAACTTTCTCTCAGACAAAAAGTGCAAGGAAATTGTCCATTCGGGCTTCCACTTGCCCGCGGACAAAAAGTTCGCGGGAATTGACTAAGACTTCCTTTGATCTTGTCTTTCATCTTTTCCGAAGGAATTCCTTCGGAGTCTTGTTAAGGCTAATTGTTTCGAAAAAATTGGCATGGCCCATTTGTGTTGTCCAAGTCTCCTGAAAGAATCCTTCGGACAAATTCTCTGAAGGAATTCTTTCAGGTTTTTCTTGTCCGTTATTGTCTTTTCTGCAGGCTTTTTGTAGTGCACCCAGGGTTTTTGAAGGGCACCCAGGCTTTTTGAAATCAACCATTCCTTTGAGAGAGAACCCTGTTAGAATTTTTGAAATGGCCTTTGAACTTTTCCCGAAGGGTACCTACTCTTCGAGATTTTTGAAATGATCCCTCCCGAAGGGCACATGCCCTTCGAGCTTTTTGAAAGAGTCCTTTGTCCGCTAGAAATGATCCTTCCAACTGTCCTGAAGTATATATTCCCGAAGGGCAGGTGCCCTTTGGGACTTTTGAAAACATCCCTTCACTTTGCTAGGATACCCTTCGGGTTTATTGTAAATGACATTCCCGAAAAACCTTTGCCTTTTCAACCTTGAAGTGGACTTTCCCAAAGGGGTACATACCCTTCGGGCTTTTTGAAAGAGTCATTCCCTTTGTAATTTTCTCAGCTTTATTGCAAAGTACCCGAGGTTTTTGTAAATCCTTTGAAATCCTCTATCCCTTGACTGGAAAAAACCTAAGAAAATAAACATAGGCCTGATGTTGCCTTTAACTCCGTGCTTCCATTGAAAGTGAACAAGAGATGTGGCCTTTGAATTTGTTGTAGGTGCCTTTCTCTCAAACGGACTACATGCTCTATGTGGTGGTTGTAGGTCTTCACCCAACTGTTCTTAATACCTTTGCTGTAAGTACCCTTCATTCATGTTTTAAGACTGACCAATTGAAAAGAGGATTAGACTGTTGTAGGAAAGTTTAAAATAATAGGGGTAGTAACTTGGCTTTGACAAGCCAAATTACTAAAAGTACCCATGGTGCCTCTTACCATATCTCAAACCTAGCCAATCTTTGAAGCCCCTTCCCCTACAGTACCTAGTGGCAAGATCAAGTACTCATCATAATCCTCCATTAGATCCCAACAAACCAAGCGTTGGTCCTCCATTCTGAAGGGTTGATTCCCATGATTCTGGGCCTGTGTAATACCTTTCATCCCTTTTATCCATGTTACTGTTTGATATAGACCCTGAATCCCACATATAACCAAGATATGGCTCTGATACCACTGTAATGTCCCCAAATGGAACGAATTGGACATAGTTAACCCCCAATAGACCCTTGAAAAAATTACGAAACAACTGAAATTCTACTTCACAAACCAGCTAACCCTAGCTGAAAAAATTATAGAATAACTAAGCGAAAACACATCCAAAATAACTCCACAAATAGCTGAAAATTATTCAAAAACAATGTACCTTTTTTGGACCAAATAAATTGGTGAAGCAATTGAAAATACCCCTACCAATAATGTGATTTTTACTTAAATGTACAGCTGCATTTTTCAATCACCATACACCACAAAAATCTCCACAAGTGGGTCACCACGCCTCAAAAAAATAAGGGAAAAAATTCTGAATTTTATTCATTGGAATTTGCCCCTCGATCCACCTTTCGAGTCTCTCCAAGCAAATCACCTAGGTGACAAAAATATTATAATAAATTCTGAAATATTTTTGGGGTCTAGATTGACCTTTCACACATGCAAATTGATTCAAACAAATCACCAAATGGCTGAAATAAATTATGAAAATTACCTTGACCCTAGAAGAGGGTTCCAAAGACCAAATTGACCTCTTGTGAGGGGTCGCCACCCTCCCAAAGGAAGTCGCCACACCCTTGAGATGGCCTTCAAACATGTTTCGGGCTCCTTCACAGAGATCACCCACCTCTTTCCTTCGAAGGATTATATTAATTATTTGTTGACGGTAGTGTCCAAAGACACCTTTATAGATCCGCTTGCATACAATTATGTATAATTATGGTGCAATTACAGCCCTTGAATAGAGTTGCCCTGGTAGAAGAATGAAGGTTTTTGTCCCCAAACTCCTTGGTGCACTTGATGGTTTTCATCCTCAAGTCACTTATTCAAACTTGACATACTTGCACAAGAATTTCAATATCAAAAATGCATAACCTTCTCACAAGTCATCCCTTTTCTTTTATATGATTCCTCCACTTGTGGCACCCAAAATAGAGAGGGAGAGTTACTTTTTCTTTTTTTTTAAAAGATATATTACAAGCTTCCTT
This sequence comes from Torreya grandis, assembly GCA_037957365.1. Classification (NCBI taxonomy): domain Eukaryota; kingdom Viridiplantae; phylum Streptophyta; class Pinopsida; order Cupressales; family Taxaceae; genus Torreya; species Torreya grandis. The sequence goes on from JARHVA010002448.1 coordinate 1,454,423, forward strand.
ATAATAGCACTTTAAAGTGAAGCTTTAAAAAAGGTCCCAAAATTAGATAATAAAATGCTTTAACAAAACATATTCTTGAAGCTCACCAATGTTCCATTTTTGCCTTAGAAGACTTTGGCCCTTGGGAATGCACAAGCTAAGGGTCTTATTCCAAAGACTATCTTGAAAAGGGGGACATTACAAGGTTTGTGATCCATTTGGTCATATCCCGATTCATGAAGTATCAATGGGCTCTCTTAAATTTACCTTCTCCATGTTCAAATCTTTAGATAGGATAGTCGTAGGTCAATACTAGCTCATTTCATACACCATCCATGACTTTGTAAGGGAAATGCTTCACTTTCAACCTTGGAGCACCAATGTTTTTAGATTCATTTCCAAGATATCCCTTCATAGATGTGCCTTTTATAATGCATTTATTAAGCCTATAGTTCTTTATGGGTCTCAAGTTTGGGGCTCTAGCTTGGGCTCCTCTCACTGGACTCAAATAGAGAAGTTCTAGACTCTCATGCTTCAGTGTATGATTCATTGCAAACAAACAGCTCCTCCGTGCGTTGTCCATTTTTCGCCCCACCCCTATACCTTGAGTATATCTTCAAGCTCACTTTCCATATCCACAGACAAACTTTGGGAGATTCGGCTTTAAGCCATGACGGATACCCCTACTTGACACTTTGTTCTTTATAGGATTGCTTCTTTGGGCCCCACCAGACATCAACGTTTTTCTCTTTCAATCTATAGATATCTCTATTGATTGGCTTCCTCCATTTAGGTGTTCCTTAGATGCCCATTCTTAGCTTCTTCCCTCAAAGGAGGTCAGTGATAGAATTGTCAGAGGATATTGACCAAAAGTAAATTCTTGTCACTTGGACTTCTCAATATCAGCGCCGCCCCAAGATAAGTTTCCATGGTTAACATTTCTTGTGAATTGTTGATGGCACCATCATTCAGTCTTCAACATCATTGATCACATGGCTTAAGGATTCCCCTTGGCTAAATGAGTGTGCTCCCACCAGCTATGCATTGATAATTACCACCATATCTCGCGTGTGCTAGGATTTGTCATCTCTTGCCCCTCCGTGAGATTGAAACTGAAAGCCACTTTATTTTTAGGAGTCTTATGTACTATGATATATGGGGGAGATAACATTGTCTTTATAGGTGTTTGGAATATCAATATCTAATCCTAAGTCCTATATTTCAGATTTACCACCTATTGTTAGTGGGTGGCTGCACCCGAAAAGTGCAGGTGGTTACAACTTAAACCTGAATAGATTCGAGTTATGTCCAAATTAGTTTGGTTGTTACATTGTTGTATTATATATTCATGTTAAGAGAGTAATCAAATACCACTTGTTTAGATGATTCTATGGTCATTAATTTCAGGTTGTTTAATTACTAACAGTTATATCAGAGCCACAACATTGAAACTACTGCATTTACACAATCATTTCATTTGTATGTTGATTTGAACCTGAAATGAAATTGCTCAGAAAATTCAGAGCAATCTACATATGATATCTTACAGCCAACACAGTAGCATAAAAGGCGTGAGCGAGATCAAGGCTGAGAAGGAGCCTTCTTAATGTATTTTTCCAAGCAAGAGAAATCAGCGTAAGGAGTAAATTATTCAAATTTTTCTGCCGGATTCATTGAAGAGCTTGAACTTGGCAAGCTGTATAGGACCAGAAAGACATTGAGCATCACTATGTATTTTGGGACTATAACTTTGGGAAAAATGCAAGTTTGAAAGTGATCAAGATGCTAGATCCATTTGTCTCACTAGCCCTGCCAATTGCAATTTTTGCTTTTGTCACAGTGACAGCTGTGTATAAGCTTGGTGCTCCACAATCTGTGTTTTGTGCTTGAATTAGTTTAACGTGTCTTGGCCATCCACCAACAGAGAAGAAAAAGAAAAAATCTAGTTGCTGTTTTTTTTCCGTCTGTAAAACTACCATCAATATTATTCCCTTATTTGCCTATTCCTATTCTTTTTCCAAAAGACATCTCTGTTGCTGGAATATTTCATGTCACCCGTTTAGTTCATTTATTTGGGAACCTGTATCGTGGTTCATGTGGACTAATACATAGCTTTCATGAGAATGACATTTGGGAGAATAATCATTCATGTTTAGCCCAAAATTGGTCTTTAATGGGTCATGAACCATTTAAGTTTCATTTACTGCCAAGTGTGATAGATTTTTATTTTTATTTTCTAAGTTATTGATCCACATGAAAAGGATAATTAAAGATTGGAATCCTAAAGTTGTGCTTTTCTTATATCTACGGTGAAAATCAATATGTAATCATTTTGGTGGTGGATCACAAAGAGGGTTTGTTAGTGATTTGATCATTTAAAGTAGAAGAGGTCTTAGGAAATTGGGTTATATTTATTTGATGATAAGAAGAAGGAAGGGGTTCGAAGCACAAAGCCAATAGTTTAGCTTTTGAAACAGAAGCCAAATTTTGCCAAATGACTTGTATATGTTTTTGATAAGAAATGTCAATTTTGTACATAAGTGTCATTTCCAAAGGGAGAAATAAGGGTGTAAACATGAATGTGATCCAAAGTGCAAAGACACAAACCAAGTATTTTAATTTTCAAGCATTATCGGTTGAACTCTGACTCGGATTGTGTTAGTATTTTGCTTTGAGTTGTTTCTACATTTTGTCTTATGGGTTCTACACATTACACGGATGGAACTTTATCACTTTGCATTGCAGTTTTGTAATGTTCCCTTCTCGAGCATGATCTTTCCAGTGACCGTTGGCCTATTCCTGAGACCCGTAGGCTACTCGGAAGGTAAAATTAGGGTTTCTTGTTTTGAAGGATGCTCTTGCTTGAGGTTGGTTGATTCAATGGCGGATTCTTTCTGGGTTTTCAGAGAGCTTCGCAGTGATATGTTCTTTTTGGCATTCTGAGCATCTTCAAGAATTTACTATTTTTAGTAAATTCTATTTTTGGCAATGGTCCTGTTGGTTTCGGCACGGTTGGCTTTCCATTTCAGTTTGATCAGTTGGCTTACTCATTTTTGGGCTTTGGGGCACAAATGGAGAGATAAGTCGAATTATTTTAATTAAGTCATGTTTTAATGTTATATTTTAACATCGACTTTCCCCTTGGCCTAGCTACTTCACTTTAAGTTGTTTTAAAAAATGTTCTTTATGGGGTGGGCGCCTCATTGAAGGAATTAATTATAATTCTTATTAAAAATTTAATCCAAGCTTAAGTTGGGCACCAACTTCAAGGAGGAAATAAAGTTTATAATATAAAGTCAAAATTTTGCTTGGGAAAGTGGGACACCATCTATTGGAGGATTGGGATTTCTAGAAGGGTCAACCAGAAATTATAAAAGGAAGCCATTGGTCCTCATTTGGATCATCTTTAGCTACAGGAATGTTATGCTGCCGGATTGGCTTTGGGATTGCTTCGAAGAATGAAACCCTCCTAGCTTGGCATTGCTTCTCGCTTGAAAGATAGTGACTAGTGGTGAGATAGTGTAGTTTGATTGTTTTGTAGTAGGATTTGTGCATTGTAGTCAATGTGTGATTCTATAGATCAATTTATGCATATTAGAGAGATTTAGGAAATTCATATTCCTCATAGTAGATTGGGTTTTTTATTCATAAGTCAAAAAAGACAAAAATTCATTATGGGTATTGTCTATATCTCTCTGTTTGTGAAGGGCGCCCCTTTTCTGTAAGTTGTAGAATTTTTAATGAAGGTTGTGATTTTTAAAGGCAAATCGCCCCTCTTGCTGGGCTGTACCATCTGTGGTTGCATTGGGATTCGTGCATAAATTAAATAGAAACTTTTGGGTCTGTTTTGTGTTCCAATCTTGGGCGCCTTCATCATTAGGGTCTTTTGTTTTTCGTTTCACATCAATTGGATGAATTGTGTGAGAGATATGTCCATTTTAGTGTGATCTTAGGTTGTTGGTTTTACATTTAAAGGTGCAGATCAGAACAGATCAGAATCTTGAATCTATGTTTTTGAGAGAAGAAAGCAGTCTCGGTGTTTACATTAAGCAAGGAGAATTCTCTATTTAAATGCTCGTTGAATTGTTCCAACTCTATGCTCTTGACAGGGGAATTCTCTATCAAATTGCAAGCTGACAGTAGTACTGACAGCAGTTCTTTAATCTTGCTTAATCATGATTTGTAATACTTATCTTATATTCTGAAACTGCACTGTAATACTATATATCTCCGTCATATGGTAACTCCCATTCCGTCTCAGGTTGGAAAGCACATTCTTGACGTCGAGTATTTCAGCATTCTTGCTTATTTCCCTTCATAGCATTGTCATTCGAAGCACTCCGCCATATGATCGCCTCAACTCCATACTGGATTGGGTAGCACATACTTGGTGTTGAGTTTCTTTAACATTGTAATTCGTAGTACTCCGCCATATGGTCGCCTCAACTCCATAATGGATTGGGTAGCACATACTTGGTGTTGAGTTTTTTTTTAGTACTTGTAGTAGTAGAAGATCCTCTGACCATATGCTCGCCATCATCGGCGCCATTCTTGGTTAGAGTTCCTTCCAGCTCTGTTTCTGCATTCAGATCCTCTGACCAATGCTCACACCTTGGCCTCCTCGAAATCCTGGTGTACATTCTGGTTAGAGTTGCTTCAGTATCGTTTGGTTTAAAGCTAACCCTAATGACTGTGTATTGCTCTGCTGATTGTAATTGAAAATTTGAAAAAAAAAATTGGCTCGGTATATTTCAAGTTTCAAATTCACACAAAAAGTTACTTTGCTTGAAGAATGTTGGGTCCACTTCAAGCCATTATTTATGCACTTTTATCATAAGCACTCTCTTCCACAAAAAGATATTTCTAGGTTGTAGACAACACTAGACGCACAACAAATTCTTGTTATTAAAGTTTTAAACCTATTGTCAACCCAATTGTCAAATCAGTTTTCAAGGTTTGTCAAGACTCAAGACACTTGTTGTACCATCTACTAGTGCCCTAAATCTTGTTGTGCCTAATGTCAAGCCAAAATCTGTTAAATTTGTTGTTTGAAAATCTTGGATTGTTCAAAAATGATCCAAACACATTGTGGATACAATCCATGTCTGTACTCCTACCATTGAATCTACACGTGCGACTTTGGGAGACAATTAAAAACCAATAAACATCATGTTGGTATAGGGTTGAAGGGTGTTGTGGGCTTTCCTGTGCCAAAGTACAACAAACCCATCACATTTGTATTCGGAGATCTTGTGAATAAATGTCAAGTTGAGTCTTCACTTGTTGGTCAATCTACTGAAGTCAAAATCTCCACATTGTCAATACAACCAAAACCAACTTGTTCTCATTGTGGTTGAAAGGGTGAATACAATGTTTTGAAATCCATCCCTGCACATCATATGGTCGAACAACACACTCTATTGCACAATGTTATCAGCGCCAATCAGAATCCCTTAGAAGACAGTCTTTTGGGTGGAATAATGACACCCGTTGGAAATAAGAGAGTTGTCCTTTGTCTAGATCTTATAGGAAAGTCACATCTCATGTTGCTGTAAAAGATATTTTTCCTCGTGCTAATAAGTCCTCGTTTATACCTACTATTGTTACTCCCGTGACTGAGCCTACTATTGGGGATTCTATTGTTTATAAATTTGTGTATGATTCAATAGAATTCTCATTGTTGTTGAACCTACTATTGAGGTTTGATTCCTATATCCACATGTTGAGCCCACTCCTCCCTTTTTTTGGCATCGAAGCTAATGATTAGCTGGACTTCTCAGATGATGATGGCTCAAACATGTTTAGTGATGAGTGTAACAAAGGATATACATTGCATGATGGTGATGCTCCTTATTGATTTTCTCATATTGTATGAGGCTATTGAGATTGAGATATTGCCTCTTGTTGATAGTACAAATAAGTTGACTCATATTATGAACTCTTCCCATTTAGTTGAAAACCCAAAAGGGTAGCTTAATGGAGACTTGAGATGAAAACCTGAAAGGGCGTCATTGAGTTTTTGTATTTTTCTGTACAAATTCCAAGTTGATTTGAGTTGTATTTCAAACCATCACTTACCCTTACAGGCAGGTTCCATAAAGATTGTTGTTCCAATCTCATTTGGCAGGGGGAACATTAGAATTCAAATTTTGAGTTAAGATTATAATGATGTTCAAGAATTGAAGCTAGCACATTGTGGGTCATGTTGCATTGAGTTGGATTTGAGCATATGTGCATTGTTGAGCACTTGAGAGGGTACGGTATTGGTGAAAATCCGATTTGGAATTTGTACAGTTGTTCTCGGCATGTTTGTCGACATTAATTTTTGATATTCCAAATGTTGCATGTAGCTAGAAATATCTTAGCATTTCAGAGTTTTCTACAAAGTTTGAGTTGTCCCAGATGTTTCACTAGAGACTAATCATATTGGCCACTGAAGATTGGTCAAATTTGATTGCAATTTATTGAAGATTGCAACATATTGCAGTTAATTATAGCATTGGATAGATATTTGTCCTTATTGCAGCATTGAGGATGGGACATGTTACATGACCCAGGTTTCTTGGATCTCCAGATTATGAGTGATGTTCAAATTCGCATTGACACATCATATTTGAGAGATTTCTGAGGTTGAAAAGTTCGGCACTACACATTTGAGATTGTTGATGATCTTGCATGGAGCTAATTCATCAGTTTCAGAGTTTTGGCACAGTTTTTCTACTATAGGGGTAATTTTTTATGTGTCAAAATGTGCCTACGTTTTTGAGTTTGAGCACTTTGTGGACATGAGTAATTCACAGTTACAGCTTGACAGTGATTAACATAGTCAGGCATCAGCAGCAGCACATTTATGGGGTGTATAGGTCACTCATAATATTTATCTTGGGTTATCAGTTTTTGCTCTCTTTAGCACATGATTGATCAGGACACACTGTGAGCAGGTGTGATTTCTTACAGAGTTGGAAATGAACCATAGAGAGTGATTTCATCATGATTTGCAGTTATCATGGTTTTACGCGGACCATCTACATTGCAGTAACTGCAAAGAATGACAGTTTGTGAGTCGACTTAGGATACAGGGGCGAATGTTACGAATATTAATATCTAATCCTTAGACCTATTTTATAAATTCATGTTCAGAGAGTAATGAAATACCGCTTGTTTCGATGATTTGGTGGTCATTAATTTCAGTTGATTAATTATTAACATTGGTATTTGTCGTATCTTTCCCCTCCATGAGGTTTAAACTGAAGTCCACTTTAATTTTAGGTGTCCTATATACAATAATATTGGGGAAGATTCCAGTATCTTAATGGGAACACAAGTGATTCTTTGTCCACCTTCTTTTAGTACCTTATTCAAAGGCAGTCTACCCTTTTCTTCAAGAGGTTGTTTGTTACTCTTATACGCATGATCATACAGGAGAGCCTTAGAGATGTCAAGTTAATTACTTTCTTTCAACCCACTACATGCACGGGGGGCATTAAGCACCCCTGGATTCAGTCAATTCACGCTCAAAAGCAAACAGATCAATGAGTAGACATTTCTCTCTGTGTTGCTACCAGAGCACCCCAATGCCCTCAACCTCATTCCAAGAATAGTGGGTCTACTTCGTTTCAGTGTCAAAAACTTTATTCTTTGGCCTTGGATGTTAGGAGAGGCTCTAGAGGGAATGCAACTTCCTCCTCATAGGTCCCCTAAGCCCCAGACATTCCCCTCTTAAGCATTCTCAAATATTGTTTGGACCCTTTCAATGTGACAAACAACGATGTTAATTCTCAAAATCTAATTAGTATTGCACATATGTGACAGCATTTGAATCCTTTCAAAACCTCCTGATTGATCTTTTTGATCAGCCCCATGTTTATTTAAGGGGTCCTTCCCCTCGCAAGGCTATTTACAATTGTACTATATCTTATGGCTCAGGGTTTAACCAATTTAGGTTTACACTCCCTTGCTTTGTTCATCTTTTGTTACAATTTGCGTTTAGTTGCATTTCCTATCATAGAGGCATTATACCCAAGTACTTATTCTTTATAACTGATTCTACCTTTTGAGTCCCATTGATCTAGTTTGATTATTCGTGGATATTAATATGATGTCTTTCTTACTTTCTTTCTACCCTCCCTTCTATTGCTATCATGGGTGGTTCTGTTTTTGACTGATGTTAACCTACTTTGATCATTTATGGGCATTGATATCTCTTCTTTTTTTCTTTATCCTAAATAACAAAGTAATAAAGGCAAGATAAACATGCAAACACATAGATTCCGAAAACCAATAATGGAGCTCAACAATCTTAGGGTGCTCATTAGTCATTGGATGATAAGCAAGGCCCCCTCTAGTTAAGTGTAACATGTGCCCAGTCTTGATCCTCAATATGCCCCTAAATGTTGATGTTATTTATGCTTCATATCCTATTAGGCCAAAGCTGTTGTACTGCAATCTCTATTTGTCAGCTTGAGGGGTCATCACAAAATGTGAAAATATTTTGATTTAATTTTATCTTCATGGAGTGTGATAAACCACAAGGCCTAGGGTGCACCATCAAGCTACTTATTTTGATACATCATTTGTTTAAAATTTGACCTGCTGATTTGAGGTGAGTTTGAACTGTCCTGAAGCACATTTGGTCATCTAGAATATGCTTGACAATCACGTTCCGAATCTACTTCCTTTTATGTGACATGTTAAAGAAGCCAAATTCATCAATACCGGCAGATCAAAGGACACTAGGCCGTTAATAAGCCCACTTCTGTCTTTAATAACAAAATCTTCATCTTCATCTCGAATAATATTTAAATCCAAACCATGGTTGATGAAATGTTTTTTTATATTAGGAAATGATGAATAAAACAACAAAAAAGCACTATCATTAAATCCTAATCTTCTCTACATGAAGTATTGGTCTTCAAACCATTAATATGGTACACTTGTTGTCCAGCAACTTTTCTTCAGTACAAATTTTAACAGAATAGAGTTAACACATGATGAAGTGTATATGCATCTGCTTATTACACGCTTAGTATTCAAAAATAAAATTTCGTACTTAAACCATCATTAAATACCATAAGCTCACCTAATACTTCTTCTGCCCTTTGTTTATAATCCTCTGGAAATACTTTCAACAAAAGATAATGAAGCAATTCACACACTCTTGGAAAATGTTTATATGGACTCCTACAGAGTGGACAATCTGAAACACCAACAAAACTCATGGATCGGTGTACACACCAGAAGCAAAAGACGTGACCGCAAGCTGCAAAATCCCAAAGAATGTCATTACACCTGAGAAAACAACCAATTCAACTTCCCTGCTTAACCATCTAAAGCTTAGAATGAGTTATGTTCCTTACAATTATTTAGCTGAATAGGAAATACCTGATACTTTTAAAATAGCAAAACGCAAATGACAGTGCAAAATAATTCTTACCCTGAACAATAGGCTTGTACACAAGATCCCTGCATTGCTAACAACTCAGAAATGAGAAGACATCACACAATTGTTTCTTTCTGTACAATTATGCATATTTAATAATAATTTTATGAACATAGTTTACAATCTTATCTTCAGAAAAGAAGTTTAACTTTAGCAAGACAGACAGCACAATCAAATTAATTTGGTTTGCTTTCTTAAAGTACCTCCATTTATCTACTGTAAGAAATAAAATATTAGCCCTCTTAAAATACCTCCTGACCTACTGAAGGATTTACATCTAAGTCAGAAATGGGTTCTCGTTCAAGTATATTCCAACCTGCTTCATAGAATTGTTTCTTGGTTTAAGTTGAAGATATCCTGCTAACCTTACTTTCTTCACTTTTCTGTAATTTGTCAGATGAGCTAATGAAATGAAATGATATAATTTTATTAACATCCAAGAGACCAAAAGAGTCTATGGGACCCCAAAGTAACATAATGGCCATGATGAGGGCTTACAAAGTGGGGGTGTTCCTGGACATGCATGATAAGAAACTAAACTGTCTAATTTAAAAAATAAATAGCATGTATATCATTTCAATGTTATCACAACCAATTTAAAAAATAAATAACATTTATATCATGTCAATGTTTCATAATGTTATCACAACCAATTTACCCCTCATTTGCTGGAAACCAAGTCTGTATGTACAGAATTTATGTGAGTTCCAAGAAAGAGAGATTTTATTTACATCCATGAGACCAAAATAATCTGTGGGACCACATAGCAGAGACAAAATTCTGATCCATATTTATAAGAGAACTAGTTCAATTCCTTTCTGATGCAGGTTTATAACACACATCTCAAAATCTTTAGTTCAATTCCTTTCATTTTCTTAAATTTGGACAGGGAAGCATCAATAACATTGTACATAACATACACCATTGAAGGCATAAATGATCAGTCATGTGAATTCCTTGTATAATAGTATTTTGAAAAAGGTCAGTAATATTGAAACTCAATGTGTGTATATCAGAGGGAGAACATATGACCGAGGAGCCAAGGACCATGGAGAAAAGGTGATAATATCTTATGCAATGTAGTTGGGAGTCACAATAAACAATGTAGTGGAGCTATATTCTTACATATATGGTCCAAGAATCAGTAAACCCTTGCAAATAAGCAAAACAGAAGTTTTAGGTGATTCTTTATCATGTATAAATTTGGAAACCAAGAAACATGCAAATAAAAATTAATAGTATAAAATTTATTGGAAAAATTCTTCAAAGTTTTGGCTTTTATTTCTCAAATAAAAACTATCAGAGAATAATTTAATGTAAATGCAGGCCCCCACTAAGTGCAATGGTTGGGACCACAATCAGATTAATAATAGTAGGCAGCAACTATATAGAGTTCAGCAGCTTTATCGACAGCAAGGAAAAGGATGTCTACACTACTTTATATCTATGTTTCTAAGGACAATCATGGAATGGCAAGGGATCAAAAAAGGAAAACCAGTTCTAATTTTTCTATACATATTGGCCAAGATACCAAAACCAAATAGAGGCCCCAAGCTTCACTAGAAGGTTTATCCATAGCTAAAGAAAAGGATTGGAGAGACATGTGGAACAAAGGTGTCTTCATGATTCTGATAAAAGCAATGAATAAGCATTGATATATATCTTGGCGGTTGAATGAAATTATGTAGGAGGCTTCACAATTACAAATCCTTTCCCCAAAGTCAGATTTATTCATGTTAAAAGAGAAGGGAATAAAGTAGCAGACTTTGTGTCCAAATTGGGGCATCTCCCTCAAAAACTCATTCAATCTTTGGAGATGATTTGGCATCCCCTATTGCTAACACATCACAAGTTTATGCTTTTGCTTCAACCAGAAGGGAGTTTGGCACCAAAGTTATGGACACCTCAATAGATTCTCCCTTTGTTAAACAAAGAAAGAAATTATATAGTGACTGGTTTGCCTTTATTTCAAATTGAGAAACATGTATGTTCAGCCTGTTTAAAGGGGAAATGAAGCTGGAGAGAATTCTCAAAAGAAAACAAGAAGGACCACTTGCCTCAAATTGGTGTATATTTACATTCCAATGAAGACAAAACCAATATTTAGTGCTCTATAGTTCCTACATTTTATTGATAATTACAATATGAGGATGTGGCTTTATTTTCTCAAACAGAAGACAAGTGTATTTGAGAAACTCAAGCAATTTAAAACTAAACTAATTTGAAAATCAATCCAATTTCAAATTTTAGTTTCTACAGACTGATAATGGTTGTGAATTTCATCGCAAAACATTGCAAAAGTAATGCAAAGACAGTTTTCTACCCTTTATGCACTGCAGAAAAATGGAGTATTGGATAGGAGGAATCGAGTGGCAATGGGAATGACTCGACGTATGCTAAAGAAAAAAGCACTAAACACGACCGTCTAAATTCTTACGAGGAACCCATTCAAGGCATTGTAATAGATCACACCAAATGGGATTTGATTATGCAAGAAACTAAGTATATTTCTTTAAAATCTTTGGTTGTACTGGATATGTTCAGATCTAGATCACGGTCACAGTAAATTGGATCAAAAGCTCAAGTTATTAGTTTTTTGTTGGCTATAGTGAGTAGTAAAGAACCTACAAACTCATGGAAAAGTCTATAAGAAACGTAACTATCGGTAGAAATGTTGAAATTGATGAGGGTGAAATCTTTTCAGTTCTAATGTACATAGCAAACAACCACTAATGGGAGACTCTTTCAACCAACAAAATTCCTTGATGGAATTCTTTGGAGTGGTATACCAAAGTGCCGTGTTGCTTCATATTTTTTAGGGTCAAGAAATAATCTTCTAAAGCATAGGCCTCAACATAATGAAAGAATGTAATAACAAACACATCTCAAGTGGTGATCTCTTGCCGACCACCCTCATCTTCATCTACCTCCATCTTATGCTCAGCCAGTTTCCACCAATCAAATGCTGGTCCCTCAAGGTGCAATGTGACAACCTAAAGTTTTTGAGACACACCCATAGTGTTTAGTCGAAAAAATATTCGACTTCCCAATCCAAGCCCTAGCCTTAATATTGTCATTGACCCCATCAATCTTGGAAATGGGAATCTTCTCAAGCAACCTTTGATTTATGTGATTCTTCGCTTGAACTTCTTGCAGGTATCTAAACCCTATCCATCCCTTGCATAAGACTTCCCCTGTTTGTCGTGACGTCCAGCTTCTCTTTTGTTTTGAGGTGCACGCTTGTCATCTTCATCATGGATGTCCAGATTCTCTTTGGCTTTGAGGTGCACACTCATCCTCTTCATCATTTTTGCATCTATCTTTTTGTTCTCTATTTTTCATGGATAGGACTAGAGCATCTAGAGTCCTATTCATGGCCATGATACCATTGTCGTTCTGGTTCATGGTTCCCTTTAATTCATCCATTGAACCGTTGATGGCTTCCTCCATAGACAATGTACTTTGGATCTTCGGTTTTAGCCTTCTTGTCTAACCTTGATTGAAGCCATAATCAGTACTCCCACAAGGCAATTCTATGATACCACTGTTGTGAACCAGATCTGCACAAGATAAAACAGCTACAACAATAATTTGAAATAAAATTGAGGGGGAAATTTTTCTTTTTTGATTGAAACTGCAACTTTCTAGAACAGATTACAGTAAATGCACAGTAAGGGCAAACACCAGAAATCTATGATTGGACCAAACTACAACTCCATTGTACAAGAATACTGCTATAATAACTTACGAAGTTGAGGAAACTTTTCCTAAGAAGGTAGAGGTGCCAACTCCAAGAGCAATATGGGGTCTGCACTTGGCCACCAACAGTCCTCAAGACTCCCGAGCTATTTTTTTACCAGCTACCAAGGCTGCTCACTTGAGGCTTGAATGCCTTTTACAAAAAAATCATCCTTCCAACCCCCTCTTCGACCTATTTGGGGTCAAAATGTAAGTGGTTTCATATTCCTCTTGCCACCAGTAGGATCAATTTATTGTGAGTGACATATTATAGAGCATAACTGTCTTGAGTACTTGATTGTGTAGATGATGTCAGCATAACTGATGAGTAACTGGTGGCTGCATTATTGTTGATTACATAACAGTTGAGCAAATTCCCTCAGTTGACTTGAGGAAATTTGTCCCTCTCTTGACTATTTCTGCATACATGACTTATTCCACACAACTAATTTATTCCAGCACAACTTATGCCTAAACTTTTGTTGCTTAATAACTGCTGACTAACTGACATCATTGCATAACTCGTAGCTGCATTATTCCTATATAACAGATTTATTCCTTCATAACTGTTGGGTTATTTTAGTTAATTCCAGCTCCAGCGCTGAAGTCTAACCCAACGAGCTAGTGCATTGGTCCTTTCACACAAGAGTTAGATCTTGTGCGCTCACCCGAAGCGCGCGGCAAAGGACCAGTTCCCGTAGGTTTTGTCGCATAGTTTGGATAACTTGTTCATATTCTTTTCTTTATATCTATTAAACGAAGGTTATATAAAAGCATAAACATACCACTTTGACACTATGAGTTATAGGTTCGATTAATATCATCACACAGATTATAGTCATCATTTATTAGTATTAAGTGCCTAGAAAAGAAAAAGAAGATAAGGTATCTCTCACATAAAAGTCAACACTTAGTTCGTACCAAAACTCATAATAACACAAATTGATACAACCTGCCATCTCATATATTAAGCTTAAAGATCCGTCACAATATCATTCTAGAATTTGTCGGTCCATCCCTCCATTCATCTCCACAATGCTTTACAACAGGGGTATTTATACTTGTTTTGCCCTAACCAAGTGTTTACAATCATTAATCACATGAAGAGTTGGCCAACAAACTCTCAACAGACTGAGAGTAATGGCACTCAACAATCAGTTCTTCCTAAATATTCGGGCCTCTATGCCCCCTATATCCTTGCTCTATGTTATCTCTGTTGCTATGTGTTCCTCTCCTTGCGGGCTGGTACAAAACTTCCTATCCATAAGGTCGGAGTGACCCGTATGAACTGTTCTTCCAACTGCTCCCGCTTCCCACGCGCTCCCTTAGTCTTCCGCTTTTGTTCTGAGTCCTACGTCCTCGGGTTCCTCATGACTCATTCTCTTCTGACTGGGTCCTCTCGCGTTGGTTCCTTCACTCCATTGTCCTCTTGCGCCCCTTAGGTTACACGCCACGGTGCTTCTGCACCTAACAGTTTCGTGCCATGGTTCTCCCATGCCGTGCCAGTTCTACGCCAAAATGGGACAACACTTAGTCAAAATTCTAGGGCCAACATCACCCCACACTACGCTCTTAGTTTGTCCCGAACTAAGCTGCGCTAGCGTCCTCCAAAAATTCAGGGCCCGATTGCTCGAGTTCCTTTTTCAGATTGTCCCAATGGGACAATGCCTCGAGAACCTTTGCAGTTATTTTTTAAATGGTTCCTTTTGTTTTCTTTATCTCCTCAGGTTGTCTAGGGGTCCCGTCGGCCTTCTTCACCTGTTTGTCCAAGGATGTTGTGGCATCTTTCTAGACGTCTTCGAGTGTAGAGACCTCCTTGTCAACTTGTCCTTGGAGGGTTGTAAAATTTGCATTCAATTGTTGACGATGTTTATTGATGGTGTCCTCCATCATCTCTACATCCCGGAAGGATTTTGCACGCTCGGAGTGGTCTTTTATTACAAGCACAGCATCAACCAGTTGTTGCCTTTGGGCTTCTTCAGCTTGGAGCCGAGCTTCCAAGACTTTATTAGGGCACGCTAGCCGCGCAAAAATGCCATCCAAAATGGGGATAACCTCCCCAACTCTTTTTATAGCACGTTTGCCAACTCTAACCCCTCATCTCGCGACGCGGGTTGCTCCTTGCATCATTTGAGCAGTATTTCCACTAAGGTCTCCAGTTTTCCTATGGCGTCCCCGTCAAGGGCTACGCCGTCTACTAGCGTTGGATCTTCATTCAAAATTGTTTTACAAAGGTTCAAGACCCTTAATTTTGCCTTTGTGGCCTCTTGGAGCTGTTGTTTTAATGTGGCCACTTCCTCCACGAATGCTTGTTTCTCTACAACCTCTTTATTGTACATGCCTACAACTCTGGCATGTTTCCTTTTAGTCGTGCACACATTAAAATCCAACAAAATATTCTAGCGCGTAATTTTCATGCCTAATTTCAAAAATGCGATGCTTGCTAGAAGAGGGGAGATTTTTTGTGGATCTACCCACAATGGTTTCGACGGCGTTGGAGCATCTGAGCCCAAGGAAAAGCTGTCCTGCGAGAGCTCGAACTTGCGCTCCTTGTTGTACATATCAAGTAGGAAGGACACTTGCTTCCTTGTCTCCAGAGTTGCCTCCTTGGGAATGAAGTGCAGCCAAAGAGAATCTTTTCTTGAACGTCGAACTGATAACATTCGTGCGTATTGCCCGTTGCACCTTCATCATGCTCTTCTGAGGTCTCAGCCAGTCCCTTCCCCTTACTAGGGTCGCACTCCAACTTGACCTTCTTGTGGCCACCAACGACCACCTCACTTTCTTCTTCACCATCCCCCTCATCGTATTGTGTTTCAACATCAACCAAGGAGTCATCAGAGGCGGCTTTCTCCTCTCGCACCGGAGAGGGAGTTTTCTCGAAATCTGAACCTGAGCTATGGACCTGCATCTCAGGATCTTCCTGTTGGGGTGCTTGCCTTGGGGGTTGTTGGTGGGCAGCTCTTGCAGTAGAAGTACTTGGGAGAGATGGTGGAGGCGGAGAAGGTGGGCGTGGAGAAGGTTGAAGTGGAGGTGGAGAAGGTGGTGGAGAAAGAGGGGGAGTAGGCTACGGGGACGAAGGGTGGGGAAGCGAAGAGTGCGGAGGTGTAAAGTGCGGAGATGGAGAAGTGTGAGGGGGAGATGGGGATGAACGTGGATATGGTGAAGGGCGAGGTGGAGGTGGCATAGAGGGACGAGGTTGCACGGGTCTAAAGGATTGCGCCTCTGCAGTCTTTTGTCGTTTCTAGGGGGCCTAGTGCCCACTTGTGCTGACGCCCACATTCGACCACTTCTTCAAAGGTGGCACTGAAGGAAGTTTATCCTTAGGGTTTCCACCCTGTGAGTTCTTTCGAGGGCACAGCATGTAGAACAGTTTATAAATTTGCTCCCCGACCAATGTTTGTTTGACTTGTATGTCGGTCAAGTCCATTTCAATCTTCTCCACGTAGGCATTCTTGCCTAGATAAACATATAACTTATGAAGGGTGTGCATCTTCGAGTCTGTCCTTTCAGCCTACAAGATAATAGGTTGCGCGTCGTATATCCGATTAATGGAGTCTATGAAGTACCGCGCCGAGAAGGCATACAGTAACTTAAGCCATGATGAGAGTTCTCCGAATGGGTTCATTCGGATTCGCGCGAGGGAGAAGTGTTGCTTTATAGCAAACTATGCCTGTTCTGCACCCAAGGGGGGTAGGTCCTTGGCGATGCGCCACTCATCCCCGAATGCCGCCTTCATCCCATCAAACCAGTACCTCATCTTGATCTTGTATGATGGGGTGATGTGACTAGGGCATGTGAACACCTTGTAGCGTTTAGCGAGGGATTTGTGCGTAGGAGGGTACACCCACTTTAGCACTGCAACGCTATAGTTTGGCACCCCAATTTCATCGAAAACCATTAAGAGGAGGTACACCCCCATGGAAATCTGTACTTCGGCTCCCGATGGGTCCGTTCTACGTCTTCAACAATTTTATGGGTGAAGTACATAGCCTAGTTGTACTTCAGCCCTTGTGAGACCTGATGCACAATGTAGAGGTGTGCCATGTCAACCTCTTTCCAACGATTGATCCCTCTGATCTTGGTCATTAGGATCTGCACTACAATCCGGAGGGCGGGATCTTGCAGGTTCTTAATATGCATGGCATGGCCCTGCTTTTGATACATTAGCACCATGGCGGTCTTCTGTATCTCCTCAGTGTCAACCAAGTCATCAATTACGCTCAACCCAAACACTGTAGTCCCATGACCCTGTTGATTCTTTCAGGGGTGATCTTCATGATGCGTCCAACGAAGTAGATATAGTCCTCATGGACACGTAACATGAGGAATTGAACTACCTCCGTGGGCTTACCAAAATAGGGCAAGTTGAATAGCTGGAACAATCCTGTAGTGTCCAGCTAGTTGAAGATTGTGAGGTCATACACCAATTGGTTCCTGGTGTTGGTGGTCTCCACCCGATAATCATTTTGGAGCTCAACCTCGTTCCCAGGTTGGCGGTGATTGTAATCAAAGACAGTGCAAGTAGAGACCTTGGAGACCCAGTTCTCCGCGTGCAACACTGAATCCGGATATTGCATCTCTTCAATTAATAGAGACAAGGGTGGGGACGCTTGAGTTTTCTGCATCGAAGACAATTGGGCCTGCTTCGCCTTGTGCACCATTCATTCCTTTCCTTCTTCCGTGCGTTGTTCTTCTTCTCCTTCCGCGCTCTGTACTTGTTCTTTTAGGTGTTGCTCTTGTTCTTCTGGGGTCTCTTCCCTAACTGGAACCCAATCTCCTCTACTCACCTCTTCTTCTTCAGGTATTGTCAGCAAGGTCTCAAGTCTCTTGGCCTTATTCTTAGGCCACATTACCCTTCAAGAGGCCCGAAGGTTAATGCGCGGCCATCCAACGTTTCCAAAGGAATACGTGGTTGCAGAGTATTGCTTCGACTTTTTGAGCTTAAGCACCCTTTAACGGTGGACCTGCACCCTCCAACTTTCGAAACTAAAGCTTTTCCCTACGAACCAAACTTGGAATCTCTCTTCTCAATCTTGGTAATGACCTGCGTGGTTTCTAAGGATATGAAAAGGATTTGATTGTCTCAACTCTGGTAGTTGCTTGATCTTTGGCTCTGGTAGTCGCTTGATCTTCGACTTTGTTAATTCAAAAATAAATGCAAAGTAAAGTATGAAATGGTCTTAACTTGCCTATTTATAGGCTCTAAGAGGGGTTTACCTTCATTAATGCCTTTCCATCACCCATCACTTCGTAGCATTTAATGTAGATCTTTAACAGTCGCCACATTTGGATACTATTTTTTGCAATTAATGCATTAATGGTATTGTCCCATCATGCCGTTGGCACATTTTTTTCATAACTATTATTTCCGCATTAATGACACATCCCGTCTTGTGCCTTTCTTTGAAGTGGATGACAGCTATGTCCCACGCTTTTTGTGAGGTAAGAAACAACTGTCTCATTTTAAATTTCTAACTTATGGCGGGAATCTCACCCCTTCGTGCCTTAAATGATTTGCGCGCCTTTAGCACCTTGCGTGCCCTTAAAAGCTTGTGCGTCATTGTAACTCACGTGCCTAGGTAACTTGCGTGTTTTTATAACTCATGCGCCTAGGTAACCTGACTTCTTACCCCACACTAAAACATGTCGTGGTCCTCCACGAAAAGAACAAAAACATAGGAAACAAAATTACAAAAAGGGAAATTTGTGCACAACAAAGGTAGCGCTTTTATTGAAAGCAGTAAATCCTAAACTAATGGCATAAGCCTTATTGATTAAAAAAACTTCGGCTATTCCGAAGTGAAATACGGCCTAAGCCAACTTCTATTATAGTGCCCAGGAAGGAACTGACCATCCATCCTTTGTAACCGATATGTTTCGGTAGGTCTAATGTTGAGTATTATAAAAGGGCCATCCCAATGTATGCAGAGCTTTTCTGGGTGGCATGCGAACTTAGAGTCATACAACAAGACCATTCCTAGAGAAAATGTTTAGTTCTTTATATGGCGATCATGCCATGCCTTCTGCTTGTGTTTTTCTACATCCTGGCTCCAATGAGCTAGGAATCGGGCCTCGTTGAGTTGTAATAAAGTGTCTAGGCGCGCTTTTACAGATGATTCTTCGTCTGGTTGTCCTACACATGCGATACGCAAAGATGGTACCAAAAACTCTACTGGTAGGATTGCTTCCTTGCCATACACCAAGTTGAATAGCGTGCTTTTGTTTAGGCGCTTGTAGGTTGTTCGGTAAGCCCATAGAACTGCAGATACCCTATCATCCCAATCCGTTCGGCTAATGTTACAAATCTTTGTCAAAGTGATACTTAGGATTTTGTTGAAAGCTTCAACAGTTTCGTTGGATTGCGGATGATATGGTGTTGTTTTGTGGTGCGCGATCATGAACCTCGCCAACAAGATGCAACTGGTTTCATTCAAAAAGTGGGTTCCACGATCACTAGTTAAACTCAGGGGGCATCCAAATCGGGTTATGACATTCTCCAAAATGAACCTCGCAACAGTAGCAACAGTACAAAATTTTGTTAGCGCAGCGTCAGCCAAATGCATAAGATAGTCAGTTGCTGCAATGATGTACCGCGACCCTGTTCGTCAACCTGCTAGAGTGATGGGACCAACAAAATCAATAGCCCATTTTTCAAAGGGTTCCTAAAAAGGGATGGGTAGTAGAGGCATAGCATCTCTCCAATTAGGTTTGCCTACGCGTTGACATATGTCACATTGCTTAACATATGCTTTAGCATCTTGGAAGAGAGTTGGCCACCATAATCCAGCTATCAGAACCTTCCACGCGGTAGTCTCTCCAACATAGTGTCCACCAGAAATACATTCATGAACTTCGTGAAGTACCTCGAGGAGCTCATGTTGCATTACACAACGTCAAAGAACTTCGTCATGGCCCATTTTTTAAAGATCACCTGCTATAAGTTGAAAAGGTGCGACGCGAACTGCAAGTTGCTTTTTTGCTTGCGAGGTGAGACAATCAAGCGCAGAACCAGTGGTCAAGAACGCCACAATGTCTTTCAATTCTTCAGGTACTTGTGTAATGCAAAAAAGTAGTACATCAGGAAGATCATCGTCTATGGTACATGGTGGTTCTCCATTCTCAATTCGCAGTAGGTGGTCAGATCCACAATTGGCTTTCCCAGGTTTCAACATCATCGAAAACTGGAATTCTTGGAACAAAACAATCCAGCGACAGATCCGTCCATGTAGTACGGGTTTATTGACAAGGTACTTCAAAGCCTCATGATCTGTATAGAAAACAAAAGGAGTGGCCAATAGGTATTGTCTGAACTTCTGCAAAGCATAGACCATTGACAGTGCCTCACACTCTGTAGTGGTATAGTTTCTTTCCGCTGGTGTGAGCTTCCTACTGGAAAAGTACATTGGGTGATCCAAGTGACCTTCACTTGGTTGTGCAAGAATCGCACCAATGGCCGTGCCAGATTCATTCACATGGACATGAAATGGCTTTGTCCAATCGGGGAATTGGAGAATAGGAGCAATGACCAACTTTTCCTTGAGTGTTTCAAAAGCCTCCTTACAAGAGCAAGTCCATATGAACTGCTCATTCTGCTTTAAAAGTTTTTCCAGAGGCATGGCAATCTTGGCATAACCGCAAATGAACTTTCTATAATAACCCGTATGGCCCAGAAAGGCACGGACCTCGCATTGAGTTTTGGGCGCTGGAAGGCGAAGAATAACAGATACCTTCGCCAGGTCTACCAAGAGTCCTTCCGTACAAATAATATGCCCTAAAAGCACACCAAAAGGTGTCGCAAACAGGCACTTCTTTAAGTTTAATGAGATTTGTAAGACTTGACAACGCTCAAGCATAAGTCTGAGGTTAGCGCAATGGTCCTTGACCAAACCATATATTGTCCAGTCATACAAATAGACTTGGAGGAACTTGTGGATAAGTCCATAAACGATTCAACAGCTATTCGTGAAAACATTGTTGGAGCATTTTTCAACCCAAAGGGCATAACAGTATAGGCAAATGATCCCCATTCAATGGCGAAGGTTGTCTTGGGCTGGTCTTCTTCAGCTATTTGGCCTTGATGGTACCCCGAGAATCCATCTGTTAAGGAGTACACTTCACAACCAGCAACACCTTCAAGGATCTTCTCCATGAATGGCATTGGAAAGGGATCTGTTACACAAGATGCACTGAGCACTCGGTAGTCCACACAGATACGGATGCGTCCATCCTTTTTGATACTAATCACCATGGGACTAATCCACTCGGATTCAAAAATGGGAGTGATTACTCTGGTGCATAGCATACTGTCAATCTCCTCTTTAACACACGCCCGAAAATTAGGATTCATCCTATATGGGCGTTTTTTCACTGGTCGAGCGTCGTCAACTATCTTGATATGCATTTTCCCCAAGGACAGGTGGACTCCCTTCATTTCATTGTAGTTCCTTAGGAAGACATCCTAATATTCTTTTAGCAACTCAAAGATTTTTGTAACCTCTGTGTCAGTCCAATAGTTTCCTATTGTAGCCAGCTTTGGTTCTTGTTCCGAGCTGATGTTGCATTGAATAGTCTAAATAGGCCCATTGTAAGGGTTGTCCAAATAGGCTCTTGTGTCCTAAACAGTTCTTGTGCCAACGTCTGTAGGAATATCTAAATGGTTGGACTATGGGTCGAGTGGAGTGGATCCTTCTCCTTCCGCTTGTAATACAAGCTTTTGTTTCTCCAGACGAATTTCTTCACATCGGCTCAGATCGAGGACTGGCGTAGATGCAGGTACTTGGTGTATCGATGGTTTGTGGAATAAGTGTAGGGGCTCCTCAGGGCCCTGATAGATATTCCTCAGGCGTTCTTCCACAAGACATGGGTCGCCTACTACTGCTTCACGAATGGCTTGGAGGGTGAGGCACAAATCCATTCTTGGTGAAGAATAAGACAGTGCGGACTTCATGTTCTCCTTAAGCAGATGCCAAAACCTGGTACCCATGTGTCTCTCTTCATGAACGTACCATGCTCGTGCCCAAGTGCATAGGGTTCCATAAAATGCATGTACACATAAATATTCTGGTAAGTAGGACTCATTGGTTCGCCACATTGTTTCACAAGCTTTGATGTGAGGCTCAAGGGCTTGTATTCCGTTGTAATTGACTACTCCCTTTGTTATCATGATGGAACCGGTGATGTAAGGTTGAGCGTACCTGGTCACACTGGAGGAGTCGTTCACAATGGGTTCGCCACCATCATGCAGCTATGCCATCAAAGAGATGAACCAAAGATCAGAGACAATCTTCATTAGTGTGGTAAAATTATTCAAGGCGTTGGATGAAGTCTCGGACTTCCATTTGCCCGTGGAACCTTGGAGCCTCATCAAGTCTTTCAAGTGGTGTCTCTATGATAGGTCCCCTCATGATTTGGCTAGTGATAAGGCGAATGAACCTCTGTCGTCTATTAAACTGGTGCGGCACATTCTCTTGGTTGTTGATGGTACTACATACTCTGCGAGTGAGGTCGTAGTCACCATGAGCCCAACAATTACACGCATTGCTTGTAGTGTCAGAGATGGATTGAGTATCTAACCATCGAAAAACGGCATTTGGAATGGGATCTCGGTGCTCATCGTTCCTTGCAATAATGTTATGGATATGGTTTACATCTTCATCGATATGGCCAGGCTCTATGTAAGGGGGCCCTTGTGCTTGATCTAGTGGTATTACCACACGTTGATCAGTGTTTTCAAAACTAATGTAGTGCTTCTTGAAGCTTAAGTCTGCATTATTCTCATAGCAACAAGGTCTTCCCAATAGAGTTGGGTAATCATCAGCTTCACATAGCTCCAGAACCTCAAAATCCGCTTTGAATGGTACTCCAAGTATGTCAACTGTTGCGTTCTTGAGGACCCCAATAGGGTGCGCGCGAGTCTTATTTGCCATGAATAAAACATGAGGTGAAGGTTGTAACGCTGGACTGGACATTTTGCGCCAAGCATCCTTGGTGAGGACATTGACTTTTGCGCCAGTATCTACTAGTATGTCCCGGATTACCCATCCATCAATGGCAGTATTAACCAATATTTCTCTATCTTCCGAAGGAGTAGAGGAACTAGGAGTGTCATGTCGTCGAGCATGATTTAAACAATGATCTTCACTTTGCCTAGTGACGTGAGGGTGAACCTCATTTGGTATTCAGGCTTGACTCTTAAGCCAGGCACTGAGCTGTGAGACAATATCCTCTTCCCACATATGCTTGCATAGTTCCTGGAAGTCATCCCACGCCACAAGTCGAGGTTCAGCTTCGCTTTACACAGCAGCATGCTGCATTACGTCCTTGTCTTTGAGGAACTAAATCTCTCCTTGAAGTTCTCGTACGAGTGCCATCATATCTTGGAGGACATCCTTTTGCTGCTAAAAATTAGGATACTTTCTAACTCGGGGTTCTTCCCATTGCACTTTCTCGATAGGATTAGTTGTTGATTGGGTCTGTCCCCCACTACGAGTGTAATGTTTCCCTGTTGAACTATAGGGATGGATGGGCATGCACGCCACTGTGGTTTATCAACTCGAATCATATCAACACCCTTTTCATTTCACTCCTTGGTGATAGCCACATATAAGTCAGGACACTCTTTCAGTCGGTGGTCCTTTCTACAGAAAGCGCACATCAGGTAATCTAGGCAGTCCCTTTGATAGTGCTCTGGAGACCCACCTTTGTAATAGGTCTCGGGTGGAAAACGACCACCTCCTCATCCTTGCCCTCTTCCTCGTCCACGGTAGCCACCATTGTCTTGAGTATTTGCTACTAAGGTTTGGCGCGTGTCACGCACTCGAGCTTCATGGATGTCACTAATCAAACGACAGTCGTTAGTGTCATGAGTATAGGCATCACAAATCTTGCAATAGTCAAACACCTTAGTGTGTGTAGCTCGTTGCAAAAGAGGACAAGAGTGGACATCATGTTCCTTATGACAGATTCAACATGTTTGTTTAAGTACCGTGCAAATGTTCTTGCACAGACAATTGCTCTGTGTATGCCCTTCAGATTCACAATCAATGCACCAAACACCACTACGTATTTCATGTGCTTTATTGGCCGTCAACTTCTCAAGTTGTGATGTCATGGAAGCTATCTATGCTTCCATAAAAGGACAGATCCTGGTGTTAATGCTTCCAACTGCCTCAGCACGGAGTGTAGCTTCCAAAGCCTCGCGCAGGCTAGTGAACTTTCGTTGAGACAAGGTTCGTCATAAGGGTAGTAACAATCCACCCACAAACCATTGTGTGTGCTGAGTAGCAGTAATTTCAAATGACAATTTAAACAACAATGTTCTGAACCTTGCATCATATTCGCGCACACTTTCGGTAAGTCCTTGCTTTATGTCCTTCAGCACTTTTATCTCTGTTGCTCAAATTCAGGAATGTCAAATTCGTGCAGGAAGGTTGTTTTGCGCTAATCAAAGTGGACCACTGCTTGCTGAGGGTCGAACTCCCAATACAACTTGTGCGTGTGCTCTAAAAGCGTAGTTGCGAACTATGTGGCCTTCTGTTCAGAAGAGGTGATGCCTCGCGCCCTCCAAATTAGTTCGCATTTGTGGACATGCTCTACTGCATTCTCCACTCCTCGGTATTCAGGTAAGTGTAGTGTCATCTCATAATAAACCGTCGTCGGTAGAGGCACTTAAACAGGTGGTTGTTGGGAAGCTCCAGCCCCTGTCCCTTGAGGAGGAAGTCCACTTCCTCCTGCGCCTCCTCCAAGTCCTCCTCCAACGCCTCCAACAACAATGCTCGTGGAATGGGGTGTGGTAGCTAGTTGGTTAACCAAGGTGGGGTCTGTATTTTGTCCTTGTAGGCCTGGTCCACCAAGCATCCCAAATTGTGCCATAGAATTCCCTTGAAGAGGGAAAGAGAGTGTTAAGTCTAAATGAGCGCCAAAAGGCTTAGTTTCAATATCCCTTATCAATTCAGTTTCTGACTCCAAACTGTCTATATCCCAATTTCGAATGTGTACTCTCTCTGACTCAAAGGCATGAGCGTGCACCATGGTGGGGGAGCTTGGTTGGTTCAGACTTGGTTCCTCGGTTCCTATCGTCCAGCTTATTTCTCCTTTGTAGGATAGAAGTGGCATAAAACGTGGCTCAAAAGTGATGGGTGTGTTTTCACTTCCCTACAGCTCCTAACAGCAATCCTTGAGTTCTCCCGATCTCTTCCCGCGCCGCTAACTCTCATAATCCTTTGCCGAGCTTCATCATACTTCCATTTCCGTAATGCACGTTGGCTGGCTACCATTTTGAACCCACGATCTTCTAACAACTCCTATTCTCCCTTTTCAAATGTGTAGCTCATGCACAAGAGGATTTAGCTCTCCATTGGTATAGTTTCTAGTCCAAGATCAACAAATAACTTCTTAATTTCAAAATAAAAAAGCTTAAGATAGCGACAACGTGGTTCTCGAAGGAACTGGAACTTGGCTTCTTTAGGGCATGAATAAGAGGTTACAGCGTACTTCAGAACGTAGTTGTCCAGAACTTTTCACCAAAATTTGACTACTCGCGTCCATGGGGCTCCAAATCGTGCTAAAGCCCTTTGTCGTTCTGGCGTCCAAGACTCCCTCCTTCCAAGATTCCTTGATCGTTCTTGAGCATATGCTATCAACCAAGCATGTAAGTGAACCAGGACCTCCGAAAAGAAGGTTTCATACAATGCGTTGTAGAAATTCTGCTCCACCCAATGTCATGCAAAGATTCTTGGCTCAAAATAAGGAACTAAAAAATTATCTTCAACACTGGTAACCCATTCTTCTATATTCTCCAGCATAATATGCTCAAACATTTTTCCATGACTGTGTTTCAAGTGCTTCGAGTCCCAACAATGGAACCAAAATGTTGGGTTATTTTAGTTAATTCCAGCTCCGGCGCTGAAGTCTAATCCAACGAATTAGCGCACTAGCCCTTTCATGCAAGAGTTAGGTCTTGCTCTTGCGCACTCACCCGAAGTGCACTGTAAAGGACCGATTCTCGTAGGTTTTGTCGCACAATTTGAATAACTTGTTCATATTCTTCTCTTTATATCAATTAAATGAAGGTTATATAAAAGCATAAACATACCACTTTGATCCTATGAGTTCTAGGTTCGATTAATATCATCACACAAATTATAATCATCATCTATTAGTATGAAGTGCCTAGAAAAGAAAAAGAAGATAAGGTATCTCTCAAATAAAAATCAACACTTAGTTCGTACCAACACTCATAATAACACAAATTGATACAACCTGTTATCTCATATATTAAGCTTAAAGATCCGTCACAATATCATTCTAGAATTCGTTCGTCCATCCCTCCATTCATCTCCGCAATGCTTTACAACAGGGGTATTTATACTTGTTTTGCCCTGACCAAGTGTTTACAATCATTAATGGCATGAAGAGTTGGCCAACAAACTCTCAACAGACTGAGAGTCGTGGCGCTTAACAATCAGTTCTTCCTAAAGATCCGAGCCTCTGCGCCCCCTATATCCTCGCTCTATGCTATCTCTGTTGCCATGTGTTCCTCTCCTTGCAGGCTGGTACAAAACGTCCTATCCATAAGGTCGGAGTGACCCGTATGAACCGTTCTTCCAACTGCTCTCACTTCCCACGCACTCCCTTAGTCTTTCGCTTTTGTTCCGAGTCCTACGTCCACGGGTACCTCGTGACTCATTCTCTTCTAATTGGGTCCTCTCATGTTGGTTCCTTCGCTCCGTTGTCCTCTTGCGCCCCTTAGGTTCCGCACCACAGTGCTTCTGCGCCTAACAATTTCGCACCATGATCCTTCTGCGCCATAGTTCTCCCGCGTCGTGCCAGTTCCACGCCAAAATGGGACAACACTTAGTCAAAATTCTGGGGCCAACAATAACTAACACACCGAAAACTGAAAAAGTGCTGAGAACTTACAAAAAGCTACTCACCTTCTCTCCTCTCATTTTTTTTTTTTTAAATTTCTTTCCTTTTTTAATTTTTCTTCCCTCATTTGTCATAACAGCACGATGTAGTGCATTAAGCACTAGCATAAAGACCGTGCTCATTCAAAATCAGTAACCTATTGCTTTTGAAAATAAAAAACTGAATGACAAGAAAAAATTGTTATGCATATAGAATAAGGAAATGTTAGTTCTTATGTATGTTGTAGAAAAATTGAAGCAACATTTATTGGGCCAGCACTTCATCATTTATTCTTACCATCAAAGATTGAAGTATTAATTATTCCAATAGAATTTTAGAAAACAAGAAGCAAAGTGGGTAAGTTAAGTTTAAACTACAAGTTTCGACATTGAAGTTCAATACAAGAAGGGCATAAATATTGTTGTTGCGAACACCTTGTCTAGTCTACCAAAGTTGCATGCAAACTGTGGTAGAACTAGAATGGAGAGAGGAACGATTGGCTGAACATGCAAAAGATGAGATTTTTTACTGTGCTACATGACCGAGAAAAGACACAAGAGGAGGGCAGCAAGTGTATTTTTATGCAATCTGATTTTTTATATGAAATGAATGTATCTTGTACCTAATTTTACATTTGAGCAGGTGCTGAATATGCCTCCTGTTGGTCGCAGGGGCTTCTTTAAGACCTATTGCAACATAAGAACTAAACATATTTGAATAGAGCTGAAAGAAGATGTAAAAAACTTTGTGGCTTCTTGTGAAACTTGTGAGAGGATTACAAAAGAAAATGTATGAAGCCCATGTCTACCGCAGCTCCTACCCATATTCAACCAAAACTGAGAATCCATTAGCATAGACTTCATAAGAGGCATAAAAAGGATCAGAGAAAAGAATTATAATTCTGTAGTGGTTAATCGGTTGACTAAGTATGCTCATTTTATTTCCATATGTATTGACAAAACTTCACAAATTGCTAACTTATTTATACAACATATTTATAGATTACTTGAGCTTCAAAAGAACATTGCTAATGATTGATATCCAATATTTACAACTAATTTCCAAGAGTTGTTGACACATGTTGTAACCACACTGAGCCCAAGTATGTAATGTCCCCAAACCGGGACAAATCTAAAATTCTGATTTTATTACCAAACCCTAGGCAATCAACATAAATTTATGATTTTTCCAGCCAAACCCTAGATATCAAACCCTTGCCAAAATATTGTAATATATCACTACAAACCCTAGTAGCAATTTGGAATTGGTACCAACATAATTTAGGGCATAAAATGAAGTTACCAACCTTGGACCCAAGGCATCACCTTGCTGAAAATGCTCAGGAAATTACAGCTAATTCTCAAGCCCCTTTTACACTTGAAACCCTCATGAAATACTGAAATAATTACGCCAAACCATAAAAAATATACTAATTGTCCAGCAATTGACCCTCTAACTCAGCCAAACAAGTCGCCCTTATTGGAAAAATACAGAAATAATAAATACTTGAATTTTAGCAAATGACTTCCACAAATAATGCTAGAAATACTGAATTAAATATTGAGTAATTATTCAAATAATTACTAGAAATTCCAGAATGTATATTAGGCTTCAAATAGCCTACCAAACCTCATGGGGACCTTCAAGGCAAGTCGACATAGTGAGGAAAAATCAAATAAATGCAAAACTCCAAAACATAGCGCTTAATCAAGGGGTCTTCAACCTCTAACTGTAGCGCAGCCCTAGAGGATGGGGTCTTCAACACAAAGCCAATTCGCTGCCCATAAACAGCCTTAAAACCCTTGGTATGAACCCCCAAAGCAAGTTGCCACACTTCCCAAGGTGTACTTTTGGATTTTATGAATATTCAAGCTCAATTGCAGCCTTTGAAATGATGCTGCCCTGATCAGAAATTAGAGAGTTTCGTTCATAATTCCTCTTTAGCCTTGAAGGTTTTCGTCTCCAAGCCTTAGGTTAAGTTTTTCGTGCTTAGTCCTCAAAATTCAATTATCATAGATGCATTCCCTCAAATGAATTCCAAATTCCCTATTATACCTTTCTTTTAGTTGGGATGAAGGAAGAGTAAGTGAATTATAAGGTCAGCTACTTTTTTAGAATTATTTAAAGGCTTTTCTGAACTTTCAGTCAAAATGGGCCCTCCTTAATGCAAAATTAGAATATCTTAAGTAAAAACTCACTTTTACCTTTTAAGGAGGGGAAATTAGTGCTTCCCATTCTACCTTGCTTCCCTTAGCCTATGGGAAATACCAAAAGAACTAGACTAAAGGTCATGTCCATGCTTAGGCCAAAAAGGGGGACATGACAATCCTCCCCGCCCAAAATTGTTTGTCCTCAAGCAAATGCAATATCCAAGGAGTTGTCCTAACAATTTGTTTCATGAAAAACCCTCTTGTAGCTTATTCCCAAGGAAAGGAAGCTCTATTCTGAAGCCATTTGCAGTTTCACCCATGAGAACATCCTTGTCCCTGTGCGTTGGAAGTGTTGGAACAACAACCATTCATTTCCCCAACAAGGGGCTGCCATAGCTGTACCTTTCATGGCTAAACTTATAATAGCTGCTAGTACCTTTAAAACTGCCCTTCAAGATCATCAATTTACCCATTTTATGGGCTGGAAGCTTCCTCAACATGGCTATAATCCATTCCTTCATTCTCATATTCATATGCTCTACCATCTTGGAGAAAAATACCCCAACAACAATTCTGTACAAGGTATATGTGGGGCTGTGATTGGAGTTTAAAGCCCTAGATTTGCAAGAAAATTTGAAGCTACTTGCTCCCCATTCATTCCTTGGAAATTCCTTCGTACACTTCACCCTCAAAGAAAGTGTCATGAGCTTACAACTTACCCTAGAGGGGCTGGAATAGTTGTGAACAGCATTACCGAAAAATATCTTATGGCTGCCCATCATGATCATTTTGCCTTGCATGTGCGCCTTGGAGTGTGTGCTTCCATGGCAAGTATCCCAATGCCCCTTAGGGCTCTCACTGTGCCTTAATGATTCTTCATTATGCCAAAGGTGTGGCTCAACAAGTTGCATGAAACCCATGACTTTGAACAATCTTAAAGACATACCTTGTGTGCACATACCATGAAGAAGTGAGCAACTTTGCCATGGTGCCCCCATGAGTGTCTCTTGCCTCTCCTTTTGCACCCCTTTACAAACAAGTTTTCCGCCTTTAACATGGGTGCATAGAGATTGAGGGTGTTCTTCCCTCATAGTGTTGCCATTTTTATGTCTCCCTTTCCTCATGAGTTGAAGTCCTTGGTAGCCACCTTATTGACCTTTACTTTACATCTCTATAGTTTCCCACTTGTTGCATGTTTTAACCAACTCAATAGAATATTCAATTGTCCTCCTTGCTGTCCTTGGAAGTGTTGTTCCTCTTCTACTAATTTTAACCTTTCCTCATAAGTGGAAGGCCAAATCTCCTTTTCAAACTCTGAACTTATAGAGAGCTGTAACTTACCCCAATTTTCAGAATTTCTTGTGCGTATGATCAGCTAAGTTTGCCTACTTGTCCTTTCATTGATTTCAACATTTATTTCCCTATTGTTTTCAGACTTGATGGTGCATGTACCCGGCTGAGTTCACTTTTCAACAAATTTTCTGCACATACCACCAGTTGAGCTGGCATAAAAAACTCAAAATTTTCTGTGTTGGGGCCCTATTTTTAACAAAAAAATCAGATTTCTTAAGGCTGTCCACAATTTTTTACTTTGCCCACTCCGAGACTTGTCTCCACTTGCCATCTCCCTAGTTGTCCATGATTTTCAAGCATGGAATTTGATGATTCTTGGGACACCTTAGTGGCTGTCCCCACTCAAAATACACAACTTTCTTTGCACTTCTTGTTGCCATTGCAACCGGCTCCAGTTGTGATCCTACACAAAGCAAACATGTTCGTGAAAACAATAGTGTTTAGCAACACTTTTCTGATCACCTCATCAAGCCTTATGATCATGATATGGACTTCTCTTCGATGTCTTATTTTTCCCTTACAACTCCTTACCCAGATTCCAAAAGATTTGCTTATGTCATCCATATCAAGGCTGTAGCATGTCATTTTCTTCTTCAAACTCATCCTTATAGTGGCTGAAAATTCACTTGCAAAAGCTTGGACCACCTCTACGGTGTTGAGAGGTGGGAAGCACATCTTCTTAGGGCCAATATTCACCATAGTGATAGTAAACCTTAAAGGTAGCAAGCTGGGATTGTGAAAAACAGCAGCCATCAAGTTACAAACAGCCCTCCCATCGATCCTAAGATCATGATATCTATTGCTTACCACTATCTTCATGATTATCCAAATTCTATCCCTTGTCCAACAACATAAAATAAAGTAGAAGTGGGCTGTATATTGGCTGTAAGAGTCATTAATTGCTCAGTTTTCCCTTCCAAACAATGATATGTACATTGCACAAATTGTACTTTGTGACCCCACATAGCCAACCCTTACATACACAACATTAATCAAGGTGTTCTCCTTCATACCATGGTTGTTGATGGATGTTTTTCCACATGGATTCTGATTAAAGGGCTGGAAATGAGTCAATATTAGTTGTACATATCTCAACCTTGGCCAAGGGTTTTACATCCTTGCCTTGTATGTTTCCCTTAGTCAAAACCACCCTATGTAGCATTTGAAATTTAATAAGTAAATCACGATGCTTACCAAAACCCTCTCTCCATTTGGTCCCTTTCATCTTACCTTCATGGTTAGCATGGCCCTCACGATGATCAAAATAATGTAGGAGTATAGTAAGAGGGTGATACAACAAATTCTTGCTATAAAAATAATTAAATTTCTTACCTTTATATGCTGGTCTGAAAATTCCAACAAGTGAAAGATCATCATACGAAGCTTGTGAGGCCCCTTCCTTATGTGCATACTTCCCAACAAGACCTTCCTGGGATTCCTCTTCATCAAGTTTGGGCAAATCTGATTTTTCTTCAACTCGATCCATCCTTGGCAGCCCCACGATTTCCCTTTCTTCCTTCACTACTATGGAAGGACTCATAACACTACTCTCAACATGTGTGGGTTCAAACTTTGCAATGTTTGCATGAGGGTTCATTGATTCTAGGGCTGGAACAACTTCAACCTTGGATGTTTGACATCCCTCATGTAAGACTTGTTCTTTCTTTTCCTTGGAGAGTTCTGATTTTTCTGACTCTCCTCCATTCTTGTCTTCCATTTTTTGCTCTCTTTGTTGCTTATGAACTTGTTGGACAACTTCTTGTTGCCCCAAAATTTCTTAATTTCGTAACTCAAAATTTCTCATTATTTGGCAACCCTTTATCTAGTTGAAACATTCTCGTTTGCTGCCCCAAATTTTCTGATTTATGAAACTCGGAAAATTCAACACTTGGCTGCCCCAAAGTCACTGATTTTTGGTTTTTTGAAAATGCAGCCCTATCAAATCTATCAATGACCTTTATGTTGAATTCCTCATGGCCCTAGGGTTATTAACCCCTGGTGCCACCACTCATGGGCAGTCCCTTCCAAGTGTAGCATGATCAACTTCAAGACTTCATCTTCCCTCATATGACGCAATGAAAAGTAGGTATCCACCTTGCTAATCCAAGCCTTGGTTGAATTGTTCGAGGAACCATCAAATGTGGGTAGGGCAACCTTCCCCACCTCATCATGCAATTCTATGTGGTTGTCTCGTCCCCTATTGGAGCTTCCTCTACCATTTTTCCAAGTTACGAAATCATTGAAGTTCATTTCCTTTCTAAATGGGGTGGGGTCGAGCGGGCGTATGTCATGTATTCCCCATATGTTGTCATCAAATATGATTTATAGAAGTGTTGTTCCTTCCTTCCCAACGAAGTTTCCTCCTTTTGAAAGACCCAAGGTCCATTAGGTCTTGGTGTAGGTCCCACACTTATGCCCAAGTTGTCCGTCACAACCTGTGCTTTGTCTCCCTTCATATCCTTCACTTTTTGAACAAATTCATTCATCACTTCATCTGCTCTTGTGCTCAAGACAACCTCTCAAACCTAGCTCTATCCATGTCATTGTTTAACATGAAACCCTTGTCCCACAGCTGGCCAAGAAATGACTATGATACCACTATCATGTCCCCACTCCCCAAACGGAGATAAATCTGAAATTCTGATTTTGTTACCAAACCCTAGGCAATCAACATAAATTTATGATTTTTCCAGCCAAACCCTAGATATCGAACCCTTGCCAAAATGTTGTAAATATCACTCCAAACCCTAGCAACAATTTGGAATTGGTACCAACAGAATTTAGGGCATAAAATGAAGTTACCAACCTTGAACCCAAGGCGTCACCTTGCTGGAAATGCTCAGGAAATTACAGATAAACCTCAAGCCCCTTTTAGATTTGAAACCCTCACGAAATACTGAAATAATTATGCCAAACAATCACAACAAATATACTAATTTTCTAGCAATTATTAGGGCACAAATTGACCCTCTAACTCAGCCAAACAAGTCGCCCTTATTGGAAAAATACAGCAATAATAAATACCTGAATTTTAGCAAATGACTTCCACAAATAATGCTAGAAATACTGAATTAAATATTGAGTAATTATTCAAATAATTACTAGAAATTGCAGAATGTTTATTAGGCTTCAAATAGCCCACCAAACCTCATGGGGACCTTCAAGGCAAGTCGCCATAGTGAGGAAAAATCAAATAAATGCAAAAATCCAAAACATAGCGCTTAATCAAGGGGTCTTCAACCTCTAACTGTAGCGCAGCCCTAGAGGATGGGGTCTTCAACACAAAGCCAATTCGCTACCCATAAACAGCCCTAAAACCCTTGGTATGAACCCCCAAAGCAAGTTGCCACACTTCCCAAGGTGTACTTTTGGATTTTATGAATATTCAAGCTCAATTGCATCGTTTGAAATGATGCTGCCCTGATCAGAAATTAGAGGGTTTCGTCCATAATTCCTCTTTAGCCTTGAAGGATTTCGTCTCCAAGCCTTGGGTTAAGTTTTTCGTGCTTAGTCCTCAAAATTCAATTATCATAGATGCATCCCCTCAAATGAATTCCAAATTCCCTATTATACCTTTCTTTTAGTTGGGATGAAGGAAGAGTAAGTGAATTATAAGGTCGGCCTCCTTTTTAGAATCACTTAAAAGACGTTTGAGACCTTTAAATCAAATTGGGCCCTCCTTAACACAAAATTAGAATAAATTAAGTGAAAACTCACTTTTACCTTTTAACGAGAGGAAATTAGTGCTTCCCATTTTACCTTTCTTCCCTTAGCCTAGGGGAATACCAAAAGAACTAGGCTAAAGGTCATGTTCGTGCTTAGGCCAAAAGGGGGGACATGACAAAGTACTAGCTATCATCCTCAAACGGAAAGACTGGCAATGATTGTTAACAAATGTTTAAATGGGCATTTCATGAATTATGTTGCAGATCAGAAAACTTAATGACCAATATGGTTGTATTTTGCTGAAAATTGGTAAAACATGACATGTCGTCAACCATTGGCATGTCACCATTTAAGGCCTTGTACAATTATGATATCACATTGATAATTAAATGGTCCATTGACGATACTCGAGTGCCAATTGTCCATGATTTCCATGAAGAGAGCCAACGGATCTTAAAGCAGTTAAAAGGAAAACCTCAAAGAGGACTAGTAGGGGATAAAATCTCAACATAACCAACACAAAAGAGAGAAAGCATTCGAGGTAGGTGATTTAATTTTCTTTAAGTTACAACCTTAAAAGCAAAAGTCCATTAAAGGGGAAGGAGGGGAGAAACTTGGGCCTTGATACTATGGGTCTTACAAGATAATTTCAAGAAGTTGCATACACTTTTGAGCTACCTATATGATCACAAACGCACAATACCTTCATATCTCACACTTGAAGAAGGTAGTCGAGGAAAATGTCAAAACAACATATGATTTGCCCCTCTACATGATGAAGGTCATGTTATTTGTGAGAACATGTTACTTTATTTCTTCAATGTTGATTAACTCCAAAAGGAATGTAGCAAGATGTAATGATACAAGATGGAGAGAGAGAGAGAGAGAGAGAGAGAGAGAGAGAGGATAATGCAAAAAAATGGATAGTACACACCATGTACCAAATTATCACTATAGAATAGATGATCAAGAATGTAATGATAGCCTTTCAGAGGTGATTGGTGATGATGGCTCTTCTTTTCAGTGATGATGATGGTTTTCATACATAATAACAGTTTCTTGCTCGGGTTTGCTTAACTACCTACTTCTTTGTTGGGTTTTAACCCACATCTTCACAACTCTTCATATGAAGATTCTTCGACATCAAAGAGCTGAGATTTGACGCCCATCATGGCGTTTTTAAATGTTTTGCATGTATTTTACCAGCAACAATAAAATTAAACTGCTAATCATGATGTGTCTTTATTTGGAAAAGGCATAAATTTTATTAGTGTTGTGTCTATAAAAATAATCTTATTTAATTCAGAAAGTGTATAAATGTAAGTAATGGTTAAACGGATATGTACTTAAGCATTTAATTGAAATTATGGAGAAAAGGCATGGAATATCTCGATATTAAAGATATGAAGCTTCCAAAGACCATAATACTTGAAAAATAATTTTTCGAAAAAAAATGTAAAATAAAAATGTCATCGACATTTCACGTCTCCTTCGATGCTCATCATCACGATAAGAATGATGAAATATTTCAAATCCATAGCTCCTTATATAGATAACTCCATTACTTACATGAAGTGGGACATATCATGTTTTAGCCCTAAGCATTTTTTTAAAGTCCTCTCTTGAATAAAAATATGAAAATATTAAATGAACATTTCCATGACTCCCCATAAACCAAAATATTAAATAATCATCATTTATATTGATTGCCTCATACAATACATTAAAGGCTAATGTATTATTTTCATATAACTTTTATATTCGTTTAACCAAATACTTTGTGATTAGTTTGAAATATTTTGGAAACAACTATGTAGAAGGCTTTGAAACAATCGGTGATCCATCATCAAGATTAATGAGAAGATGTGGATGAATGTTGATTCAAAGCATAGTTCAAAAACTCATTGAAGATAGCCAAAATCTTGCAGGACTAGCAAGTTACACTCCTTGGCAAGTGACTAGCCCTCAAATCACATGCCGAGTTTTAAGTACAAGCTCACGAGTACTCATGAGTCCATACTAAAAACTCGCCAACCACTGCATAATAACAACCACTAAACAAAAATGTCATTTTTTACTTTTACCTTCACTTTCATGTTGTTTTTCCTCTACTATTACATGTTAAAAACATAGTTGAACATTTCCCAATTGCCATGAAGTGATTTCAATCAGATTTGAAGGATTTTGACAAGTAGAGTTCAATTTGAGAGTTAAGAGATCAATTTTTTTTGTTTAAATTTTGATGGGTGGAGTTCACATTGAGAGGCAAGAGATCAATTTTTATTCTTTTTAGGTTTTTAAAGTTTTATCCTTCCATTTTAAATCTATTTTAGAGTTTAAAAACTTTTTTGTTTTTTTATCCCATTATCTTTCTTCTTTCTTTGCTAAGTAGATAGGGGTTTAATCTTCATTTGTTTTTTTATTTGTTTGATAGGGTTTGCAACATGCACTTGCAATCATAAATGAGAATTGCATCCTCAACCTCCCGTAGCAATAGCAGGAAGTCGAAGTTCGATGACCCTGCTTGGAAGCATTGCACAGAGGATCCAAAGTACTGAAGTATGATATGCAACTATTGTGGTTTTCTAATGGAAGATCATGTCAATCGCCTCAAATACTACCTTGCACAAACCCCTGGCCGAGATGTGTGAGTATACCTTAAAGTAGAACCTAAAGTTAAAAAAAATATGAAAGATCTCTTTGCTAGGTATGTGGAGAAAAAGTTTAAAATAAGAGAACAACTGCATCAGTTGCATCTGTGATGAATTCTCCTCATAATTCAGACAAATTAGTAGGCTCTTCTATTGGCCAATGAATTCGGGGCTCATCCACTAGAGACGATTCAAGTTGAATGCCATCATCTTCACAGGGTTTTTTTTTTTCTTGTTGTATTTCTAGTGCACTATGTTCGCTTAAAGGTACCACTTGGAATTGGGAGAAGTATAATGAAGGGAGGATGGCTGCTGCAAATTTTTTTTATTATGACAATATACCATTCAATATCACAAGTAGCCCAAATTGGAAGACATTGGTCACTGCATTGACCGTTGCCGAGAAAGTGTTCAAATTACCTACTCCTTGTAGATCGTTCTTAGAGGAAGCTGTAAAAAATATACAAGTAATATTACAGGATCAAAAAAGAATTTGGTGTAAATTGGCTACAGTATTTTGTCTGATGGGTGGATGGATCAAAGGAATCCCACTTTGATAAACTTTCTAGTGATTCAAATGAGCAGTTCGTGTTCTTTAAGTCCATTGATGCCTCCTACAAAGTGACGAATGTAGAGACTTCGCATAATATGTTGGAAGAGGTGGTCATGGAAGTGGGTGTGGAGAATATCGTCCAAGTTGTGACTGATAATGCAGTAGCATAAGTAGCAGTAAGGAGACTTCTTGAGGAGAAGCACCATACCCTATTTTGAAGTCTTTGCACAACCCGTTGCATTGATCTCCTATTTGAGGACATAATAAAATTTGGATGGATGAAAATTGCAATTGAAAAAACCAAAAATACTACCAAATACATCTACAATCATCCCTAGGTGCTAAGCTTGATGAGAGAGAAAACCAACAAAAAAGAGTTTGTGTGATTAGGAGTCACATGATTCACTGCAAACTTCATCACATTGCAAAGCGCCGTAGCCTTTTCAACATCTCTTAAGCAAATGTTTGAGAGCTCTTGAAGGTTGGAGTCTCCATATTGTAGTGAGGCCAAAGAGGAAAGGGTCGTGATGATAAAAAATTTATAATGTGTTTGCGAAAAGCACATACAAGATCCTCAAGGTAAATTTAAACTTAACAATTACAAACATTCAAAATAATAAAATTAATTACTTTGTATGTTTGTAAAAATTATAAATTTATAATTCATAGAAATTAGATTTCTAATTTACCATTTATTTTTCTTTTTTTTTTTTCAAATTTCTTGAGTCTTACTTTTAATTTTAATTTTTCATAGAATTTTATTTTAGGTAACAAAGAATTAATTTTTCATACAATTTTGTTTTAGGTGACGAGGCCTTTAGTCAGAGTTCTATGCTTGGTAGATGGTGGAAAAAAACCAATGTGTTGTCTGTATGAGGCCATGGACAAGGCCAAGGAGGCCATAGCATATTATTAAGGAAAAATAAAAGAAAAATGAACACCTTAGATACATAATTGATCAGAGATGGAACATGCATCTCCAACAACACAAATATGAAGTAGCCTACTACTTGAACCACAAATTTTTCTTCTCCAACAACTTTAAGGCCAATGAGGAAGTTATGGATGGCCTCAACACGTGTAGAGAACATGACATCCAATGAAGCCCTTAGAGACAAAACTCTTGATGAGTTGCAAATTTACAAGGGTGCAGAGGGGGGGGCTCTTTTTTCAGCTCTTTGCATTCGAAGGAAAATGACCCAACAGCCAAGTAAAAGTAAATTAAGTCATTTGATTGTTGTCTCATTACTTGTAGATACTAGACTTGTTTAATAAATGCAATTCTAAATTATTTAAAAAATTATAAATGTCCCTTTTGCAATTTTTTTGTGAAGATTATGGTGCAAAAACATCAAATCTTTAGAGGTTGGCCATCTGTATTTTGTACAACGGATGTAGCTCTTCTAGGTGTGAA
The DNA here is from genome assembly GCA_037957365.1 of Torreya grandis. Taxonomy (NCBI): domain Eukaryota; kingdom Viridiplantae; phylum Streptophyta; class Pinopsida; order Cupressales; family Taxaceae; genus Torreya; species Torreya grandis. Next base: position 1,493,277 of record JARHVA010002448.1, read on the forward strand.
CACAGTTGGAGCATGTTTGAGGCCATTTGCACGAAAAAGCATGTCATGTTGATAACACAACATCTCAAAAACTTTGTTTTAGGGGTGATATAATCTTCGTATTCGCATCAAACAGGTGGACAGGAAGGAGAGTCGTGATGCTTTAGATGACATCGATCTATGCTCTAACTAGATTGTTGAAGTAATGGAGCCCATATTTACAAAGGAAAAGATTACAACTTTTGAAAGGGAAGCAATGGAAGGGGCAGCAGCAACAAAGACCCAAGCACAAGCAAAAACATCAGAGGGGTTGGTCCAGATGATGACACATTTGAGAAGAATTTTGTACCTAAGGAAGAATCTTTACCTTCTACTTCCATAGTGCAACTGATGACCACGAGGAGCTCGAGGAGGTAGAGAAATTTGTAAAATATTTAATGGATTTGTAATTTTCTATAACAATTGTCAATAATCAATCATTATGTGATATTATAATGCAGTGATGAGCATTGTACTCAATTTTAGCCTTAAACCTATAGAAAATATAGGTATACATTCTCTACATCAATTTCTTGTGTTAAACTTTACATGTTATTTAAGTTTATTTCAATAATTTATATTTTTTTCATTTTTAAACTATGATTCAAGGCTTTTTGCATAGTTTTCCAAAAGACGTTAAACTAATGTTTATAGACTATGAAACTATTGTCTCTCTTACCTTGCAATTTTAAAATGAGGGTCTTTAACAATGATCGCCGGTCGTCAATTTCCCATTCACAGGTGAGGCCGACTATAAAATCTCATAACTGATATATGTGTTATTTTGGTATACCTACCTCCTTAAGCTTTGATAGAGTTAAAATTTTAGGGTATTGCTTTCTTTCTTTGGTTTTTCAGCTCAGGTTTTGTCAGGCAAAAGGCCTGGGTAAAAGGTCGTGCTTGTCTTGTCCACTCGGCCTCCGGATCGAGTGTAATAAAGAAAACGGTCTTTATTCAATCCAAAAAAACGAAGTTTCTTTTTGCATTTTTGTTATTTTGATATGAGGAAACATGGTGTAAGCATGGTTAAATGAAGAGAACAGTTTCGGGTTAAAAAAATATGTTTATGCAATACTTGTGCTTCAGATGTATAATCAAATATGTCCTTGTCGGCACACAGGATAACAATTTTTTATTTCGAGGGATGTTATATGTAATGAAATTCTCCTCCTCCAACTACTTATGCTTTGAAAAATAAAACCCTACAATAATGTGATGAGGCAAAGGCGACGACAGAAAAGTAGAATTAGAAGTAAAGAAGCGTACATGCAGATGGCGCAGCGGAAGTTTTCGCCATCCTCATCTACCTCTCTCACACTATCCCTCTTGCAACTTTCTTGCGCCGAATTAGTCGAGGGATTCATCTCAAGCTCCACTCCATCCATGAGCCTCGACAATTTAGTTCCCCGCGAGCGTATCTGCTTCGGCTTTTGCCCGGCTGATATTTACACCGAGAAAGCGTCTTCTTATGAGAATTTATACAACTAAATTCTAAATAATTTACTTTAGAGCAAACGTGGTTTTAGTCGCTAGAAAGGGCGGGTACTATAGCTTTTAGTTAAAAAGAAAAACAAAAATTGCTCCAGTAATTAAATATTTGAATTAATTTATTAATAATTATAAATAAGTATTTTAGTAGTTGTTGTAAGAGAATTGTAATGTTTGATTTGATGAGATTCGTTGTTTGGTATGGTAGGTTGAGATTGGGTGTGATGGTGGTAGTTGGGTCTGTAGAACACTTGATTTATAGTTTGATGTGGACATGCATTGCAATTTAGATGCACTAAGCAATTTGTGTGAAGATAAATTCGATGTGTGGGAATTGGTGTTATAGATTTTGTTAGTTATGTTTGAGCAGTTAAGGCTTTGATTGGCATAGTATGTAACTTGGAGAAGCTATAAACATATGATGTGTCTAGATCTTGTGCAAAATGGTAGCCATAATACATAGTTAAATTTGGTCGCAGCTGTTAAGAACATATTGAGCATAATTAAAGATGCTAAGGTGAGGGCCTTACACTGACAAGGTACATTGAAATGAGCTTTGCATGTACTATGTCATCAAACCACATATAAAATTGTTGATTTCTATGTAAATTGAACAATCCAATGTGTTGCAAGTCTCGATCGAAACAAGCTATGAAAGGCTAAATGCTAATTAATTTAATTATAAATAATACTTAACGATGAGAAGTTTTTTAACAGGGGTGACAGTGAAAAAGAAGGTGGCATGTTAATTGATATGGCATGGCATGAGATATGTGGGGAGGAGATGTCACATTTGATAGTGAACTTTAACAATGACGAAGCAATGCAAAAATTATATGCCATTTACAGATGAAACTAATGAACAGTCAAATTGTTTCAACGTTAGTGCATGAAGCATTAAATAAGAAGAATTTGATATTTATAGTGGAAGTTAAGGTGGAAAATGTGGTAGTGTGTTAGTAATCTATGTAGTAATAGTATATATTATTATATATAATTCATATTAATTATATTTATGTTTTATATATTAAAATACATAGATAATATCAATATAAAATATGATGTAAGAAACTATGTTAGATATGAATTGTGTATTATTATAAATTATAGTAATAATTTATAGAAATATATTATAATCAATAATATATAATGTATTATATGTAGTAGAGTAAATTTATATTGTTTATTAGATATTATACTAGTAGCTATTGAGCGATGCATTTGTGGCATGTATTAAAATGGAAATGGAAATGAAGAACCATGTTGTTGATAGATGAACAGGTATCTTTAAACCATACACAAATTTGTTTGCAACAAGAAGTGAAATTTGGAAGCATTTAGAATGTCCACTTAGTGTTTAACATAATGGTTGAAACAAAAGCGATTTTATGTGATGTTATGGCTCCAAGACATGCATACAGTTGCTTATTAGATGAGGCTTTCGAATGAGATGCATTGAGAAGATGTAATTTGTTGGAGTGGCAAAGTTGTAGGGTATGTAAAATATGTGTACCAAGAAAAGACAACGGAGGCATTTAAGCAAATGCAATCTGCACAGAATGGTTTATGCCAAGTTTTGTAAATTAACAAGGGATAGGTAGTGGTTGTGCGGTTGTACATGTGTTTTTTTATTATTTGAGCTTTGTTGTATAAGTTTGTAAAAATTGTGATTTTTTTTAATTTATGTTCATGCATTACATAGTAGTACAGAGATGTAAGGGGAAGTAACTCTATGTCTTCACACCCATAGAGAGAGTGTTTAGTTTTGTCTAGGACACTAGATATTCCTATAGGTGTCCGTGTAGAGGTCAAGCTCAAACAACAGACCAAAAAATTTCAAAAACAAAGTTTTCAACATTTAAAATATTAGTACATTTTGTTTCTTGGGCATCTACATCTTTTATCTGGCTATAAAGGTCTGTTTAAAGTATTTGGATCTCCAAGATCATGTCATATGGCATGATCTCGAGTGATCAGAGGATTGATGACCAAGGCAGGGAAACCAAACCCTTGATACCCCAAGTCTTTAAGTTGGTGCCATGCAACATGATCATGGGGACCCAAGTACTCGAGAGGTTGACTGCATTTCGTTGGGCCCTTCACCTTCTGGATTTTTATGATGTTAGCATGTGGCAAGATCATATAAAGTTGGAGGCCGGAGGGCCCAATGAAATGTAGTCAACCTCCCAAGCACTCGGGTCCCTGAGATCATGCCTCATGGCACAATCTCAGCACTCCAGGACCTTGGGGAAGCCCAATCATATAAATAATTAAGGCTTTACTTTGTGCAAGAGGTTTTTGGCCAGTTAGTAGTTTAATCTACCCAATTTTTTCACTTAAAGATGGCAATGCAAATAGATTAATGACATTTGGTGAAGCTAAAGCTTGATTTCAAAATTATTCCACTAGTTTCAATAATTATGTCACAACATTCACCTTCAATCTGCAGTCATATGCTGTTGTAGGATGTGGAGTCATAGGTGACATAGAGGTCATAACTAATAACTATACTGATGTATATCTAAGATAGTTATATTTTTTGGTTCAGGCATTTCAATTGGCATGGAAGGTTGTGTATGAAGTTGAATCAATAGTGTTTGCAGTGCCTCAAGGCTATACTTTTATGATACAATCTACTATATTCTAAAGCGTTGCAAATGTGGCATTATATTTCAGGTGAGATTTAATATATTCTCTAATAATATCCTTTCTTGGTTATTTCTCGTGTTACAATTTCATTTATGGTGGATGGTGTTATGCTTGTTCTAGATGGCTCTAATTGTTGAGCTAACAAATTTTGTAAATTTTAATGGATTGTTTTTAATAATAAATGACCCCATTTAATTTGTGAATTTTTTTTAAATTATCCACCTTTGCATCTCAGGATGAATTGAAGGATTTTCTTCTGGCATAAAAATTGAGAACTGTCGCATTCTATCAATTCTAGTTGTTTTATATTTAGGGACTCCAAAAGGTTGTTGGTTGTGTAGTAAGATGTGAACAAGAATATAATCTTAAATTTATTAATTGGATCAGTTCCAAGATTATCTTTAAGCATATATGCATAACAAAATGGAGAAAGTATGGTCTGTAGAGTAAGATGGAGAAGGTAACATGTAATACAACTTGTATATGTAACTGCTTTCAACATAAATTATAAGTGTCTTGCCAAGCACCCTAGTTTGGTGTTTCAGTATGGATTTACATTTACAAGTTAAATGATCCATATTCAAATCCCATAATGGCATGTTCTATTACAAAATTATATGAATTATTTTGATCCTCAAATGTTAGCAGCTAGCAAATACAGTCATTTTTTAATTCAGACAATTGTAGCAAAACTTTAAACCATAAAACATTTCAATCCACTTAATATTTGAATAAATATTTTAATTCGAATAAAAATAAACACAAAACAACCAAAATTTGAGCCTTTCAAATTTCGAGGATTCATTGGGTTGATGGTGGTGGAGGCTAGGTTTCTATTAGAGCATTTAACATATACATCTAATTAAAGCTGTGAATGTTTCTCATTGATATCTCTTACAAATCACAATCAAACACAACTTAGGGATGACTCATATCTAATGTATGAACCATAGTTTGTTGGGTTTCAAAACAAAGGGCCTAAAAACTTACGTTATTTCAAGTTTCATCCCTATCACCATATGACTGGATTTTTCTTCCATTATTCTTCTCCATATGATAGCGCATCGACTATGTTTGTTCTCTTTATTGAAAATTTCAAAATTAGATTGATTTCTTGCTTTACTCGATGGTACCTTTTTTGGTCAAATGCTAACCTTGTTTATACCCAAAATTATCCCCCAATGGATACATTGTTGCTTCTATTCTTATTTTTTATGCCTTTGATGGCTAGGCACACTATTAGAAAGAGAAATTTGAAATATGGTAGCATAGTGTATGTGGTTTTAGTGAATATCAACAAAATAATTTTTGTGAAGAAGGTTCATTGAGATGAGAGTGTTCGTGGATGTTAATTGTATACGTGCCAAAGTACAAGTCTAAACACACTAAGGACATGGATAACAAGGCTTGCTAGCATGTCAACTCCCACATTACTAAGTCTTAGGGGATTAGACCATGCAAAATGAGGCTAAGCACGAGGCCTTGTTAAGCAAGGCCAAATCTAAATAGATATATTTTTGGTTTTATGTTTAAATAGTGTCACACATTGGAGAAGCTAATGATAGATTCAAGTTTTTATAAATGGTGAAATATATATATATATATATATATATATATATATATATATATATATATATATATAATGTTTGAAATATATAATTTTTTAGTTACCTATGGATTTTCTAAAGCTTTGCAAATGTGGCCTTACATTTCAGGTGAGATTGAGTCACAAGTATACTTATATCAGTCTAGAAATTACTTTTTACAAGAAAAATTAAATAAACAAATGAGTTATGTTCACATAAATAAAAGAAGTTACATGGTTAAAAATAAAGATAGAAAGCGGGCAAGGGAACAAGATTTTTCACTACAACATCTTGATTTCATTTTTCTTCTTGTAGTAGTATCTTTGAGTTTATAAAATAGCTTGTTTGATGACCTAAATAGTTAATGCCTTTGATTTGTTGGCTTCTCTAGGACATGCTTGAGACATATAATCTTAAAATGTGAAACTATGACTTATATCTTATTTATGCTCTTTCTTAAGGCTAAATTCTAATCCTCTATAATTAGCCTAGTTTGGATTGGCCTTCCAATCATGTTGTTTCTAGGTATTGGGATATCACATAACCAAGTTGCATGGGCTCTTTAGATGAATTAGTTCTAACCCATATATATCCGAATTTGAAAATTGGATAGCTGGGCATCAGGCCTCATGCTCCTCTTATGAGTACATATATGTATTTTGAAAGTATATACATAATTATTAGTTACATTTATAGCTTTGATATTGGTATCATGTATTTTTTGTTTTTATAGGGGAATATGGGTAGCAAACTACTATCATAGAGGCATTCGTTCAAGTTTTGGCATTGTTGGGTGAATATTTTGTCGACCAGCTAACTGGCGTTCAAAATAGTTCCTATCACCACAGCATAGGGAGATTGGTCATCCAGATGTGCAGGTTTACTGCATCACAAGGGGACAAATCTCTCCTCTCATCAAGGGGAGGTTCCCTATTAAATATGTAGAGCTATATACAAAATAGATAAGCAGAAAATAACACATGGGGGCAGGATAAACCATCCATCTCTCTTCTTTCAGAGAGGATGCACAGACAAAGGAGAAATCTTGGTGTGAACACTGAAGGCACTTCTCTTCTTTTAGAAGTGTTCTTGTAGGAAACAGTAGGAGTTTCTTTCAGGTAGTGAAATAACCAGTGATCTAAAGAACGTAGGAACAACAGGATGAAATAGAGCTCAAAGTCTCCACCTCAACTTCCCAAAGAGTATATCACAAAGGATAATGGGGGTACAAAATCACCCCAGAATCCTCAACACAAAAAGAAAAGGAAAACACATATTGAAATCAATTGTGAAAGCACAAAGTCTTCCCACAGTTGGTTTCAGGACACTTCCCAATTACCTTCACTAATTCTGCATACCAAATTAAATGAATAAGGACACCTTCAGATGACACAAGTCAGAACAGCACAAAGTCTATGAAAAACTTGCTTTCTCATTCAGATAACAATGGAAATGAAATTACAACCTGAGCTCAAAGTCTCAGTCTTTCTCTTTCAAAATGGGCAGAGTTTCGCTCTTGTAAAAATGAAAAGTCTCCCTTACAAATGAGAGAATAAACAAACTTATAGCCACTATGCAAGGATTGGTGCCCTTTTCCATGGGACGGCCCATGCTATAGTCAGCATCTTAAATGTGTCTCTAGTTCTTGTCTAGAGAGACCATGCTGAGAACTGTGCACTGCCATAACTATGGCACGTCCCTTCATCTGATATGTCTCCTCCTTAATATGGATTGTCTAGTCCTTTGCATATTTGTCTTTACTTCATGAAAGAAAACAGGCCATGTCCTTGGTTTGGTGCGCTCAAAAGTCTACTCGATCCACTATTCCACCTACTGGAAATAATTCTTTCACAGACATTTCTGGTCCTTTGCATCGATCTTCTCTCTTTGAGTCTTTGGGCTCTCTTTTCAGCTAGTCACTTGGTTCTTCCTTTAAGTTCCTTGACCTATTTAAATTTCCACAGATTTTCCCTTACTTTAAATTTGACGTTTGAGGGGCCGTCAATGGTTGCCAGTTGCTTGAACCATGTTGAACCTTGAACCCGTTGAACCACTTGAGTGTCGCTTTCTCTTTGATTGAGGCTGCCTTTGAGCTTTTGAACCATGTTGAACCATTGAACTTTGAACTCTTTCAGTTCAAATTTCAATCGTTTCATTGGTTTATTATGTGTCTCACTCAAACACTGCTCCCTTTATCTTTCAAAGCTTTGGTCTCACCTTTGAACCTTGAACCCATTGAACCACTTGGTTCAACGGTTCAATGGTTCATATATTGAAGCTCCCTTATATCGCCAAGTGTCCCCTGCAAGGTTACTTATCCTTCGAGCTTCAACTTCCCTAGCGGGCTCTTACTTCTTCTGCAAGCTTTTTGTCGAGCGAAAAGCTTGAAAGAATTCCTTCGAACAAAAAGTCCGAAGGAAAGTTTTTGTGACTTAGCCATTTGTTCTTCTTTATTTATTCAGACTTTCCTCCGGGTGAATTCCTTTGGACAAAAAGTCTGAAGAAACTTCGCCTTAACATTTTTCTGAGAAAATCTTCCTGAGAGAATTCTTTCGGCCCCTTAAACAAATCCGAAGGGATTATATCTTTTCTTTGACCTTCGAATCAATGATGCCTGCCCTTCGCAAGGGCACTTGCCTTTTCCTCTTTGGGACAACCCCTTGAACCTTTCGATTGAACCAACTGATTGAACTAACTTTTGGTTCAATGGTTCAATGGTTCAATCGGCTCATCCTTCATCATTTTGGCTAAGTCCTTTGTTCTTTTGCACCAAGCACATGGAACCAACTTGGTCGTTGAACCATTGAACTTTGAACCCTTTGTTATTTTGCACCAAGCACATGGAACCAACTTGGTCGTTGAACCCATTGAACCTTTGAACCAAAGTGGTTCAAAGTTCAATGGTTCAAGCCTAAGCCCTTTATCATTTGCTGATTGAAATCCTTTGATTGAACTGAGGCACTGAACCAATCCTGGAAATGACTAAGTGTTAGAAGCTTGTTCTTTTGACTGAACTTACCTATAAAAGCTTTTTTAACCTATAGAACCTGTGAATCCCCTTTACGGAAAAAGCTTAAAAATGAGGAATTTGAAAGCTCATAACAAATTTTGAGAAGGGAAGAGAGAAATTTTGGTCTGAAGGTTGTCCCAAAAATGAGTGGCATTTTTTGGGGACAACAGCTAGCTCCAGTTGGGGAACTTCCTTCAGATGAAAACTTGGAACAGCCGAGGGGAGTAGAAACCAGAATCTCCGGTGCCTTGAAGTGTGCCATTGGCCTATGGAGTCATGCTACCCAAAAAGAAAGGCTCCAAAAAAAATGAAAATGAAAAGCACAAAACAGAACTAAAGACTATACAAATATACATATGATCTTATCTGATGCCTCAAGATTTGAAGCGCTTCAGATGCAGCCCACTGTGAGATAGTGAAAATGGTGTGCCATCTTGATAAACCAGCAGGAAACCATTTTATCCCCAGAAACGGTGACGGGCGAATGAAACTCTCCACCAGGAATCACATTTTATGTGCCTTCCCCTTGGTTTTCTTTTCTTCTTGCCCCAAAGCAAGACTTGACTTTTGGTCCAAAGACCATGAATCTTTGCTCTCCTAGCAAGGAGTTCCTTTTCTTGATTTTGATGGATAGCAGCACGGCCTAGTACCATTATTTGTTGTTCTGATAGCTCAGCCCAACACATGTCTTGATTGTCCCCCTCAAATATCTCAGATTCTTCTTCATTTGGAGGGGAGGGTTCTTTTGCACTTATGCCACACTCCACCAATTCTTTTACTATTTCATCCCTGCCTGAAGACTCAAACAAAATTTGGGCTGCAGGGGCCGTCATTTGGGTCTCGACACATTTGACATGATCAATTATGTCAAATGGTTGGATTGGATTAGGCACAGGCGATGGGAGTTCTTCCTTTTGGTTTATGGGAGGGGGAGAATTGATTTGCAAAATTGAAGTAGAAGGTGCATAGATGTTTGATGTACTTACTTCTTTGGCAATCACCGAGTCCTTTGACTGCAAAGGAAAAGGGGTTCTCTGCTCAGTAATTGAAATTGTTGGTTGGGGTCACTCCTCTGTCTTCTCTTTGTCAGCCTACTGGGCTGACTGATTCTCAGACCTAGTGAATACTGCGTATGATCTTTCGACTACTTCACCTTCATTTTTGGGTTCATCCTGGTAATTCAGGAAACCAATGTGGGAGTCGCCAGCTGATTCATCTTGATCCTCTGTGAAGAGATCAGCGTCATTTTCTTGCTCAAACTCAGGTTGGAAAGAGAAAGCATATTCTATTTCTAGATATCCAACTGCTGAGTTGGTTGGAGATGCTTTAAGGACAAGGTTCCTCTATGGGGGAGGAAGACGATTTGGTTGCCCTTGACTTCTGGCAATGTTGCCTTGATATTGTTGATTATGAAATGCCCTCCTTGGTATATCTTTATATAGAGGAGCGAAAGACATATTGTTGACGTTGGAAAGTGCACCTAGTGGCAGGAAAATAAGTTCCTGCCTTCTCCTCGCAACATGGAAACTCTCCTCTCGCCTGTGGGACCGGCGAAGCTGGAGGAGAGAGTCTCTAGATAAGGGCTAGCTCCCTTTGATGCATCGTGTTGTTTCCAACAAAAGTTAACAAGTATATATATATAATATAGGGGGGATGAAAAGGGAGAAGAAATGCATAAAAAACAAACTACCTACTCTAAAAGAGGCGATGCACCAAAATAAAGGTTGACCTTCACACATCCACTCTCAAAATCAGACAAATGCATACATACACTACGCACTTGGCAGAAGGACCAGGCTGCAAGAAACTAGCAGGGAGGCTTCAATGGAAAATTCAGAATAGAGATCACCCAAGGTGCTGTGAAACACACACTTATGAAGAAATTTCTTCTGCTCCTTCACTCCCAAATACTGCTCTTCTCCTGTCAGCTGCAACAATGGCACCTTGTAGACAGCAGGTCTGCTGTTGTTGAACCTGTGAGAGCATCAAAAGACAATGACTGGACACAAGCAAACATTCAAAGCATACACATAAATGTCTATCCAAAATGGAGGTAAAAAATTGTATTTGTGTTGATCCAGGTGAAATTTTTGTAGAGCTGTGCCCTTTACAAAATGTGGAAGATGATTACAAAAATGACCAAGTTCGCAATATATAGGAGAAGCAAGGAAGTCATTTGGCGCTCCTTTTACAAGTGGCATATGCGTCCCTTCATGGGAATAACAAGTCAATCAAGGAATTAAATGGACTATGCCTTTTGTCTGCTCGAAAACTGTCCCCTTTTTGATGACTTACACGGTTTGTCAATCCATTTAATAAAAAATGGAGGAAAACCAATTTTATCTCAACTATTGTGCCTTTCATGATTAATTCGTAGGGACTGCTCCACCTACTAAAGTCACTTCCCAAATGGCGCCACTTGGATCAACTGCCAACTCGCTCTGTCCTTTGCCACTTGGGCCACCTTGTCACTCTTGCACCTTGTTTGTCACTTTGGCTTTGTCTTCTGTCTTTCTTGTCTATTCTGGCCGCTTGGTCCCTTTGGGCGAACTCCTTGACGGGTCGCTACATTCAGGTCTTTTTTTCCTTTTTTTAATGTTTGAAAACCCAACGGCTATTCTATTTCATTAAATTTGATGGCCTCAGAGACGTCGAGTCCATGCTGGCAGTCGGGTCCATGCTGGCAGCCTTCGGGCTATCTTTCATCTATCTATGTCACCCTCCCGAGCACTTTTGCCTCACTGTGGGCACCTTTCCTTGTCTCTTCAGACTGCTGCCAGGCCTTCCTTTTCTTCTTCGCGGCCTGCTTCCCATGCCTTTGTTATTTTGATGGGTCCCTTGTTTATTCAGACTGTTGTCAGGCCTTTAAATGTTTCGCAGACCTCTCGGGCACTCTCTCTCTGCTTTGTTTCGTGGACTATCTTAGTCCCCCTTCGCGGCTTGCTTGGACGCCTGTCGGGCTTTGAAAGTCCTGCGGGCTTTGTTCGGGCTATTTCCCCGCGAACAAAAAGTCCGCGGGAATGCTCCCAGGCTTGTTCACTTTATTTGCTGTGGGCTTTTGTTCGCAGACATTTCCCGCGGATAAAAAGTTCGTGAAAATGTCGCCTGCCTTATGTCTTAGTGTTAAGTGACCCGGCCTTTTTTTGCTTTTGTTTGAAGACGCGACCCAGCCTTTTGGGACTTAGACTTAGTCAATTTCGAACAATTTGAACCTTGAACCAAAATTGAATCGAACCCAATTTTCCTCTTTGAAGCGCCTGCCTTGCTTAAAATGTTTGATCTTAAACATAAGGCTGAAACAATGAACTAAATGCCAAACGAAAGAACCAAGCCTGTCTGAAACATGGTATTGAACCTGAGCAACTCGAAAAGACTGGCTTCGAATGGCAAGGGGAGAAGGTGAACGATTTTGGCCTGTGAGCAAAAATTGGTCAACACATACCTTGTGCCATTTACCTTTTCAAGGCTAGCAATTCATTTGCTAGCTTTTGTACCATTGGGTCAATGGTGGATGTGGGTGAGTATTCATAAGATGAAGAGGGTTTACCTCTATTAGGATCTCTCCTTATCTTTCCTGCCAAGATAAGGTCATCTTCTAGCTCAGTAGCCAAGTCTTGAGTAGCCTCAAGGTCTATGTGTCTAGCCCATCTCAATAGAAAACTCACTTCAGGCAGCTGTGAGTTGATGAAGAAACACATGAGATTCTGAGGTGTCAGCTGGGCGATCATGGGAATCCTGTGCCTTAGCTTGTTGAACCTGGTAATGAAGTCCCTCATAGGTTCATGGGGTTCCTTCTTCATCTGAGTGAGCTAGTCTAGCAAAGCATGTACTCCTCTGCAGGCTTGAACCTGGCTTCAAACTTGGCTTTGAGTGTATCCCAGTCAGTCACTGATCCAGCTTGTAGATGGTAGAACCAGTCTGCAGCAGCGCCTTGTAGTGTCTCCATGAACAACCTGACCGCTATGTCTTCAAATTCCACCCCTATTATGCCACAGGCTATGGTGAAGGTTGTAATGTGTTCATCAGGGTGGACTCTTCCATCACCAAATAATTTGGGGAAATTCTTCCTTGAACTGAGTGGTAGCTCATGTAGGGGTGGAGTTAGAGTAAGTGGGCCAAATGAGTTACCCCAGGGGCCTCAAACTGCCATGATTGGATTATGAAAAATAGGGATAACACATCTAAGTGGAGTTGCTAGATTATAGGACAAAAATGGAAAAGAAACTGGCCCTGCTTCAACTTAAAGCTTGAGGCTTCAAACTAGGCTTTCTTTCCCAGCAGCTCTAGTTTTGCAGACCAGATAATATAATGGAAGTGGAGGAAGATGGTAAGGCTATAATGATAATGGGTAAGACACAGATGGGAGTCGCCAGAATCTAAAATGGATAAGGTGATAATGATAATGAGTAAGACACAAGTGATGTTTCAATCTGAAACGTGAGGCTCCAAATTGCACATAATTACTGTGTCCCTAGCAGAGTCGCCAAAAACTGTTGGGTGAATATTTTATCGACCAGCTAACTGGCATTCAAAATAGTTCCTATCACCACAACATAGGGAGATTGGTCATCCATATGTGTTGGTTTACTGCATCACAAGGGGACAAATCTCTCCTCTCATCAAAGGGAGGTTCCCTATTAAATATGCGGAGCTATATACAAAATAGATAAGCAAAAAATAACACATGGGGGCAGGATAAACCATTCATCTCTCTTCTTTCAAAGAGGATGCATAAACAAAGGAGAATTCCTGGTGTGAACACTGAAGGCACTTCTCTTCTTTCAGAAGTATTCTTGCAGGAAACAGTAGGAGTTTCTTTCAGGTAGTGAAATAACCAATGATCTAAAGAACGTAGGAACAATAGGATGAAACAGAGCTCAAAGTCTCCACCTCAACTACCCAAAGAGTATATCACAAAGGATAATGGGGGCACAAAGTCACCCCAAAATCCTCAACACAAAAAGAAAAGGAAAACACAGATTGAAATCAATTGTGAAAGCACAAAGTCTTCTCACAGTTGGTTTCAGGACACTTCCCAATTACCTTCACTAATTCTACATACCAAATTAAATGAATAAGGACACCTTCAGATGACACAAGTCAGAACAGCACAAAGTCTATGAAAAACTTGCTTTCTCATTCAAATAACCATGGAAATGAAATTACAACCTGAGCTCAAAGTCTCAGTCTTTCTCTTTCAAAATGGGCAGAGTTTCGCTCTTGTAAAAATGAAAAGTCTCCCTTACAAATGAGAGAATAAACAAACTTATAGCCACTACGCAAGGATTGGTGCCCTTTTCCATGGGACAACCCATGCTGCAGTCAGCATCTTAAATGCGTCTCTAGTTCTTGTTTGGAGAGACCATGCTGAGAACAGTGCGCTGCCATAACTATAGCACGTCCCTTCATCTGATATGTCTCCTCTTTAATATGGACTATCTGGTCCTTTTCATATTTGTCTTTACTTCATGGA
>JARHVA010002448.1:2222500-2232500 GCA_037957365.1 Torreya grandis
AGGTAAACTCATGGATGGATACATGAATGATAAACCTATAGATAGTGTTTTTTGGGGAATGAATGTGGAAATGATTGGTCCAAGGGAGATGGAAACTCTAGGTAATGACATTAAAGGAGATAAATCTAAAGGAGCTATGAGCCTTACTAGATGATTCACCTATGATAAGTGCCTTGGAATTAAGTTATTTTAGGCTTATAACCTTTTCCTATTTTAGTTCTTCCTCATCCACCTCTTTTTTAGGAGGGTTCTATAGTCTATCCCTTGGATTTATTTGATAAGTCATTATTATTCTACTTGCCTATGGGTCTATGGACTATGATGGAAGAGAAAGGGGAATAGTTCTTAGCATTAGGGATGAGGTAGCAACTATTTCTTCTTCATCAAAGGAATCCAATCATATAATCTTAGCTTCTAATTGTGTACTACCTCTTGATGTAGTTATATCCTTAGCTAGATCTTATTATACACTTGTGCTTCCTCTTGTGTTGAGGCACGTAATTTTTCTTCCTTAGCTTGTTCTTCCCTAGATATGAACTATTTTTAGTCTTGAGGATGACCTTTATATTGTTTGGGATCTATCCCCTCTCCTTCTATTTATTGTGATTGCCTACCACTCCAAAAATTTGAGGATATCCATATTTTAGGAGGTAGAATTTTGAAATTTACTTCATTGAGTGTTAGAGATGGTTCTACTTGAATCAATCTCAACAAGTCACCACTTAGTCCTTCAATTATGGTCCTTTCCTTGACCTCTACATCAACCTCACATTTAGGAAGAAAAAGTCAAGGTTTATTAGCTCATGCTTATAGTCAAGGCCAAAGGTATGAATCTTCTTTTGAACCCTACCATAAGGGTCTTAGTCTTGGTGAGGTAGGGTGGGAAATGCATAATCCTTCCTAGAATTTCCATCCTCATTGAACTATCTATGAATGGTGTATTACATTCACCTAATAGTGATGTGATATTTGTGGAAGGTGGCCTTCTTGTTTCTAGTCAATTTTTCATCAATGTTGTTCCAAATTTGATAGGAGATTTCCTACTCAACTACCTTGTCTAGAATGAACTTTAAGAGCTGAAGAGGATCTAACTTATGGATTAACTCCACGATTATTGTAAAATTTGGATAAATCCAGTATTCTCCAACATTATTAGCTAGTGTTTGAGCTATGTTATGCTAAATTATATCCAAAGGTTGATTGTGTATGACCATTTAGACCTAAGGATAAAGGTCCTGAATGATATTGTATATATTCCTCATGTATGAATACATGTGTACAAAAATATATTAGTCACAAATCCTACTTTTTATGACTATAGTGTTGGGCTCCCAAATTACTCTATTATGTCTATACATAATGCCTATGAATGCATCCAATAAGTAATACATCATATAAAATTTACCTCCCATTAGCCATGTATCCTTATGCAAGATTTCTTATTGAAGGCATATGCTGATGATTTCACCCAAAACACAATTGCACTTTGAGGTAGTCATTAGGTCTAGTAGAGGAATCTATTCCAAGTGCATGAAGTAGATTCTCATATGACTGAAGAGTTTGTTCAATAGTTCCATCCCCACATGAATTCCCATTATACATCTAGTAATAGGGATGGAGATCTTGGTGTCCATTAAATGTGAAACTTTCCCTAAGGAGAAGCCATTTTGAAAGAGCTTACTTTGGGTGATTGGACTTATTCCATGTGATGACTATGTGTAAGTTAAAACTAACATCCAAAATGGGTAAGATTAAATACCTTTTAAATGCCTCATCTATAATATACACAATAAATGTGTTATTTTTGACATAATGAAGGTATACCCCATCCATGATTCTTCCTTTGAACAATAATCCCCAGAGTAGATCAATACTTATTATCACCTCTAGTTTTATAATTGTATAATGTAGGGCTTGACATTTGAATGGGAGTAGATCCTTCACCAACTGCTTATCTTTAGCAATAATGTCCCCTTTAATTGAAAATGAGTCTACATTCTCTACTACTTCCCAAAATGCTAAATAATTTGAATAACATCCATCAAACATAGTAGCATCAAATATAATATCCATGTATTCTATATAATCCTTGATTGAAAACCTAGATGGTGTTAGGGTTATCTTGTAAGACCTATATGATGATACCCTGGTGATTCTACTGAGTATTGGTATGCTTTAAGCTTTAGATAATTGTGTCTCTTATCTTAGATGAATTTCACAAATCACAAATTATTGTGATAATAATTAGGGATTTTGGAATTGATTGAGGTTGAAGTATACTCAAGCTTAAAGATGGAATGATGTGAACTCAGCTAGGGGCTCAATGTAAATATATCTCCTACATTGATTTCTAGTTCATGAGTCATTAATCATTAATGTCTATGATCTCATCATCTTCATTTAATTTAAATTTGACCACCTTATCCTAGTGTACATGCAGCATAAGATGCCTTGTCATTCATGGAACTACCATGTAACCTTTCTTCTTTTGATGCATGTCATTACATATCCTAGTCAAAGGAAGTCAAACTTTGCCTTCAAGCCAAAAGACTCTAAAGCATAGAATGCTCTTCAGAAATATATGCTCCAAAATTATCCAAAACAAAAGTTTTTGAAACAAATTTATCGATGACTAAACTTTCCAAAGGAAAAATTCCAATGAAAAGTATCCAAAACAAAATTTCCTAAATCCAAGTCTCTGGTTAGAATTCTTACAAAATGAAAGATTTTGAAGACTAAGTCTCCAACGTAAAGTATCTAGTATTAAAGTTACCAAAATAATTTTTGTCGACACAAGGTTGTCGAAGCAATTATTGCCAAAGTGAAACTTACTATAATAAACCTATCAAAGGAAAGCTTCCATAGACCAATCTTGCTAAGGTAATTTTTCAAAATAATTCCTCTAAAATGAATGTTACCGATGTGAATGTTTCCAAAAATAAACTTCCTATAAATAAATTTTTGAATGAAATCTTCCAAAATTAAATTTTGTTAATAAATGAATACTCTAAAATAAAAAAATCTATATACATGTCATTCAAAGCCATTCTTTCTATCTTTCTCATTAATAGGTTAGTCTGAATAGGTGTTCCCAAATGAAAAAGTATACCACAATATAAATCAATGTTAAAAACACCAATTTTATACAAGTATCAAAAGTATAATAACCCTCAAAACTCATAGGTTCCCCTCTAGGATATTCATTATTTCCAAAAAAATAAAAAAAGGGGGTCCCCCCTTTTCAAAGAAAAATACAGGGTGGGTGTGTTGAATACAACAAATGGTGACTCACAGGGGTGAATACTTTAGAGTTCAAGAATCCAAAATACATGGCTTTATAATCCCAATATCAACCATAATTTTATCCTAAAATAAATGACTAAACTATAAATGGAAAGAGACTCTTAATAATCTTGTACAGTATACTAGCTCTAATTACAACCTGAATATGTGTGTGAAAAGTGTTTTCCTTTACCTATTGTTTCAAGTTTTTAGGTAAATACATAAGGGTGAGTTTTAGGTTTCACTTTTATTGGGAATTAAGTGTATAAATTTGGGGGGGGGGGGGCTCAAGCATTGGTCTGCTACCATCTAAACATCCATAGACCTAATAGAAATACCTTTGATCACCTATTCCTCGTTCCTTCATATTTTTCATGATGCATGCTGCATTGATCTTATTTCATCATATAGGCTTTGGATACTTTTTTGATTTTATTTTTGATTTTTGAATTATGCCTTTTATTTTTATTCTTTTCTTTGTTTTCTAAAGAGGGAAAGGTGACCACAATGAGCTGGTCTTAGTTAAAATTTTGGTTTAATCAAAATGTCCTTGTCAACTCTTGCCTATGCCCATGATAATTACCTTCAACAAGTATCAATGTTTTATGTGCATTTAACCCAAGTAAATAAGGAGAGTTTTCTAAATTTTCACATAATTATGGGATTAAATTTATCATACCTAATGAAATCATTAGTTTTAGGACATATTCATATCTAACTCTTTCACTACTTACCTGAATTAAAAGTTTTGAATTACAGTATGTATTATCCCTTGATTTGAGTAATATTTAGAACAAATAAAACTATGTTTGATTATACTAGAATCAACCATAATTTGACTATCACAAAATCAAAATAAAACTACTCTATAAATTAGGAAACTATTGAAAGCAAGAAGCTACTCTGAAAGACATGCACTAATCTAATGAAAAAAAAAACAATACAAAGCATGAAACTTACTAATAAATCAAATATTAATCTACTTGTACCTCTACCAAAATGTCTTATTTTTACTCAAAGACCTCTCTAGATGGGGAAACCATGAAGTAATGCTTCAAAAACTATCCATTCACTAGATATATCAAATTTTTACCTTGAATATATTTCAAACAGAATACATTATTACCTAAAATTTATGAAATTTGATATGGTCCTATCCACAATGAGGTATCCTTATCATGCATTATTTTTTTCTCATAGGATTTATCCCATAGAAACATCAAATCATAGATCATGAAAGCTTTAAAATTTTCTATTTTATCAAACCATCTCTTGACTATGTCCTAATGTTTCATGAAGTTATGTAATTTTTTGTCTCTGGAGTCTTCAATTTTGATGATATCCAACAATCTAGACTCTATTTTGTCATTGGGCTCCATGTACTCTTGCATAAACTGATATGTTGGTAATTTTAACATGATTGGGAACACAAGTTATTTCTCATATACCAATAAATATGGCAAAGCTTTGAGGGCCTACTTATACCTTATCTCGTCTACCTAGAGTGCATACTATAGAAAAAGGTGCCATTCCCTTGGTTTATCTATAGTTAATTTATTGATTGCATCTATAAGATTCTTATTGGTTGACTTAGCTAATCCATTCCCTTATGGGTAATGATTTGAGAATGATTTAATTATAATCCAATTATCATGTGCCCACTTAGTAAATGTAGTTGATTGAAATGCTATCCCATTGTCACAAACCAAAGAGATGGGAGTGTCAAACCTAGTTGTGATATGTTCTTCAAGAAAACTTATCACATCTTGGGATCTATATTTCTTGGTGGCTATTAATTCTGTCCATCTAGTGTAATAATCTATAGTAGTGAGCATAAACTTGTGTCTAGCTAAATAATTTGGATTTATTACACTGATGAAGTCTAATACCCATTGGGTGAACAACTTACCTTCAATTACAGGCTATAGTGGCATATTTGTGTGTACTTCTCTTTTGGCCAACACTTGACATTCATGGCTCATCCTCATGTGGAATGAGCATCTTTGAAAACTGTCAACTAGTAATAGCCCATTCTAAGTATTTTATGTATTGTAGTGTTACTAGATGGATGGCTATTACCTATATTTTGATGAATATTTTCCAAGTTCTCATTAGCTTCCTCATGTGATACACACCTTAGATAAATGCCCTCATAATTATTTCTATAGAGGACTTCCTTTATAATAATATAATGAATAACCTTAATCATAAAGCTATTTTTTGATCTTTTTTAAGTTCCTAGGAGCATGTTCCAATGAGCAAGAACTAAATAACACTTGAATACTAATATTATTGGGAGACCTATGTCTATCAAACCTCTTTAATAGTGATTCATGGGTCTGGTTCCATCATCAGTTGAACTATGCCTTATCCTCTGATGATCCTAGATAGTTTGATTTCAATATCAAATTCTTATAACTTTTCTATCCATTTACCTCTACACTTACCTAGTTTATTTTATCCAAGTATGAGCTTGACAATAGGATCCAATAGTATGTCAATAGTCTTATTTTGAAGGATGCAATGTCTAAACTTTTTGACTGCTTTGATGAGAGGAAATATTTTTTAGTCAATCAGTGAATACTTGAGCTCTACATCTTTCAAGTTATTACTCATAAGTGTAATTAGATGTTCACTTTATTCCCTTTTTTGTGTGAGTATAGTATCAATAGTATGTTCTAAGGTGAATGAATATAAGTAAAAATATTTGGTAAAATCAAGGCTTACTAGTACTAGGGCTTGGGAAATACCCTTATTTATGTCTTGGAAGGATTTATTATCTTTAGGCATCTACTCTAATTTGGTATTCTATTTGAGCATTGCACTTATGGGTCTAACAATCTCTAAAAATCTTGATATGAATTTCCTTACAAAATTTATCTTTCCAAAGAATGATTTGAGCTCCTTTTCATTGTTTGGAAACAAATTTTTTGATATCCCTAGGATATTATTTGGGTCAATAGTGATCCCATACTTGGTGATGATGTGACCTAACATCTTGCCTTTGGTAACACCAAATATAATTTTCTTGGGGTTAAGTGATACACCAAACTTCCTTCATCTCTCAAAGATAGAGTGAATATGGTCAATATGATCAGCTCTATTTTTGGAAAAAATAGTGAGATCATCCATATATATAATGATGCACTTCCCTATCAGTCCTTGGAAAGCATGATCCATTTCTCTTTGAAAATTATCTCAAGTATTGATTAGACCAAATGGCATTTGATTATATGATTATGTTTCCCACTTTGTGGTAAATTTAGTTTTCATCCTCTCTTTTGATTCAACTAGCACTTGATTGTAACCTAAAAATCCACCCAATAGAGACATCATCTCAGAGCCACTTACCATTTCTATTACCTCATATAAGTATGTAAAAATGTAATTATGCTTCTCTAAATCTTTATTTAGCTTTTTAAAGTCAATGTATAGTTTGATTTTGTCACTCTTTTTCCTGATTGGAACTAGATTGGCCACCCAAGTCATATGTCTAATAGTGAAGACAATCCTAACACTTGATAGCTTTTCCACTTCTTTCTGAATTAATGATTCCAAGATAGGATTAACCAACCTTTTCCTTTTCCTAAATAGGTTATGATTAGGCTTGAGTGGAATTATAGGGGTGATGACTCTAAGATTGAAAACACTTAAGTCCTTATAAGTCCATGCAATTATGTATTTATAACCTATAATTAGTTTCTTGACTTTTTACCTTTCTTCAGGTGAGTATTTTAGGCTAATATTGATGAAGTGTGCATTCTTTTCATCACCAACATTTTCTAAGGTGAATTCAAATTCATTAACCTTCATCTGCCTCTATGATTGAGCCTAAAGATTTGTGTTGAAGGTCATTTCTAGGGTGACCATTCCCAATGGGAGGAGATTCTCTTTCAACTAGATAATGCCTACTTCATCCAATTTTTCATGGCACCTATGGTTTATTTCTTCATCATCTAAATTTATTTGAGACTTGAATTATCCTAAATTTATAAAAAAATGGACAATTTGCTAGTCATCATAAAACACTTGAAAATTTTAAACATTATTTGGTACTAAGGGACATAATACTAATTCAATGGAGAACATATAAATTTTTGAATCCTATAAGGGTGCCAAATTCATTGCAGAGGTGTCATTGAATTGGCAGCTTCATTCTTCTATCTCAGGATAAACACTACATTAAAAGCTTTAAATGAATCCATTAAATCTTAGGCCCTATGTTTGTACTTATTTATATATGACAATTTTATATTGATATTTATTTCTTACCTGGTTTACCATGAGTTCAAAATCTCCATATAGCAACAATTCTTTAACATTATTCTTGATGGTAAACTATAATCCCAGAATCAAGGGTTCATATTATACTTGGTTGTTAGTGCATGGGAATTGGAGCATGTATACTAATAATACTTTCTCTTCTTGTGGATTAATCAACTCAATACCAACCCTTGATCCTTGCTTAGATATGGGTTCATCAAAATGAAGTGTTCATAATTGGGAAGGGCCTAGAATTTCTTTTGGTGCTCTATGCTTCATAAAAAATGTATAAATTCTAAGACTAGGAGATTTATAACTTACCTCCTCATTGGCCATATTATATTACATAATAGGATGCTTCATTCTTGGTTATTGGTCAATTCTAATCTAGTTGTCTACACCTCTCCATGGGAGCCAAATATGTGAAAAATCTATGGAAAGATATCCATTTAGAATTTGTGATCAATCTTTACTCAACAACAATCTATAACCTTTAGGAATGTCAACTACCAAGATGTCAATAGTCATCTACACTTTAGGTTTCAAAGTAACCTGGATCCTTAAATCATTCAATTCTCCCAATATGAGCACCACTATATTATCAAGTTGTGACACAATCCTTTTAGAAGGATTTGGTGTCAAACCAAGCTTCTAAAAAATGGAATTTAGCATCACTATTGCTAAAGCTCCAAATATACTAGGCAATTATGTATATTTTTTTCCACACTCATGAACAAACATGACTGGGAGTCCACTATTTTATCAGGTTGTGACACAATCCTTTTAGAAGGATTTGGTGTTAAACCAAGCTTCTTAAAAATGGAATTTGGCATCACTATTGCTAAAGCTCCAAATCTACAAGGAAATTATGGATATTTGTTTCCAAATGATCAAATGGTCATCAAGAAAAGGGGAACTTATAGCTTGATTTTGTATATAATATTCATGTTGGTTGTCTTAGACTTTTCTATAATAGACTTGCATGTTATGGAATTCCATAAGAGCTCCTTCTGCTCTGTGATTTATGCTATTTATGAAGAGTATATTGGCTTTGATTTTCCTTATATCTTCAACAATATTGTATCCTCCTTTATTATATTCCTCTCTATGTTGTGGTTGATCATTCCCTTTAGGTGGAGGAGGATTATTATCAACCTTGAGATTTAGATAGATAATTATATTATTAGGAGGATTAAAATTAGTGAATGGCTTCCTATTCCTCAGATTCTAATTGTTCTTGTTGAACTAATGGCATGTTTGCACTTCATCAGAATTATCTTTTGGGACATTGTCATTTTCACTAGGGAAGGGAGACTCATAAGTCTCAAAGACCATAACTGAATTGGAAGGGCTAGATTCATGAGGAAAATATGTAGGATTAATCATTTCATATTATATGATTATATCTCTTTGGAAGATTTTTAAATCTACATAGTCAAGCTCTCCATGCTGAGATGTGTTATGGACCCTACACTAGTTGGGAAAAATTATTTTCATAATATTTATCTCTGGTAGCTTATTGGATTGTTATTGTTATGAATTTTTAGTGGGTATGTTAAAAGGCTTTTTGTATCTTGGAAAGAAAAAATTATGATTGTAATTTTGATTATTTATATTTTCTATCCTTTTATGCATATTCAAAAAGGCATTACTCAGCTTATAATCCATTCTATGTATATAATCCAATTTAACTTTATTAGAATCAAAACCTTAAGTGACTATTGTGTTGGTATGAGCCTAATGTTGATTTTGATTCATTATTTACTACGTCATGGGCAACAGAGTGTACAATTGATTTCTATTAAATTCATGAGAATTTTGGTTTGCACATGGAATTATATTCAAGGATGGAAGTCTATTGTTTAATGCTTAAACTCCTAGATTATGCAGGCTAATCTATGGATTGATCTACTTATCGATGTTGATGGCTTCTTAGAATGACAAAACTAGTGTATTGGCATTAACAACTCTTTGTAAAAACACAATAGTAATAGGATCCAAGACATTCTTATATATTTTGAGTATTAGATTCTCATCTAGATTATAAGCAACATTTAATCAGGTGTGCGTCTTCTAGAATCTTTCATTGAAGGTTTAGATGAACTCATTGGGATCCCTTTTTATGTTGGTAAAGAGTTGATATACTAGACTTGGATTAGTTACTTATCCAAATTACACAAGTACAATTACAATACTAATCATAAGAAGAATCTTATAAAATAAATGGGGAAAGCCTATATGTAACATATTCATGGATAACATTCATTAATCTTAAGGCAACTTTGAAAGATTCGATATGTTCTTTAGTTGTCCTCCAACTTGAGGGGGAGAAAGTAGGAAGATACTTTTTTAAATTCCTTGGTAGGTCATGGTGGTCCCCAGGGATGGTAACAATAGATCCAATTGACCAAGGTTGGGCCATAGGAATATTAATAAGTGGTACATTCTTTAAAGG
>JARHVA010002448.1:2237500-2320000 GCA_037957365.1 Torreya grandis
CTTATATTGGAGGGGTCTATGTTTTGTCCCTTGGATTTATTTGATAAGTCCTTAATTTTATACTTGCTTGTGGGCCTATGGATTGTGATAGAAGAGAAAGAATAATATATCTTAGAGTTAGGGCTAAGGTAGACAATGTTTCCTCTTCATTAGAGGAATCCAAGCATATAATTTTTTCTTCTACTTGTGTACTACCTCCTACTATAGTGAGCTCCTCAGCTAACTCCTTAAATTTGATCAATTCAACTATTAAAGGTTAAACTAGGAGCACTTGTGCTTCCTCTTATGTTGAGGTAGATAGTTGTTCTTCCTCATCTTGTTCTTCCTCATCTCCAAAGAGTGGTGCCTCAAATACCAACTACTATTGGTCTTGAGGTTGACCTTGAGATTATTGGGGATCTGGCCCCTATCTTTCTAGTTGTATTTGCCTACCACTCTAAAATATATGAGGATATCCATCCTCTAGGTGGTGGAATATGTAAATTTGTTTCATTGAGTATTAGAGATGGTTCTGCTTGAATCATTATCAGCAAGTCCTCACTTAGTCTTATAGTTATGGACCTTTCTTTGATCTCCTCATCATCCTTAGCATTAAATAAGATAAATTCATGATCCATTGGCTAATGTTTTTAGTCAAGGCCAAGGGTATGAGTCTTCTTTTAGACCCTACCATGAGGTTCCCAATCTCATTGAGGTAGGATAGACAATGTATAATAATTCATAGCATTAATAACCTCCTTAAACTATCTACAAATTGTGTATTGCATTTTGTCAATAGTGATGTGAGATCCAAGGAAGGTGGCCTTATTGTTTTTAGTCAATTATTCATCAATGTTGTTCCAAATTTGATAGGTGATTTCATGCTCAGTTACCTTATTTAGAATGACATTAATGTTAATCACATGATTATACTAAGAGGGGGTGAATCATTGTAAGATAATATTTTAATTTTTAAAATTTAATCAACCATGACCATAAACATTCAATATCTAGCAATTAATAACATAAGAGAATATAGGATTTACATGGAAAACCTTTTGGGAGAAAAACCATGGCAAAATTATATATATATATATATATATATATATATATATATATATATATAAAACTATTTTACAATGTTTTGAGGTACCAGCCTACTGGATAAACTAACCCCCAAACTAAGCACCAACATGGTCAATTTGTGAGCATCCACCCACTAGAGACACCAATCTCCTTTACCAAACACCAACCTGGGAAATTCATGAGCACCAACCCATAGGATCACCAACCCCTAGAATATGAGGAATCAAACCCAAGATAAATTGATTCCACCATCTATTATTGCTTCTTCAATTGAATGATGTATTTTCTTCTCTTACACTTTCTCTCTCATTGATTTTCTTATATACTTTTTGTTCTCCTCTCTTTAACAATTCTCAAATGATATTCTTCATTAAAATAAATCTACCCTTCACACTTATTTTATTAAGAGATATTTTTTATCACGTAATTTATTGTGACTAAAATAAGAATAAAACCTCCACAAATATTCAAATAATTGACATACACAGAGATCTCTCAGACAAGAAAGGTAAATCTTAAATTTATTTCTATCCCAAAGGTTATAGCTTGTAGAAAATACATTCAAAATGTAGAAATTATATTCTCTAATAGTAAAAAATATGGATTGGGCCATGGGTTATGCCCATATTTATACAAAATGTCTCCTAAATGAGAACTAATTATCAAAACTTGAATGCTTAGTAAATAAAATCGTGTAGATCTAAAACTCTCATGTAAAAAAGGTGAGTTCTTCTATTTTTGACATCTTAAACTTGTGGAATGGTTGAAAAGTGGCATGCAAGAGCTAGGCATTATCCTTGATGTATCATGGCATGGTATGGCATGGTTGGATTATAATATTTTCCATGCAATGTTGCTTCATCTCTAGTAGCTAAAAATAATTCTTCATGTAAATAGGCAGTGCCCAAATAGAACTTGACATTTTCAAAAATAAAAGATAAGTATCTTTTCATGTAAAACCCTAACTTGAAAAACACAACTGAGACTTTTACAACATTTGAGTCTTACCACTTTATCAAAATGAACCTAGTAATTCACACTTCATGCTTTTGCACTTTTAACAATTCATACTTGTCAAAATAGTAAGTGTAATTTTTAGTTCATGTTTTTGCACTTTTAACAATTCATACTTGTCAAAATACAAAGTGTAATTTGCACTTCATGCTTTTTCACTTTAACATTATCAAAATATAAAGTGTAAAAATATGTTTTTTCTTTTTCAAAAAGAGTTATAAAAAGATAGTTGTATTTTACAGTTACATTTTTGAAATGAAATTACAAATGGCATTTAAAACATTTGAAAATATTTAATCAAAGAAGAGATTAATAAACATCTAGAAGTTCTTCATCTGTCTTGTCATTCTCAGCCTATAATTTCTTAGCATATACATCAAAGGCCTTGAAAATTTATTGTATCCATTGTGGATCTAGCCCACATGAGTAGATGTGAGAGGCTACACAATCTGCTTGGACATTGAATAATTGTTTCCTAAAAGTCCTTATTCCCTATATTTCTATTCTCATCTTATCAATTACTCTTTCATACCTGAAAAAGTGGTGGATAGAACTTAGGGTGAAATCTGTGTCATTTGTAGATTCTTTCTCAACTATTTTATTGAAGTTATTATAGACTTCTTCCACATAAAGGAGATTATTTGCATTATCTAATATTTGGCATGACATTGAGTTCATCCTCCCATCAATGTCGTATAATACATCAAATACTTTATTATGATCCTCCTTGGCTTGGTGAGCAACTTTTGTTAATACTCTAATATGAAATTGAGTAGCCATGTGGAGTTCCTTGTGCTTGACTTCATCATTAAATACTTTTTTAGCAATGAGGACATCTGTGTTAAGTGAACCTACATCTATCAATTTTGGATAATGAAAGTTTAAATTTTGACTCTCTCCTTCATACTTATTGACCTTATCTTTCAAGGTATTATTTATCTCCTTGATGATTTTATAGTGATCCATCATTGAAAAAATGACCTTATTACCTTTAGTAATTAATTCCTTCAACCATTATTTTGTAGCCCTTCCCATGTGAGCCATCTCTTAGACTAAATCAATGAAAGATTAATATAGAAACTAATTGATTATTTACATTAATTATGGTTGTTACAATTATCCACTGAGCTATGTAAATTAATTTAATGCATCTATAAGCTTCTCCACTTACTTCTTGAGTTCATCCTTGGTGGTCATGTCATGATCTATTATATAGAAGAGAGATTTGATTCTATTTTGTACATCATGTTTGATCCCTTCTCTTGTCTATCATCTAATATGGATCTAATAAATCTAATAATTTCTGAGTTTAATATTTTATTTTGTTTTATCCAGTGGGGGAAATGCAACTTCAACATACCTTTCCCCCTTGTCAGTATTGAATATTCTAGAGAGGGTTCTAGGAATTGGTTTGGACTTCTTCTTGACCTTTGAGAGACAAAACTATAATATGATATGGTTTATCATCTACTTCCTCTTGTTCTCTACTGACTAAGCTAGCCAATTAGGAGTAGCCCCTTGTTTTGATAATAACACCAAAGAATCAATAGTTGATGTAACTACACTAGTAGACACTATGAACAAATTAGACTCCTATGTAGATGCTTCCATTAATTTCTATGGAGGTTCACTTTCATTAGTGGAATACAAATCAACATTTTCATCAAGTACCTATGTTACTCTAATTTCATTTAATGGAGCTGTAAAAACAACATAAGTAGATAAAGTGTAGGTAATGGGAACAATTGTGTCTATTGGGGGAGTGGAAGGTAGAATAGACACATGGGTTGTGAATTTGGGGATAAGTGGAATCCAAATCATTGAATGAATTAATAAAATGGTTAGGTCCACTCAAGGTTGATGAAAAAAGGAAAGAGAATGGAGATGAAAGTGGAACAATACTCACCCAAAGAGCTAGGGTGTCCTATAGAACTAAAGTCAGGATGACTAAGTTCATGGCTAAGTAATATTAGGTAGTGTTATAAACTAAAGAAGATGAAATGGAAGGAATTATAAATGGAATAGAAAGAGGGAGTGGAGTGAAATGGGGAGGTGAAATAGGGGTAAAGGAAAGTGGATTGGAAGCTTGGGATTCCACTAATGGGAGACCTTGAGTGTCCACTTGACTTGCTTATATTTTTTGTGCTTGGATTACTATAGTGGGTATGATAGATGGAATGACAAATAAAATGGAAACTGTAGGTGAAAGGGGAGTGGAAATAGGAGGTGGAGGTGATGAAACCTCTATCAAAATGGGAACTTGAGAAACTAGAGGAGTAGAGATGGGTAGTGGAGGTATTGAAACTGATAGAACAATATGAGTAGGAGAATGGGGGAAATGGAAATGGGAACCAAAGATATGGGATTTGAAGCTATAAAACCCTATGCTACTATTTCTATGTCTTTATATGAAAGATCAATTAGTTGTTCCATAACTTCTCCCTCTTTGGTTGATTCTCCCTTCTTTGCCTTAGTCTTTTTATTATTTTTCTTCTTATTGGTGGGCTCCTTTAATGATTATCTTAGGCCCTTTACTAATGGAGTGATCCCATCCACTTTAAGCTTTGGAAGCTCTTCTCTGACCCCAATGGTCTCTCTTGTTATTTGCACCCCTATACTCCTCAACCAATTGATAGTTTTGTTAATTACATGGGTTATTCTATCAAAAAGAGAAAGGGACTCTAGATTTTACCATGTATCTAGTGATAAGAGTCATATGATGACTTGTGTGTAATAAATTGGGTCCACTCTAGAGTCATCATCTACCAAGTCATCTAGAACTGGTGTTAGATCATAGTTTTTGATTTATTAAAGGGATATTCTAGAATAATCCCTCATTATAATAACTTATTCATCTCCACAATCTTCTTAATAATACTCATAGTATGGCACATGAGCATATATTATGAGAGCCAATGCACTAGTAATCTTGCCATACACATTAAAAAATGGTCTAGACTCTAAAGTTTTCAATGTCATCTGGCCCATCTCAGCCTCAACACATTTGGCCTTGAGGAGGGATTGGCATGTGTATTAGCTAATGAAAATTAAGAAATATATCCCTACCTTATGCCTATAAGAAAGAACCTTGTGTGTCTTCATGATCTACTTAACTAACTCCATTAGTGCTCATTGATTTCTCACATATCAGGGAAGGGTGTAGGGACAACCACTAAACCTAGTAGCCCTGATGTAAGAAAAGGTGGGGAATTATATGATGTAAGAACCCCATTTACTGATTTCATCCATTACTACCTTTCAAAACCTTGTTATCCCAAGATCCTTATCAAACATGATAATGATCTTGTAGATGAAAGCATCATTCACTCTTCTAAAGTGTTGTATACTAGCCTACAATGTGATATCAGGGTAGTAGTTGTATATTCTATTTATCTCCTCAAGAACTATGTTAAGGCCTAGGTATAATCTTCCTTTATCTAAGATGTATACAATATAAGAGGTCATATATAAGTTTCCCATTGTTTACACCTCCATCAATCACTTGTGAATGGAATCACTTATTAAATGAGCCCAATGAATGTATTATTTATTTTTTTAGATGGTCTAGATATACTGGTACATCCACTCTTGATAAAACTTAGCATCAAGATTACTAGTGACCCTATGCAATAGTATGACAATGTTCCCTACTTCAGCAATAAAATTAGGTTTATACATGGTCCTTAGTAACCTAGTGGAGGAAGGCTTGGGGGACTTGAGCCACTCTTTGTTGATTATATTTTGACACCCATCTCATTTATCTTTGAAAAACTATGTGGATTTTTATGGAGTTATATCTAGGTAACTCTTGAATTTAGGTATTGTAAATATTGAATTGATAAAATCAAGGTCTGGATTTAGAATCTTTTCCCCTTTCTCATTGTAGACCTCACTTATATTAAGACCATAGTGTTGGGCCATTGTGAGGACCAACTCAAGGCTTTGAACTAAGGATGAGAAGGTTGTAGCTTGTGGTAATCTAGAGTCATAGATACTCTGGATCCAATCATTCTTAAATTCTACACCTATCCTAGCCCAAAAATCTCCTAGGTCAATATGAACTAAATCTATATCTATTATCTATACAACATTAGAATCTAATTTGGGAGTCACTCCAGGGCCCTTAGATTTAAACTTAATTTTCTTAGGAGGCATGAAAAATAAAGTTATTACTTGTGAGAAACTAGTTATGAAGCTGGCAGGATCTGTAGGAGTTTAGAGCAACTCAAATATTCAATAGAATTGGGAGGTGCTTGAGGTAGGTGAAAGTTTCATGGAGGTAGAAGGTGCTAGAAGCATGTCAAATTTCTAGCAATCTATGCTTCCATGGGGACCAAAGGTGCTCAAAATAGGTTCCAAGTTCATAGGGACATTATAGTATCTTATCGAATATTAACTAGTTTAAATGAGAAGTATATGCTTAGGAATATTCCTTAGCTCGAAAAAAACCTAAAATTTGACTATGAATTTAGGAGGGAAAACTAAGGTTTTATATAATTAAATTTTTTTATGGGGAACTCAAAATGCTCATGATGAAAAAATGACACCCTAGATAAGCCCTAATTCTACGACTACAAATTTTGGACAAATAACTTCACAATAAATTCCTAATTCATAAATAATGATAAATGTGATGTAAAACAAGCAATGCTAATTTGATATTGAAATTATATTTTTAGGAATGAAAAACTTGGAGATAAGTACCAATCTGTAGGAGAAATTTTGAAAATAACACAAGGAAAATACCATGTACAAGCATTGGTTATGTGGCTTTAATATTTGTAATCATAGATTTAGGTATAGGTACATGTTTACATGTGGCTCAAGATTTAGTGGCATGGGTCATTGATTAAGCTCCAAAAACATAAAAATCTATCAAATAATAATGAAAAAAACCATAAACACTATGTTAAATAGTGAAAACCTTACATTTAATGTAGTTTAATGGTGGTTGGTGGTAGAAATTAAAGGTACAAAAAGTAGGTCCAATGTATACCAAGGTATATGGCTTGGTTAGGCATAATTAAAAAATATGGAAGCACTTTATACATTTACAAATGTATAATGTGCACTTTGGGTTCCACATCCCATGAAAGGTAATTGGTAGAAGGTGAAACTTGAAGTGCACTTTACACATTTACAAATGTGCAATGTGATTTTAGAGTTCTGCATCTTAGAAAAGGGGTCTTATATTTTTTATGGGATTTGGAACCTATCATGCACTTTACATGTTTATAAACCTGCAAAGTGCACATCAAGTTCTGGATTTCACCAGTCTCAGGGTGTTAATGCTTAGTGGGATATAGAACCCATGAAGTAATTTACACAAGTTCAAATTGCCTCCAAAGTTTTGGATTATATAATTTTAGAAGGGGAAGATGGGTTTTGTGGTGGTTTTAGGGTTTCTAATAAAAAACAAAGGGGTCTCTCTCAAGATATCATATATAATGATATTTTTGGTGACCTATGTGGGATGATTACCTAGTAATCATTTTCAATTTAATAGCATTAAATACTTTGGGCATAGAGTCAAATTTGATTATAAAAAACTCTAACCTAAATAAAATAAAGTGGGACTTATTTAGACATGAATAAAATAAGAAAACAAACAAATAAAATAGGGAAAAACAACATAACCTAAGGAAAAAACTCTTAATGAGTTTTGACCTTTGCATAAGCACTTATTAAAAAAACCAAAAATTAATTTTTTTGGAATGAATTCCTACCTCAAAAAAATCTTTGAGGTATATCTCATTGACTCAGATAAGCATTTCTTCTCTATCAAGCTTTCAGAGTTGGAATGCATTGGCTCCTTTGCACTGAGTAATAATGAATTAACTGATCCAGATCATGTCAAATTTGGTATGATTACCCTATTTATCCCTATCTATATCCTATTTAAGGACCATTTATCCTTCATTAAAATTTCTTTTAGATGCCTTCTTATCAAAAGTCTTCTTGGTTTGGGCTTGATTAGCTTCCAATACCTTCATTGCATGGTTCTTGATTTCCTTGAGTTTCATGAGCTCAACCAATCTCACCATCATTGCATCATTATTGATCAAGATAATTGGTTATTGATCTCTAGAGATGGTAGCTCAATTGATAGTGGGACTCGAGCCTCTCTTCTATATATAACATGAAAGGTGAATTACCTATGGCTCTCTTAGGGGTGATCCTATCAGCCCAAAGTGTTGATTTCAACTTTGTATT
This sequence comes from Torreya grandis, assembly GCA_037957365.1. Lineage (NCBI taxonomy): Eukaryota > Viridiplantae > Streptophyta > Pinopsida > Cupressales > Taxaceae > Torreya > Torreya grandis. The sequence goes on from JARHVA010002448.1 coordinate 2,245,793, forward strand.
CCAAGCTCTTTGGTTATCCTCTATTATCCTCTTGATGATTATGATTAATTTTTTATTAGTTGATTCAACCAAGTCATTACCCTAAGGATAATAATTACAATAAGTTCTCAAATACACATTATGCTTGGTATCCCATTCACACACCTGTGTGCATATGAAAGCCATGTAATTATTGGATTTAATAGTGTGAAGTACATCAAATCTTGATACTATATTATCCATAAAATCCAAAATAGATGCCTTTGTAACATATTTCAGTGTAATTAAATTAGTCCATTGCATGAAATAATCTATTACTGTAAGGACCAATTTGTTCCATACACTCAATGATGGATTGATCATGCCTATGAAGTCTAGTCCCCATTAATAAAATGATTGATCTACTTGAATTATCCTGAGGGGAAACACTGCTAGCTTTTGCTTGCCAGTGAAATAAGCACACTTTTCATAATTCCTTACCCATTGGTGGGTATCTCTAAATAACTCAAGATAGTAATATCCTCCTCTCATTATATTAATGGTCATGGTTCTTACAGATAAATGTCCTCTTAATGGGCCATCATAGAATTATTGAATTTCTTTAGCAACTTGATCATGCTCAATACATCTTAACATAACTCCATTCATATCCTTTCTAAATAATACCCCATCAACAAGGACATAAGGAATAGACTAGAATCTGTAATACATTTTTTTAGACTATTGAAGATCATGAAAATACTCATCAATTTATAATAAGTTGGTCACGTATTGGATCTAACTATTAAAGATAGGGAGGTTGGCTAGCTAAGATATATTTTGAGCATATACTGCTTCAGGTGCTAATTCAACAATTTTAATGTTGGAAACTAATTGTTCACATAAACCATTGCCTCTTACCATCTTGGTTACTTTTATATCTAATTTTTACTCTATGACCTTGGTAATACACCCTACTCACTTTTCATTTATCTCCCAGCTACTCAAGAACTTTTTCACACTTGGGTGACTTACCATCAACTGAATATTGTTATTGGAGAGCATATGCCTAAATTTTTTGAGAGACTTAATTATGGCATATATTTACTTCTGTAAAAAACTATAATTCTCCTAATATACTTTCAAATATTGTCTAAATAAAGACATCAGTTGTTCCAACTATTCTTCATTGTGCTGAGTTAGAATGGCTGAGATGCTTTCTTCCCCTCCATACACATAAAGAATAAAGTATTTCTCATAATTTGGGTTGGCCAAGGTAGGATCTTGAGAGATAGCTTGTTTGATGGCTTGAAAACTCTATTCCATCTTGTGTCCAATTTAAAACTATACCCTACTTGATCATTACGGTGAGAGGTTTTACCAAAGAGGCAAAATTTGAGATAAATCATCTCACAAAATAAATATTTCCAAGGAAACTTTGAAGTCCTTTATTATGACTTGGTAGTGTCAATGTATATATAAAATGTACTCTTTTTGTGTCTATCATAGTACCTTCCTTTGACATTATATATCCCAATAGTTTCCTTTCAGGGACCACAAACATGCACTTCTTTGGGTTTAAAGAAAACCTATATTCTCTGCACCTAAAAAAAATTCTAAGGTGATATAGTTGTGCTTCAACACACTTTTAATATTTGGTGATGTCATCTAAATATACCAAGATCATTTCATTTATCGTTCCTCTAAATGCCATATCCATGACTCTTTGAAATGTTACCCCAACATTGGTCAAACCAAAAGGTATATTTTTCTATGCATACGTGCCCCATTTTATGGTGAAGGTATTTTTATACTGGTCTGACTCTTATACCAGGATTTGGTTATAGTCAGAATAACCATCTAGAAGGGAAAACTTTTTATATCCTGCTATATTTTTTTAAATTTACCCCATAGGTGGGAGAGGATAGTAATCTTTTAGGGATGCTTTATTCAAGTCTCTAAAATATACACACTACTTGATTTCACCATTTTTCTTTTTGATAGGGACCAAATTGGCAACCCAAGATAAGTGCTTGATAGGAAAAATGATATTATCTTCTATCAGTTTAGAAAGCTCATTATTCATCAAGGGTTAAATCTTTGGATTAATGGGCCTCTACTTTTGTTTGATAGGATTAGTGTTGGGATAAAGTAGGGTCAAATCTTCTTAAATCATGATGGCTCCAAGCAAAGTTATCATCAAATTCTTATCACAATTTAATAAAAAAATTCTTCTCAGAGTTGTTACATACCTTTCTTAGCTTTAGAGATTTTCCATCTGAGATGACCACCAATTCATAGTCTTCTTCATTGACTGAAATATTCTTTTTCTCACCCTTTAACTGGTCATCCAAATTGAATATATTCTCCAATATAAAAAGCCTCATTGGTATCTTGTTCATTTTTAGTTGGATGATTTGATGCTCATATTGATCCTGGAGCTTTGGCTAGTTCTTGTCTAAGAATTTGGCCTTCTCTCTCAAGAAATGCATAATTTGTTCATCATTATCAAAGACCTTCCAATTAATGACATTGTCAAGAGCATACGGCCTTACCAAAAATTTTACATGATGGTTATTCTCTTTGATTATCTCTTTAGGTAAGTTATAATGGGAACCCACCATGGCCATATGATCAACATCCTTATTTATTGATCTTGGTACTACTTGAATATTCAGAATGATGAAATCTTTAAACAAGTACCATACCCTATGCTTATAAGATCTTAATATATTATTTTTAGTCACACTCCTAGAACTTACTTGGTAGAAAATTAGTTTACTATCACCAAATATATGCAGTGATTCTATACCTCTTTTTCTAGACAGCTATAGTCTTTGAATTAGAGCCTCATATTCATATACATTATTAGTGCAACCAAACTAAAGTCTGAAAGAATAAAATTATCTCTATTTTTAGGGAGAGACCAAAACAACACTTACACCTACTCCATTTCTACTTCTCAAACCATCAAAAAATAATTTCCATGTACCTTGGATATCCTTGGCCAATTTTAAGGCATTGGGAATGATTACATCATTCTTATGTATGGATTACATACCCAACCCAATTTATTCTACATGATCATAAGGATAAAATTGGAAGGTTGATCCCCATTCATCCAAGAGAACATCTAGGATATATTTTATAGTGGTTGCATCCTCATGATCATTTTATTATTCTTGATCTTGTAATATATAGTTCATGTTCATGGAAAGAGGGGTGTATGGTTCAATATGATCCTTAGCTATTGGTTTATCTCTTATTGTTACTCTTATCTCATACTTGGTTTTAAGCAACATATGAAACCAATATTTAGACCAATATCCTCCCATTTTCTCTATAAAATCTTGTGATAGGTAAATGGTGACATAAGGGGGAAGGTTGATTACTGAGATATCTTGAGTGATTGAGAAATTAGGACAAGCATGGATTGTGAGATTCAAATCCTTTATTATTCATACTATTTGAACAATAGTCCCATCCAACTAGACCACTCCCTTATTCATAGGTGTATACTTTATGCCAAGATCATCATTTATCTTTTTGGGCATAACAAAACTGATGGCCCCTACATCTACCATAGAATTATGAACTAGATGCTTCCCAATTATTAATAAGAGATATAAGGGAGGAGGCTTACCACTTTTTCCCATATTAGTTTAAATTTGTGGATGACATAAATTAATTGCAACATTATGTCCTTTAGTAACTTTATCTATTATTTGAAAAAATTTCAAGGTCTCTTGTAGTGTATATTTTTGTGTTAGTATAGATAGTGCATTGCACATAGTGATGTTTAGATTCATCTTTTTCATTTTCTCAATAATGATGAAAGGGATGTTACCAACCTTTGGTTGTATCTTTGTTGGAGTAGTTTCTTCTTTCACAATATTTGAAGTAGGTACTCTAGCTTTGGTCTGGATGGTAGGTACAAAGGTTAGCCTTTGCACTATGTTTTTTTTGTAGGTTTTGGTATAACCTTGGAAGTTGAATCTTGTTTGTTCCTAGGGGCTGGTATTTATTGATTTATCTTTTATTTTATTATGTATTCATTACGACTAGGCCTCCACCATTAAAAAATTCCTCCTCTTGATTTACCCCACAAAAGTCTTCTTCTTGCCAATTTAGAATGGTAGCTTCTCCTTGAGCAGGTTCTTGTGTGTCTACTTTTTAGGAAGTGGAATATTATTTTTATCCCCATGTACTTGTCATGATTTACACCATCAAATCTTGACTAATGACACCATTAGGGTAAGTATTTTGATTGTGTGGCTGTAAATAGGGATAACACCACTCATAATCTTGAACTAGGTTATTTTGAACAAGTATTGTGGCTTTAAAAGTACTCTATGTAGGTAAAGCACAGATATTTGGGGGATTCAGTTGTGTGTTTTGACCATGTAATTTTTGATTTCCTTGTTACTACTACCTATCTCCCTAATATGGTTGTTTATTGGGTTGATATGCTAAGTTTACCTACTAGCATGGCTTGTAATTTTAAAATTGTTGCTTCATAGTTACTAAATCATTGCCAAAACTATTAAGTAATGATTTGACCTCATGTAGTTCATTCATAGGGGTAGGGTTTGTAGTTTGTGACTTATTTGTAATGGGAATTAGATAAATTATAGGTGGTATAGGAGCTATCTCTATAAATAGAGGCATTAGTGATCTTGGGTAAATTTTTCTAGCTTGGATCAAATAATTATCTACCCTTTTTGCAATATCATAAGTGGCAAGGAGTGTGGTGTTTCCCATTGACTAAATCATAACAACTATGCCACTATTCAAGGCTCTTAAGTAATATAGGAAAACATTCTCTATAGTTGGTTTGACTAGTATTGAAATTCTATTAAATGTCTTTTGGAAGCAAAAATTGAAATTAATCATGAGCTTATGAGGATCTAGTTGAATGGTGGTTAACTATTTGACCAATGAAAGGTGGTCACTCTTATATTCAAATTGGGCATATATTGTAGTACCTAAATCATCCCCAACTTAGATGGAGTTGTGAGCAAGACCTCTGTACCATTGTAAATCTTTATCCTTGAAGGAGGAGACTAAGAGCCTAATTGCAACATTTTCTTATACCACATTATGGATGATACATAAATTGGTAATATCTTGTATATTATGCATAAGAGTGATGGAGGTTTTTCTAGTGAAATATGGTAGGGTTTTTAAGGCTGAGGTTGGTATGCCATCATATTAGGCCAATTAGAGAGGGTTGGCCCCATTGAAGGATACAAATTATCTGGCCATTATTGGGGGAATAAAATAAATAGGAGTAGGATTACTTACAAGATATGCAATTATATTTGTGAAATATACTTTGTAATGAGGTATAATTAATTTTGATCTCCTTTTAATTGAAAATGACAATTCTAAAATATTAGCTTTCTTGCCTTTTATAGTTGATCTCATTTGTTGACTTGGCATGTGTAACCCTTCAAATCCTAAAGCCATAAATCAATGGAGTCACCAAGTGATTTTGAAATGCATTTTAAGCTCATAAAATTCTCATGATAAATAACACCAATGTCTTATACTTTTAAGGTCCCACCAGGTGTGCCAAAAACTATTATCACATAAGTTTTTCATGGATTCTGATGTGGAATAGTTCATCGTAAAACACATAATGATACAATGGGAAAATATCTAAGCCATGGGACTTTATAAAATTGAGGTTAACCTTTGAAAAAGGCTGACTTCCTTTCACTATATCTGATGCAACTATTAAAATACAGTTTTATGAAAATTGTTCTCTTTTAGTGTCTTTCTCTTCTAAACTAAAAACATTTGACAAGGAAAAGGGAAAGAATAAAAATTTACAAAAAATGAAAAGGTTATTTCACCAAATATATTATTGGGTCTTATTTATTTCTCAATGAACATAATGAAATAGATAAATATTTGAAATGGGTCCAGCACAAACTCAAACAATTGAGAATCAAAGGCAATATTTAGTGACTTTCATAAAAGGGAAAGGGTTCTTTATTTTAATCAAACAATATTTTTAGAAGGGTAAAAATACCACAGATTAATTTCTTGTGATTTAAATAAGAAAAAAACTTCCACAAACACTCAAATAAATGACATACATAGAGATCTCTCAGACAAGAAAGACAAATCTTCAGTTTATTTATGTCCCAAAGGTTACTGCTTGTAGAAAATACATTCAAAATGTAGAAATTAAATTCTCTAATAGTAAAAAAGATGGATTGGGCCATAGGGTCTACCTATATTTATATAAAATATCTCTTAGATGAGAAGCAATTGTCAAAACTTTAATGCCCAATAAATAAAATCATGTAGATCTGAAACCTTCATGCAAAAGAGGTGAGTTATTCTATTGCTAGCATCTTGGACTTGTGGAATGGTTAAAAAGTGGCATGCAAGAGATGAGAATGATCCTTGATGTATCATGGCATGGTATGGCATGGTTGGACTAGAAGTTTCTCCATACAATTATTCTTCATCTCCAATAGCTTAAAATAACTCTTCATGCAAATAGGCAATGCCCAAATAGAACTTGACTTTAAAAAATAAAAGATAAGTCTCTTTTCATGCAAAACCCTAACTTGAAAAACACAAGTGAGACTTTTACAACTTGTAAGTATTACCACTTTGTCAGAATGAACCTTGAAATTTTTACTTCGTGCTTTTGTACTTTTAATAATTCATACTTATCAAAATAGAAAGTGTAATTTGTACTTCATGCTTTTGAACTTTTAACAATTCATACTTGTCAAAATAGAAAGTGTAATTTTCAATTCATGCTTTTACACTTTCACATTATCAAAATATAAAGTGTAAAAATATGTTTTCTCTTTCTCAAAAAGAGTTATAATAAGATATTTGTATTTTATAGTTACAACTTATAATGTTTTTGAAATGAAATTATAAAATCCATTTAAAAAATTTAAAAATATTGAATAAAATAAAAGATTAATCAAAGTTTAGAACTTATTTAGCTTTCTTGTCATTCTTGACCTATAGTTTCTTAGCATATGCATCAAAGGCCTTGAAAATTTCTTATATTCATTATGGATCTGTAATGTAGGAGTAGATGTGAGACACTGCACAATCTACTTCGACATCAAATAGTTATTTCCTGAAATTCCTTATTCCCCTATATTTCTATTATCATCTTATCAATCTCTCTTTCATATCTGAGAAAGTGGTGGATAGAACTTAGGGTGAAGACTATGTCTTTTATAGATTCTTTCTCAACTATTTTTGAAGTTATTATGAACTTCTTCCACCTAAAGGAGATTATTTGAATTATCTAATATTTAGCATGACATTGAGTTCATCATCCCATCAATGTCATATAATACATCAAATACTTTATCATTAGCCTCCTTGGCTTGGTGCGCAACTTTTGTTAATACTCTAATTTGAATTTGAGCAGCCCTATCCACTTACTAATGCTTGGCTTCATCATTTAATTGTTGTTTTGTGGATCCTACTTCTAAATTATAGTGTATTTCAAATACTATACATTTAAAATGTATTATACACTCTATATGTATTCTCACCATGGTTTTGGGGTTTGGGGGTGCAAGCCCCCAAGCAGGGGTTTCGAGGTGGTAGCCCTTGACAAATAGGGTTTTGAGGGTGATAACCCCTAATTTTTTTTTGGACCCCTTTTAATGGGAAACTATTTTGGATTCATTCTACACATGGTTTTGGTACCCATTATTTTGTAATACCACTTTATTTATGTATTATGTATTGATGGATATTTCATAGGTAAAACATCATGAGAACTAGGGTTTGAGAAGTAAGAACAAAGTGTGTGAATTCTGTAGAGTAAATTTTTACTCTATGTTGCATTCAAATTTTCAGTCACGCACTATAGTTTTGGTTCCCGCATACCTTGGTCGTGGCATTAGAGTTTTGGAGTAGAGCGCAGGTTTTTTCTAAGTGTCAAAGTGTAGTGGAGGTTGCCAAGTGGTGTAGTCCAAGCTAGGTTCTCTTTCCCCCTTTTTGATTCTTTCATTTCATTTTACCTAAGTGTTGAATTCAAGCAAAAGCTGCCAAGTGTTGCTTTTTGAAACATGGAGCCAGCCAACTGGTGTCATTCGATACACTTTTTATAACTTTCAGGAGGGCCATAGAATGTGCCACATACTCCTAGTAGAAGAAGCAAAATATGCCATGTATCTTCCCAAGTGTAGCAGAGGTCACCACATGTCAACTTCTGAGAGATCATCTTCAAGCTTCATTGCTGAATAAAGATTGTGGTGGGTCTTGGGTATTCTTTCAAAGGTTTGCAAAAGCTGCCAAGTGTCACCATCCATAGGAGCCTAATATGTGCCCCAAATAATTCTATAGCATAGCTAAAGAGAAGCAAAGAGAGCTACGTGTCTTTGATAAATCAAGTGAAAAGTGCCAAGTGTCATTCTTTAGTGCCTTCTAAGTGATAAGAAGAATTTTAGGAAATTGACTGTGTCCTCTTTTATTTCAACAGAACAGAGTGTTTTGTGTATCTGTTGCCTCAAAGTGAGATGGAGGGAAACTTGGTGGGAGTTATTTCTGGTAGATGGAACAGTGCACCAGGTAGATTTTTGGGGCCTACAAACATTAAAAGGGCCATCTGTTTATCCCCTATAAGCGGGGATAAAATAGACAGTTGAGCGGCTAAGCAGGTGATGGAATGAAGAAATTTAGGTGCAAAAGGAGGTACTAGACATGAATCAACATACCATAGTCAGGGCAGCCACCCCGCTCTAGCATGGCCCTTCCTGATAAGACTAGGATACATCTAAGGCATTGAAAGCACCGTCTATTTTCCCCTATGAGTTAAGGGTAGAATAGAATTACACGGGAAAGAGGATGATGGAAGGAGACATTCGAGGCTATAAAAGAAGAGGATCCATTATCAAAAAAAGGGGGAACTTTATAGAAGAATTGTAAAAAGTTTAGACTTTCTAGAAATGGTGACCAAGTAATATCATTTGCTTTTGTCTCATTTTCTTGAGTTGTAAAGTTGATGTAATTGTGCATGTTTTTGTGCCTTTTATGTGGCTGAATGAATTAATAAGATTGAAATCTATGCCTTTGTTGATATTATCTGTGTCAATTGCAAAAGTAGTCTATACTGTAGATTTTCTAGAGTTGTGATTAGGGTTGTCATTTGCTTTTGTCTCATTTTCTTGAGTCATAAGTTCTACATAATTGTACGTGTTTCTACACCTCTTATGTGATTGGAAGATTCTTATAAGAAGATTGATCTCTATGCCTTTATTGACATTTTCTATATATCAACAAAAAAGTCTCTGTTGTGAGCCTCTGTTTCTATTATTTCAATCTTTTACATTGATCATGCACTTGTTTGCTCTTAAATGTAAATGAATCCTACATATAGTCTCACTGTACTCAAGATTAGGATCAAAATTACACTCAGGTGCATCGCCATAGTTAGGTTTCATTTCCTGAATTTGTGTTTCTATTTAATTTTCTATCATTTGTCCCCCACACTTGATACCAAAGAAGAGACTAGCTTCTCTAAAATCTAGAGGTTTTTTCAAGTTGTAATGTCCCATAGCTTGAAACTTCCCATTGTTGTTGATTAGAATCAAGCATAATTTTAAGCATCAACAAATTCATATGAAAATTTAGGAGGGTTTGTTGAACTTAGCTCCAAACAATATTTATGCATTGTAATTGTGACAAGACTAATCTGAGAGTGATTTGAAATTTATGTTAATACTCTAATATGAAATTGAGTAGCCCTATCCACTTATTCATTCTTGGCTTCATCATTTAATTATTGTGTTGTGGAGCCTATTTCTAAATTATAGTGTATTTCAAATACTATACATTTAAAATGTATTATACACTCTATATGTATTCTCACCAGGGTTTGGGGGTTTGGGGGGTGGCAGCCCCCAAGTAGGGGTTTTGAGGTGGTAGCCCTTGACAAATAGGGGTTTGAGGGTGATAACCCCTAAATTTTTTTTGGACCCCTTTTAATAGGAAACTATTTTGGATTGATTCTACACATGGTTTTGGTACCCATTATTAATACCACTTTATTTATGTATTATGTATTGATGGATATTTCATAGGTAATATATCATGAGAACTAGGGTTTAAGAAGTAAGAACAAAGTGTGTGAATTCATATGAAAATTTAGGAGGGTTTGTTGAGCTTAGCTCCAAACAATATTTATGCATTGTAATTGTGACAAGACTGATCTGAAAGTGATTTGAAATTTATGTTAATACTCTAATATGAAATTGAGCAGCCCTATCCACTTACTCATGCTTGGTTTCATCATTTAATTGTTGTGTTGTGAGCCTATTTCTAAATTATAGTGTATTTCAAATACTATACATTTAAAATGTATTATACACTCTATATTTATTCTCACTAGGGTTTGGGGGTTTGGGGGTGGCAGCCCCCAAGTAGGGGTTTCAAGGTGGTAGCCCTTGAAAAATACGGGTTCAAGGGTGATAACCCATAAATTTTTTTTGGACCCCTTTTAATGGGAAACTATTTTGGATTGATTATACACATGGTTTTGGTACCCATTATTTTGTAATACCACTTTATTTATGTATTATGTATTGATGGATATTTCATAGGTAATACATCATGAGAACTAGGGTTTGAGAAGTAAGAACAAAGTGTGTGAATTCATATGAAAATTTAGGAGGGTTTGTTGAGCTTAGCTCCAAAAAATATTTATGCATTGTAATTGTGACAAGACTGATCTGAGAGTGATTTGAAATTTATGTTAATAGTCTAATATGAAATTGAGTAGCCCTATCCACTTATTCATGCTTGGCTTCATCATTTAATTATTGTGTTGTGGAGCCTATTTCTAAATTATAGTGTATTTCAAATACTGTACATTTAAAATGTATTATACACTCTATATGTATTCTCACCAGGGTTTGGGGGTTTGGGGATGGCAGCCCCCAAGTAGGGGTTTGAGGTGGTAGCCCTTGACAAATAGGGGTTTGAGGGTGATAAACCCGAAAATTTTTTGGACCCCTTTTAATGGGAAACTATTTTGGATTGATTCTACACATGGTTTTGGTACCCATTATTTTGTAATACCACTTTATTTATGTATTATGTATTGATGGATATTTCATAGGTAATACATCATGAGAACTAGGGTTTGAGAAGTAAGAACAAAGTGTGTGAATTCATATGAAAATTTAGGAGGGTTTGTTGAGCTTAGCTCCAAACAATATTTATGCATTGTAATTATGACAAGACTTATCTAAGAGTGATTTATACTCTTGTGGCTTGTAATAAAATTTGAGTAAGTGTTTCTTGGAGGAGTAACCCACATTAGGTGAACCACGTTAAATTTATCTTCTTATTTTACATGTTTATTTTTGTTCTTTATGGATATTTATTTGTATCTATTATTATTGTGATTCTTTGAAATTGTTTCGCATCAATATCTATATTTATTCCTAACAACTGGTATCAGAGCTTCAGGTTATATTTGCTAAAGCATTGAATTATAGGAAGGGTTATTAGTTTAAGTGGGAGCTATGGTTGATGATCATAGATCAAAGGTTGAAAAGTTTAAAAAATAGAACTTTGGTCTATAGAAGATGTATATGGAAGATTACCTCTATCAGAAGGACCTTCATGCTCTATTTGGAGGAAAAGTAAAGCAACTAGTGAGTATGATAGATGAGGCTTAGGAGATGCTTGATAGAAATACACTTGGGGCCATTAGGTTATGCCTTACATATTTTATCATGTTTAATATATCATAGGATAAGACCATAGAAGGTCTCATGAATGCATTAGGGAAGTTATATGAGAAACCCTCTACTTACAATAAAATATTTTTAATGAAAAATTTATCTAATATGAAGATGTCTAAAATTAGTTTAGTTACTGATCATCGGAATGAATTCAATATAGTTGTGAGTATATTGAATTTTGTAAAAATAGATTTTGATGATGAGGTTAGGGTATTGCTTATTTTGTGTTCCTTATCAAAGAGTTAGAATAGCTTGGTAATGGTTGTGAGCAACTCAATCTCTAATAATGCCAAGTTGAAGTTTGAGGATGTCATAAGAGTAATCTTTAGTAAGGAAATGCAATGAAAAATATTTGGGGAGACTTCTAATTTAGGTGATACTTTGGTGGTGGAGAGTAGAGGAAGATAAAATTTTAGAGGAAAAATAAAGTGTGAAAACTCAAAGGGTCCTAGAAGGTTAAAATCAAGGAATATGATGGTATGTTGGCATTGTGGGAAGATTGGGCATGCAAAGAAGGATTTTTTGTCTCTTTAGAACAAGATCAAAAATTAGGAAGAAACCAAGGAGGTGAATGTGGCAATAGGTGATGTTTATCAGGATGAATTAATTCTCTCTGTTGACAATCTTACTGAGTCTTGGGCTTTAGATTCAGGGGCTTATTTTCATGATACACCATATAGGCATTATTTTATTGATTATGTTTAAGGGGATTTTGGATGATTTTACCTTGGTGATGATGATCCTTGTATCATATTAGGAAAAGGAAGTGTTTAAATAAAAATGTACAATGAGAACACTTGGCTGCTAAAGGATGTTAGGCATGTGCCTAAGTTGAGGTGGAATTTAGTATCTATAGGATAACTAGGAAGTGAAGGTTATATGGTTACATTTACAATAGATTTTTGGAAGGTGACCAAGGGTGATATTTTGGTAGAAATAGGTAAGAAGGTTGGTACCCTATATTTATCAAGTAGTGTTGATTATTTTAATTTAGTTTATTTATATGTAGATGCAACTTTGTGGCACAATAGGCTCAGTCACACAAGCCAAAAGGGTATGAAAATTTTAAAGGATTAGTTTCCTGGATTGAAAGGATCTTATTTAATTTTTTTTGAAGACTATGTGTATGGAAAATAGAAAAGGGTAAAGTTTATCAAGGTTGGACCTATGAGGAAGGATAATAACCTGGAGCTGGTTCATTCAGATGTATGGGGGTCAGCTTAGGTATCTTTTATTGGTGGGTCATCTTATTATGTCACTTTTATTGATGATGTAATGAGGAAAGTTTTGGTGTATGGCATTAGGAAAAAATATGATATGTTTTATATGTTTAAAATATGGAAAGACTTGGTTGAGAATGAAACAAGTATCAAGTTAAAATGTCTTAGGTCAAATAATGGTAGGGAATATTATAGAAATGCATTTTTTGATTACTATTCAAGGAATGGAATTTACAGATAGATGATGGTTCTAAGAACTCCATGGTAGAATGGAGTGTCATAAAGGATGAATAGGAATATCATGGAGTGTGCTAGGATCATGAGGATGCATGTAGGACTGCCTCTTTAGTTTTGGATAGAATTAGTAAACATGGCTATATCTAATAAATAGAGGTCCTTCATCTACTTTGGATGGAGGCATACCTAAGGAAGCTTGGTCTGGTAAGAAGGTTTATTATTAATTTTTTTAAATATTTGGCTCTGAATCCTTCATTCATATTGATAAGGATGATAGGACCAAGTTAGAGGCTAAGTCTAAAAAATGCACCTTTATTGGTTATGGTGAAGATGACTTTAGTTTCTGGATTTGGAGTTTTAAGGACAAGAAAATATTTAGGTATAGGGATGTTGTCTTTAATGAAAAAATCATGTATAAACATTAGTTTTAGGATCAAAAAGAGGATTCTATAAAAGAGTACATAATACTAGAGAACATTATAGATGATAAAGTGTCCAAGCAACTAGTTCAGGTGCCTATTCCATAAGAACCCCAAACTCCTATGGTGAGGTCTTCTAGGGTAAGAAGAGAACCTAAATGTTTTTCTCCATCTCTTAATTATTTATTACTCACTAATAATAGAGACCCAAAGTGATTTGAAGAAGCAATGTAGGTAGATGTTAGGAAGAAGTGGGAGTAAGCTACGGATGAGGAACATTAGTCTATCATGGAAAATCAGACTTGGGATTTGGTAAACCAACATAAAGGTAAGAGATTATTATAGAAAAAGTGGGTGTATAAAGTTAAATAAGATAATGGAGGTAATAAAAGGTACAAGTCCTGGTTGGTGGTAAAGGGGTTTACACAAAATAAGGGAATTGATTTTGATGAGATTTTTCCCCTAGTGGTAAAGATGACTTATATTATGACTATTATTACGATAGTGGTAGTGAAAGACTTGTACTTAGAGTAGCTAGATGTGAATACTATGTTCTTTCATGATAATTTAAAGGACTTGTATATGGAGAAGCCATAGGGATATGAGGTCACATGAAAGAAGAAAATGGTGTGAAAACTGAAGAAGAGCTTGTATGGCTTGAAACAAGCTCCATGATAGTGGTATAATAAATTTGATAGTTTTATGATGGAGAGAGGATACTCCAGGTGTCATTCAAACCATTACATATATATCAAGAAGTTTGATAGTGGTGATTACATTATCCTTTGTTTGTATGAGGATGACATGTTAGTTGTAGGTAAGAACATGCAAGAAATAAAGGTACTTAAGGAACATCTTAGTAATTCCTTTGCTATGAAGGATTTGGGAGCAAAAAAATAAATCCTTGGTATGAGAATAACATGGGATAATAAGGAATGAAAGTTTAATTTATCCTAGGAAGAGTACATTAAAAGGGTCTCGGAGAGGTTTAGTATACATGATGCTAAACCAGTTGGGACTCCTTTGGTAGGTCATTTCAAGTTATTAAAAGAGCAGTGTCCCAAGATAGAAGAGGAGAGAATCCAAATGTCACATGTACCATACTCATCAATTTTTGGTAGCTTGATGTATGCCATGGTGTGTACTAGGCCAAATATTTCCCATGTAGTGGGAGTAGTAAACAGATACATGAGTGATCCAGGTAGAGAACACTGAAAGGTAGTGAAGTAGATCCTTTGGTATTTAAGAGGAATATGGGGATAGTTTTAAGATATGGTGGATTGGACACCACTTTACGTGGTTATGTAGATTCAAAAATGGATGGAGATTTAGATAGAAATATGAGTATAATAAGATATGTATTTACTATAGGTGATAGAATGGTGAGTTGGATTTCATGACTATAGAAACTTGTGGCTTTGTCGGCCATAAAGGCTAAGTATGTTACTACCACATAGGAAAGTAAAGAAATGATTTGGTTATAGTAGTTGATTAAAGAGTTAGGGAATAATTAGGAGGAATGGAAGTTATATAGTGATAGTTAGAGTGCTATACATCTAGCAAAGAACTCTGCTTTCCACTCTAGGATGAAGCATATATAGTTAAGGTACCATTTCATCAGGATAATTTTGGAAGAAGAGATGCTAAAGCTAGAGAACATTCATACCAATAAAAATCCTATAGACATGTTGACCAAGGTGGTCACAAGGGAGAAACTGAAGTTATGTTTAGTTTAGATTGGTCTTCACAATTGTTAGTGAAGGGTTGAGAAGCTTTCTCAGAGAAAATAAGTCTCCAAGTGGGATATTGTTGTGTTGTGGAGTGTATTTTTAAATTATACTATATTTCAAATAATGTAAATTTAAAATGTATTATACAATATATATGTATTCTCACTAGGGTTCAGGGGTGGTAGCCCCTAAAAAGTGAGGGTTGGGGGATGGAAGCCCCTGATAAATGGGGGTTTAAGGGAGGTAGCCCCTAAATTTTTTTTGGATCCCTCTTAATGGGAAACCATTTTGGGTTGATTATACCCATGGTTTTGGTACCCATTGTTTTTTAATTCTACTTTATTGATGTATTATGTATTGATGCACATTTCATAGGTAATACATAATGAGAAGTAGGGTTTGAAAAATAAGAATAGTGTGTGAATTCAGATGCAAATTTAGGAGGGTTTGTTGAGCATAGCTCCAAATAATATTTGTGCATTGTAATTGTGAGAAGACTGATTTGAGAGTGGTTTTTACTCTCATGTCTTGTAATAAAATCTGATCAAGTGTTTCTTGGTGGATGTAGCCCACATTGGGTGAACTACATTAAATATGGTCTTCTTATTTTGCATGTTTATTTATGTACTTTCTGCATCTCTATTTATATCTATTATTATTGTGATTCTATGAAATTGTTCTACATCAATTTCTATATTATTCCTAACATCAATATTTTTTTAACAATGAGGACATATGTGTCAATTGAACCTACACTTTTATTTTTGGGATAATACAAGTTTAAAGTCTAAATCTCTCCTTCATACTTATTGATCTAATCTTTCAATGTATTCTTTCTCTTCTTGATGATTTTATAGTGATCCATCATTGCAAAAATGACCTTATTGCCTTTATTAATTAATTCCTCTAACCATTATTTTGTATCCCTTCCATGTAATCCATCTCTTAGATTGAATCAATGAAATCTTGATCTAGAAACTAACTGATTAGTTGCACTACTTGTGGTTGTTATGATGATCCATTAGGTTGTGCAAATTAATTTAATGCATCTGTAAGCTACTCCAATTGTTTCTTGAGTCCATATTTGGTGGCCTTATCATGATCCATTATTTAAAAGAGAGAGTTGATTCCATTTTATACATCATGTTTGAGTCCTCTCATCTACCATCCAAAGTGGATCTGAGAAATCTAATAGTCTTGCACTATAAGATTTTCTTTTGATTTGTTCAGAGGGGGAACTATAATTTCAACATAAATTTCCTCCTTATCATCATTGAATATCTTGGAGAGGGTTTTGGGAGTTGGTTTAGACTTCTTCTTGACCTTTGAGAGACCAAAGTCTAATGTGATAGGGTATATCATCTAATTATTCTTATTCCCTACTGACTGAGCTAGCCAATTAGGAGTAGCCCTTGCTATTTTGATTTTATCACCAAAGAATCAATAATTGATGTAGCTACACTAATAGACACTATGACCAAAGTAAAATCCTATGTAGATGATAACATTGGTTTCTCAAGCGGTACCTATTGAGGTTCACTTTCATTAGTGGACTGCAAATCAACATTTGAATCAAGTACCTATGTTTCTCCAATTTAACTGATGGAGCTATAGAAATAGTGGAAGTAGATAAAGTGGAGGTAATGGGAATAGTTTTGTCTATTAGAGGAGTGGAAGGTAGAATAGACACATGGGTTATGAATTTGGGGATAGGTGGAAGGGTAGAAGCCAAACCATTAAGTGTATCAATAAAATCAATAGAAACACTCAAGGTTGATCATGAAAGGAAAGAGAATGGAGATGAAAGTGGAATAATACTCATCCTAATAGTTAGGGTTGCCTGTGAGACTGAAGTAAGGATGATTTAGTCCATGGCTAAGTACTATTGGGTAGTGTTAGAAACTAATAGAGACAAAATGGAATGAAAAGAAGGAGTGGATTGAAAGGGGAAGGTGAAATAGGAGGAAGGGAAAGTGGAGTGAAATCTTAGGATTCCACTGATGGGGGACCCTAAGTGTCCACTTGACTTACTTGTATTATTTGTGCTTGGATTATTATAGTGGGTATGATAGATATAATGGTAGGTAAAGTGTAAATAGGAGGTGGAGGTGTTGAAGCCTATGGTGAAATGGTAACATGAGAAACTAGATGAGTAAAGATGGGTGGTGGAGGTGTTGAAACTTATGGAATAATGTGATTAGGAGAAGCAAGGAAATGAAAATGGGAACCAAAGCTATGGGATCTAAAGCTATAGAACCATGTGCCACTATTTTTGTGTCTTCATATGAAATATCAATTGGTTGTTATTTAGATTCTCCCTTTTTGATTGATTCTCCCTTTTTTACCTTAGTATTTTTATTATTTTTTCTTTTTCTTGTTAGGCTCCTCTGATGCTTCTCCTAGGCCCTCTAATGATGGAGTGATCCCATCTGCTTTAAGATTTATAATCTTTTTTTACCCCAATGGTCTCTCTTTTTATCTAAACTCCCTTACTCCTCAACTAATTAATAGTTTTATTAATTCAATGGTTTGTTCTATCAAGAAGAGAAAGGGACTCTAGAGTTGACCACTTAACTGGTGGTAAGGGTCATGTAATGACTTGTGTGTAATAAATTGGGTCCACTCTAAAGTCATAATCTACTAGGTCATCTAGAACTAGTGCCATATCATAATCTTTAATTTGTTGAAGGGACTTTTTGGAATAATCCCTCATTCTGAAAACTTCATATCCACAATATTCTATTAATATGCATAGTATGACACATGAGCATATGTTATGTGTGCCAAGACATTGGTTATCTTGCCATACACATCAAAAAATGGTCTAGACTATAAAGTTTTTAATGTCATCTGACCCATCTTGGCCACAACACATTTGGTCTTAAGGAGGGATTGGCATGTGTATCGTCCAATGGAAATTTATAAATGTATCCCTACCTTATGCCTATTATAAATAATCTTGTGTGTTTCCATGAGCTACCTGACTAACTCCGTTAGTGCTAATTTATCACTCACATATTATGGAAGAGTGTAGGGACAACCACTAAACTCAATATCCTTGATGTAAGAAAAGGTGGGGAAATGTATGAATTAATAACCCCATTTACTAATTGGATCCACTACTACCTTTTAGAACCTTGTTCTCCCAAGATCCTTATCAAACATGATAATGATGTTGTAGATGAAAGCATCATTCACTCTCTTAAGGTTATATCTACTACTCTATAGTGTGAGATTAGGGTAGTAGTTGTATATTCTATTTATCTCTTTAGGAAATGTGTTGAGGCTTGGGAACAATCTTCCTTTGGCTAAGATGTATAAAATATAGGAGGTCATATAGAACTTGCCCATTGTTTACACCTCCATCAATTTCTTGTGAAGGGAATCACTTATTAACTAGGTCCAATGAATGTATTATTTGTTTTGTTGGATGGTCTAGATATACTGGTACATCCACTCTTGATAACACTTATCATCAAGATTTATAATGACCCTATACAATAGTATGATAATGTTTCCTACTTCATCAATAAAACTAAGTCTATACATGGTCTTTGGTAACCTAGTGGAGGAATGATTTGGGGACTTGAGCCAGTATTTATTGATTATCTATTGATACCCATCTCCTTTATCTTAAAAAAAATATGTAGGTGTTTATGGAGTTATATCTAGGTAACTCAAATTTAGGTATTACAAATACTGTGTTAATAAAATTAGGGTCTAGATTTTGAATCTTTTCCCCTTTCTTGTTATAGACCTCTCTTTTATCAAGATCATAGATTTGGACCATTGTGAGGAATAACTCAAGGATTTGAAATGAAAATGGGAAGGATACAACTTGTGGAAAGCTAGAGTCATAAATACTCTAGATTTAGTCATTCTTAAATTTTTCACCTATCCTAGCTCAAAAATCTTCTAGTTTAATATGACCTAAATCTATATTTTTTATCTATGAAACATTAGACTCCAAGATGGGAGCCACTCCAAGGCCTTTGGATTTGAACTTAATTTTCTTAAGAGGCATGAAAACTAAAGTTATTACTCATGAGAAACTCACTATGAAGCTGGTGGGATTTGTGGGTGTTTGGAGCAACTCAAATCTTTGGTGGAATTGGGAGGTGCTTGAGGTAGGCAAAATTTCTCTAGAAGTAGAAGCTACTGGAATCACATCAAATTTATAGCACTCTAGGTTTTTGTAGGGACTGAAGGTACTCAAGACAAGTCCCAAGTCCATAGGGGCATTGAAGGATCTTATGGAATATTTTATAGTTTAAATGGGAAGTATATGATTGGGAATATTCCTTATTGAAGAAAACCTAAAATTTGACTAAAAATCTAGTAGGGAGAAAATGGGGTTTTAGATAATGAAAATTTTTGGGGGGGGGGGAACTCAAAATGCTCACAATGAAAAAATGACACCCTAGAGATGCCCTAATTCTATGACTACAACTCTTGGACAAAAGACTTCACAATAAATGCCTAATTCAATAATAACTCTAAATGTGATGTAAAACAAGCAATGATGATCTGATATTGAAATTCTCTTCACAAGAATGAGAAACTTGGAGATAGGTACCATTCTATAGGATAAATTATGAAAAAAACACAAGGAAAATACTATGTAAAAGTGATAGTGATGTGGCTTTGAGATTTGTAGTCATAGATTAAGGTACATGTATGTGTTTTCATGCGGCTCGAGGTTTAAAAGCATGGGTCATATCTTAAGCTCCAAAAACACACTTAAAATTTTATGAAATAATAAGGAAAAAACCTAAACACTTGGTTAAATAGTGAAAATTCAGAACTTTGAAAGCACTTTACAAATTTTCAAAAGTGCAATGTGCACTTTGGGTTCTATATCTTGTGAAAGGTAAATATTGAAAATTATTTGGTAGAAGGTAGTTGGTGGAAGGTATAACTTTAAGTGAACTTTACACATTTGAAAACGTGCAAAGTGCTTTTAGAGTTCTACATCTTATGGAAGGGGGGATTTTATTTTTGTGGGATTTGGATCCTATCATGCACTTTTCACATTTACAATCATACAAAGTGCATGTTGAGTTCTGGATTCCATTGGTCTTAGGATGTTGGTTCTTAGTGGGATCTAGAATGCATGAAGTAATTTTCATAAGTGTGAATTACCTCTAGAGTTCTAGATTCCATAGTTTTAAAAAGTAAAGATGGGGTTTTTGGTGGTTTTAGGGTTTCTCCTAAAAAATAAAGGGGGTCTCTCTTAGGATATTAGATGTAATGATATTTTTGGGACAAAAATATCAACAATATTCTATTTCATTTTTTAATCTCCTCTTCTTCTCTTCCTTAGACTCGAATGATGTATTTTCTAAATTCCATTCTAATTTATTTCAATCCTTTATGTTCCCTTTTATATCCACTTCATATCCTTTCAAAGAGAGACACACCTTTTACACTTCACACCCTTTAATTTAATTAACACACCTAATAAAATCAATATAAACATATGAGTCAACCCATTTTAAATATAATGTTTCCCATACACTTAATTAATCCATAATTAATCAAAGTTTCCCCACAAACATAAATTCTACCTTCTAAGGTAAATCATAGGCCCCCTTAGACAAATCATGGCCCCTATAATGAAATCACTGGTCCTTTAATTTAGTGACACATTCTTGAATAAAAAATATTTCCTTTCTCCTTTTTAAATGCTTCAGTGTCCTTTCTAAACACTAATTATGCTCTTCATCACATTATTGATAATCTCTTCAAAAATTATGATATGTTCTCCACTTAAATTTTTGATTACCTTCATTCAATGATCATCATTTACTCACTATAATTGTTCCTTACCTCATTCTTTAATCATTGTTTTTCATTCTTCAATTATTTCTCTTCACACTAGGTGAGTTAGAGCTGTTGGGTGAGTTTGGAACTGCTAACTAGGTGAGTCTAAAGTTCTAGTGAGTTTGAAGCTACTGAGTGAGTATAAAACTCTAGGATAGTCTAAATATTTGAGTGAGTCTGTATCTTTCCCTTCACTTTTACTTTGACATCAATGAAAATATTTACAATAATCTCCCCCTTTTTCATTTATGGAAACCCTTCAAATAATTACTCATCTAAAAACATAAAATGATCTCTTACTATAGTGATCCCCTTTTACTTTCTCTCTCCACTTTTGAAATCAATGGGAAAGGGTTATACACCTCGATTTCCCTAAGTTGATTCTTCTTCTCATGTCACTAGATGAAAAAGATATTATCTTCTTATTTTGTCTTTGTTACAATCTCAAATTTATTTTATACCACTTATTTTAATATCTTCTTTTATTATTACTCTTTGTAGCATCTTTCCACTATGCACATCATATCTCTCTTGCTTAAACATGGTATTTACTACCATTTCTCATTATAATTTATGATCCATCATGTCCTCCCTACCATTTCTCTTTGTGCCTTTTGCATAAACATAGATTACTCCTTTTAATTGTCTAACTATTGCATCCATTTCCAAACTCACATAAATTCTCTTTTGAGTTTTGTTTGGACATCCTCTTTATTTTTATGTTCTATAGGATTAATTCCACACTGTCTCTCTATATGTCCATACTTATTGCAATTATAAAATACAATGTCTTTTAATAATGGAGTAAATGAATTTCTATTTGAGAAAACATATGAATCTTTTTTTCCATTCCAACCATGCCCATTCCTCTCACATCCTTATCTTGTGCCATAGTTCCATGCATACCTATTTATTACATGCCCATTCCTCTTATCTACATTTATTTCACTACTCCATGTGTATCCATTCCTCACATGTCTCTTACACTCATTTTCTCTATGACCAAAAATGTTTCAATTAAAGTAATAGTCATAAAACAATCCTTGGTACTTGTTAGACTATTTTGGTAAGCATGATATTTTATCATGCCAATGGTTATTTCCTTTGTCTTCTACTTGTATAAATTCATTATTTAGGGAATTTTTCTCTTATATCTTCATAGGTCTAGAAATTTTAACATTCTCCTTGGTAACCTTTTGTTCATCTCCATAGTTAATACCTAACTTGTCGAACAGTAACCTCTAACAATCTAGAATCTCATCTAGAACCTTAGTTCTCTTCTTAAATCTTAAGTTTCTTATCAATTTATCATTCAAATTTTCTACAATATTTCTCAAGGAAACAATCTTAGATTCTAACTTCTCACATTCTTCCTTCTTTGCCTTCAGTTCGATTTTAGTCTTTTCCTTTATTTTCTTTGGCTCTTTGACTTGAGCATTTAGACTAATGATGACCATTTTTGACTCTTCTCAAATTTTTGATAACTTTTCTTCTTTATCTTGATCATATTTTTTATATTTTTGAATTTTTCACTTTTGTTTCTAATTCTATTTCTTGAGCATTTTTTGTTCATTTAAGGCACTTAAGAGTTCTCCTTCTAGATCTACTTCTACTTCTCTAGCTTTTGAATCACTCCAAGATTGTCCTCTAGTTATTTATTCATCATCATCTCAATATTCTATACCCATGAATAAAAATTCACCTCTATCACTATCTATAAAACCTTATTCAATCTTCTCACTTGAGTTACTAGCCTATTTTAAATAAAGGCTTTTATTTTCTTTATTAGATCTCTTATATTTATCATATTTATTTTATTTGAATTTTTTATTACTCTTGTGATACTCTCTTTCTCATCATGTTCCTCTTCATCATTACTACTATCTTCTTTTAAATGGGGACATTTATTTATAAAGTGTCCTATTTTTCCACAATTGAAACACTTAAAAGGTAGCTTACCTTTATATCTCTCAAATCTCTTTTTGATATTTCTCACAAATAGGGATTCTTATTTATCTGAATCTTCATTGGTGCTATATCTTGATTGATTTTTTACTTTTTCACTTTCTTTGATACTTTGAAAGTTGCTTCATGCTTTTTTGGATTTTTTGCTTCCATCTTCATTTTGTATGTTATGATAATTTTATGTAATTCATCCATCTTCAATGTGTCCAAGTCTTTCATTTATTTAATAGATAAGACTTTCACATCATACCTCATAGGAACTGACCTTAGTACTTTATGTATTATTTTCAATTATTCCATTTTATCACCTAGCCTTTTGATGGTGTTGACTATCTCATCCACATAGATAAGATATGATGTAATGTTTTATTTATCTTTCATCTTAAGACTATCAAACTACCTTTTATATATTTGAATCTTCACCTTCTTGACCTTGTCATCACCTTCATAGATATTCTAATTTTTTTCCCATATATATTTTTCTAACACACAATGCATTACTTTTGTAAACTCTGATTTTGCTAAGCCAATAAAATGGAATTCATTGCTTTCAAATTATTCTCACATGCCTTCTTTCCAACCTGATCCATTAGATGATTTGTTGGTGCTATTCACCCCATCACTACTAATATCCAAATATCAAACCCTAGATATATAAGATATTTTCTCATCCTTATACTCCAAAAATCATAATTCATTCCATTAAACAATGGTGCTTTATTTATAGAGAAATTGTCATAACCTTGACAACTATCCATGTGTGCTCCTAGGATCTACCTTCTATTGGTTAGACTAATTTTAAAGGAATGACTCTTTAAAAATAAGACAATGGTTGAGATAATGATTTGCCCAAAGGTGGTTATAATCATTAAAAAGTGACTCAACAAATATTGACTTGTCAGAGTGAGACTCCTTGACAATGGGTGAAGGATCAAAAGGTGATTCATCATAGGTTAAATTATCATAAATAGGTGTTTAAAAAAAAACTGGGATTGGTTGCTTGTCTTGACCTTGGTTTACTAGTAGTTTTAAAATACTAGTTTTGAACATATCTTGGTCTTCAAATGATTATCTTTCTTGGAGAGGTATTGATTAGCTCTATTGTGGCTCGATAATTGGCAGGGATTTCTAAAGTTGGGGAAGGTTGGAAATTGAGTAATAATGTTTAGTGGTTGGGCAATGGCCTCTTTGTAAATAGGCTCATCTAAGATGGTCTTAATAAATACTGGTTACTAATCTAGGATGGTAATCATGACCTGTCCAGTCATAATTGCACAAATGTTTTAGGATAATGAGCTACCATACTTAGAAGGGCCTAGAATGGTAAATAGGGTGTTAAAAATATATTTTTCTATCATGAGCCAAAGGATAAGGTCTTGGTATAGAAATGGTAGGGTGTTGTGAATATTGGTTGCTATTACGAGCCAAAAGATGAGGTATTGGTATGGTAATGATAGGGTATTGTAAAGATGGGTTTCTATTACAAGCTAGAAGATGATGTCTTAGTATGGTAATGATATGGCATCATAAATGTTGGTTTCTATCATGATCCAAAGGATGAGGGCCTAGAATGGTAATCCTTAGATGTTTTATAGCTTTGTTGCTCATGCAATCCATAGGAGGGTTAATGGTATAGGTGGGGGATCAGGTACCATTATCCATAAAAGGGTGAACTTGGTATGTTAATCATCCCAAAGAAGGTATCACTACATATTACACTTGAGGATATTATATTTATTCTCCAAATTGAGTATTATAAGGAGGGTAGGGATCAATCTCACAAACTACATCATCGCCATAGGGGTCTTGAACAAATTCATCTTGTACTACCATGTTATTGTAACTTGGATTGTACATGGATATACTATGAGTGTAATGAGACATACCCAAATCAATGATGAATGTTTCACAAAAAGGATTAAATTTCTACAGTACTAGGTATAGATCCAAAGGACACACATGGTTTTGGTTTTCAAAATTGGAATTTGGACACAAGATAATAAGTTTTTGAAATGATTTAAGTAGTGTAATAGAATTAATGTGATCTAAAGATATGATCAATGTTTTTTTTTCAAGACTCAAAGGAAAAATAATTTAAAATGAATTGGGAAAAATAATGACACCCTTTTGAATCAAATGAAAAACAGACACAAAGGTTGATAAAAAGACTAAGACACATACACAATGCCAAATGGATGGCATAACACCTTTTAAAACAAAGGAGTGATGTATAAACAAGACTTATTTTTGGACGTGGTATGATGAGCAAATAGTTTAGACTCAAAACCATGCAAGAAAGGATAAAATGACACAAAAACCTAAGTGTAATGTCTTAAATCCTAGAACTAATAAGGTTACATAATACTGTCAAATTATGTCAATATAATTTCTCTTGAGAGGATTTTAATTTGTTAATCCAAAAAGTAAAATTACATGAAAAATAGGGTTTTTTAGGCCCCCCTCTTCTCTTAAGATTTTGTAATATGACATGAAACTTTAGGCACTCATCATACATCAATAGTATGTCCATGGCAAGTGGGGTTGTTCTAAAATATCAATTTT
This sequence comes from Torreya grandis, assembly GCA_037957365.1. NCBI lineage: Eukaryota > Viridiplantae > Streptophyta > Pinopsida > Cupressales > Taxaceae > Torreya > Torreya grandis. Next base: position 2,271,454 of record JARHVA010002448.1, read on the forward strand.
CACTTAATTTTTAGATGGTCCCAATTGTGGCTAACACTAGAGATGCAATCACATCAATTATATTTGCATCAACTAGATTTTTTTGAAAAGGTATTATCTTTTTCATAACCAATACATCCATTGCTTGCTCAATGTATTACAATATTTGAGTTGATCACACATTTTGAGGGTAGTGGTTGTTAATAAAGGTAGTTTAGCTGCTCAAACTACTATCTCAATGATTCACCAACTCAATTTATATACCACACCATGGAGTAGGGTTTAAATGATGTTAGGAGATGAATTTATAGGTCAACACTTCCCTAAATAACTCATGATGAGGTAATAAAATCTGGCTCGTAATCTAAAATACATAAAAATCAAAGATAAGTAAAAATACTTTATTGTCATTTTGGGGTCACCCAAATCATATAGATTTGGGGAGGGCTTTAGCCATGTCATTTTCAAATTTTTGGACTAAAGTGACAAAGGGAAAATAATGAGCACTTTTGATCACTTGAGTTCCCTAAAGGGGATGGGGGGAGAGCATACAAGCATCACTCATTTTGTTAAAAACAAATAACTTTCAATAAAAAAAAGCATAAAATAAACAACTATTAGGAGCATCTAACTAAAATGTGAAAGTTAATTTTATTACACCAAAATAAAGTGCATCATGAAATTTGATCTCCTTGACATTTGTTTGTTGAAATATTTTGAAAAATAAAAAACCATTTAAGCAAAAACATTATTAAAAAACTAATTTTAAATGTGAAATTTACAAATTTAGAAGTGTCTTAAATGTCTCCTTTTGGCCTTTAGGTCCTTAAAAACATGTTAAATGGTCCTTGTGCTTAGAAGCACTTCATGGATTAACAAATGACTTGTCAAATCTTGCTCTTGGGTTTATATTTTTCATACACAGTGCAAAATCATAGGACACAGAACAATACCACCACTCACTTTGCAAAACCATGATTATCAACATAATAGCACAACTTACGTAAAAATAGAGTATTAAACACAATATTACTACTCTAAGTGCAAAACCACCAAATTACAATATCACTAATATGAGAATAATGATATTGAAAATTAACCTAAAATAGTTATGAGAGGAAATTATTATCTCTCACATACAAAAAATTTCCACAACTATTAAATATATATTATTTTATTCTTTTTATGGAAGGAATCACTCTGAATCACTTACCACTTCAAGGGGGATACCTCCTTTGAGAAATGCTCAATTACAATTCTTATTCTTTGATGATATTATAATGGGCTATTCCCTCTTATTTATACTATTCTAATCTATTCCATTCTATCATTCTATGCATGTGGGATTAGTATTACTATTCACTATTCTATGATTTTACCTCTATCTAGGTACATTACAATCCATCCCCCTTTAAAATGTTTAAACCTCAACAAATGATAAGAATTAATTAATAAAATAGGATGATAACTAAATTGAGGCTCGACCATGCATTCATTTAGGCTTCTACTTCTTTTTCCAGGACTAGGATGTGAGCTTGTACAATAATAATGTAAATTCAAACACTACAACATGAGAGTAAAGTGCATAAAGATCGATGGATGGAGTAAACTCAACTTGAAACATGAGGTTAGATTTTATCACTAAAATTTTAATCTTGACAATTAGTACCTTAAATTTAGAATAAGGGTACACAAAATATGTTTCTTGGTAAGCCTACTTTCCATCCCCCATAGCATTTTTCTCTGAGGGATTTAAAGACTCGGTTCCCTACTTGGACTCTGTGATTATTAGTTTGGGATCATTGGAGGCCTAATCAAGCATGGCTATTTATTAAATGGGATCATTTGGAACCTACTGAGGTGCATCTAAAAGGGGATCATTGTCTAGTTTATTGATGGCCTAAAAAGGTGGTGTTGTGTAGGGATGCAAAAATAAAGGTGTATCACCATGATAATAGTAGATGTAATATTTTGTGAGAAAATATAAGCCCCATGATTCTATTAGAGATTGAGGATATAAAATTATAACCTCTACTTTAATCTAATCTAGAAGCCCATTGATGAAGCATCTTTGGTAGAAATCATTAGATATGTTGTCAAGTGGATTGATGAGTTTGTCAAACTCTATCTGATATTCTCTAACTATGCTAGTTTGATGAAGGTGCATTAATGCTCTAGATAAACTATGAAGGCCCATAATTATAATTAATTAGATATCATATTCAACCAAAAACGTATCCTTACACAAAAACTTCTAGTGACCTCTTTTCTTTTCTTTTTTTATAATAGAGGTAGTCATTAAAACTATGATAGCTTTTACAATACTAAATAAAATTTAAAAAATGAAAATGTTTTGGAAATATGAGAAAGAGGCACACAAAACCTAGAAAATTTTTGGTGTGATTCATTACTGTGTGAGAGCAGTATGCAGAAGAACAATTTTTTTATATAAAAGAGGTAGTCATTAAAATTATGATAACTTTCAAAATACTAAATGAAAATTAAAAATTCAAACTATTATGAAAAGCTAAAAATAAGAAACATAAAACATAAAAATAGTTTGACTTGATTTTCTAACTTTTGAGATCATTTTGAATATGAGCATTTGGGTTATATAGGATAAAAGTGTAAATCTACACTTCTTATATTTTCTCCATGAAGCTTCTAAATGTGCTTGTAATAGAAATCATGATCACAAAAATGACCTTGAAAAGTAATCTGATACCAGATGAGAGGAACCTAATATATCTCACATACAAAAAATATACACAAATACTTAATATATATTATTTTATTCTTTTTATGAAAGGAATCACTCTGAATCACTTACCGCTGTGAGGGGACTACCTCCTTTGAGCAATGCTCAATTAAAATTCTTCTTTGATGATCTTGCAATGGGCTATGCCCTCTTATTTATACTATTCTAATATATTCCACTCTACCATTTTATGTATGTGGGATTATTATTAATATTAATTATTATTCACTATTATTCACTATTATACCTATATCTAGGTATATTACAAGTTAGCATTGACCACTAACATTTTAAAGAAAAGATCATTAAAATTTAGGAAATATCACTAATCTTATTATGATATCACAACTTTTAAATTCATAATATTATAATACCATGATTTTTATGGAAATACTATGACTTTAAGAGTCATGATATTGTAATATTGTTAATTACCATGTAGGCACAACATAGTTAGCATAAACCTTGATAGTTAGGCACAAAAATATAATAAATAAGATAAAACCATGACTGTGTGAGTATCAATATTTCATAAATATCATGATTTCATACATTAAAATTGCATCTACATAGGACAACTTTGTGACTTCCAAAAAAATGTCTTTTAGACTTTAATTTTCACCTAGTTTAGTCAGCAAGCTTAAATTTTTACATGAAAATCATTAGTAGAGTGATATAAAAGGCCTTAAGGTCAACATTAATGGGTGTGGTTCCCATAAGAATGCTAAAATATAAACTAATAATTTGAAATAGAGGGGAGTTTAGTCTTGTGTTAGTCTCATAAAATAAATGAAATAAACACACTAAAATCCTAACACCTTTAGCCTAAACACTAGGGAGAGCTTAGGTAACAAAACTAAATGAAAGCACAACAAAAAAATAAAAGAAACAAGTCTTTTACCTTCCTTGGAGCTCCAAATGTCATGTTGTATGGCTTTCTCAGCTAGTGCATCAAGAGGTTTTTGATAAACGAGGTTGCTTGGCTCCTCTTCTTAGCACCTTGGATTTGATGTTGTTTGGCTTAAGTTTTGGACATGGTAGCATTACTTGTATGAGTCTTATAGAATAAATGTTTCATAATATCTCTACAATATCCAATTTTATAAATGAAGAGGTATGACCTTGTATTTATAGCCTTAGGAATTAACTCTCACCTAAGGTGAGTTAAGGTTGAGTTTAGGTGTGGAATGGGTTCAAACTAAACCTAGGTGAGTTAAAACTAACTCCAATTGAGTTAATAGTTGTCATGTAATTATGATTTACAATTACTAGGCATGGCTCTCAAATTAAATATTTTAGGATATTTTTGAAGAGGTCGACAAATCATAAAGGCAATGATGAAAGGCTTGGATATTTTAAATTTTTAAGTTTCATTTTTTAGATATTTGTTAATTTCAAATAGGCAATTAAAATAGACATTTAATCCTATTTAATTATATGATTGATTCTAGTTGGAATTTTTACTCTTTAAATATTTAATTAATTGTGTAAGCTCCCCACTTAATAGGTTCATAGGCCAAATTAACATATGTGATGTTGCAAGGTGATTAGGGATGAATATGTTAGAAGTTATTGTTGCATATTATAGAATACCCCAATTAGGGATATATCATCATGATTCTAAGATTTGATGAATGGTGTGTAAGCAAATTTGGGATGTTAAATTATTTCTAAGCTTAATTTGTAATGATTAGTAGGAGTCATTCTAAATTTTGGTCGACAGCTAGTTGTGGCCAATTTTAGGTGTTTATAGTTTACTCCTATTTGGGAAGATGTTGAAAGCTATAGGCACAACATCTTCTCAAAGAATAAATAGGTTGGAAATAATTGAATAATTTAATGATTGAATAAGATCCAAATAACATTTGGGAAGCCTATAATGATACCCCCTTGAGGGAGTGACCAACACATATGATGGATGAACAGTCCCTTTGAAAGAAGTAAAAATAAAAAATAAAATAAAAATAACCCATGGGTGAGATTAATCTAATTGAGATAATTATTTCACACATTAATTTAAAAAGTACTAATTTTTCAAAAGGTGGTTATAATTAGTAACAAAATTTGAGACACTAATTTTCCCAAAGGTGGTTATAATCAATGGTATAGGCACATGCCCTAGTAGGGCTGATGAGTCAAAATAGTTATTTTTCCCATAGTTGGTTATAATCATTAAGATGACCTAAATTGAATATTAATTTTTTATTATGCCCCAATAGGGCATATTGTCAAACATAACATAAGCATATAACCTATCATATAGATTAAATATGAGTAGGTGCAAATGTAGATGTGATGGTTAAATAACTGAAGAAGCCACAAAAAACTAGGCACATGAGGATGCACAATGTGATGAAAGAGATGAATATAATAATAAAAATTGATCAATGTGAATTATTTGGTTGTTCTTGCCAATGTATAGATGTTCATCTTTATTATAATTGATACAACTAGAATGATTAATCGATTAATTTGATCAAAGAGGGTGGGAAGATTCATCAAGGTAAACCAAGAGAAGTTTTTGTGGGTCGATTACTTGTAATATTTTCCAATCTTATTTTTACTATAGTACATGATAGTATGCATCATGATATAAAACACCATGATAACATATCTAAAATATGTATAAAGACTGACTCCTAATCTAATTAACAAGTGAAAACAATGCATCAATGATAAAAACCATGATGACAATGTTGATGTATGAATATGGATAAAATTAATAATAATGCACAAGGAATCACACAATTAATGCATATAGATTGAGTCAAGGCACAACAATGAAATGAAAAAAGCAAATAATCATTCAAATAAAGAAATAAACAACTAAATAAATAAACACATAGAAAGCTTGAAAGTAAAAGTAACAAAAAACATCCTATTGTTAACTAAGTCAATACCTATGTGTGAAGGATCAATGGAAAGATAAATAGGTGATGAACCCAAGCAAGGATACATGCAAAATGAAGTTCACACCCTCAATGGTAATGGAATGGAGTAGAACCAATAATAGATTTTCCTTGGTAGGGTAGATCGAGGATGATTGACTAGGTTTAAATAGGACAAATATTTTTGTATTTTTGAAAATTTTGAATGTTTTTGGAACTTTTAGGGTATATTAAGTCGTTAGAGATTGACAATATACCACTCACAAAATAGTGAGAGCATTGGATTAGGTTGATTGTAAAAAATGAGAGCATATGGAAAAAGGGGACTGAGCTAACCTTTACATGAATTGAGTGTCGCATATGTAGACTCATTAGGACCCAAGTCACATTAATTCTTCCCACATAAAAGGCAATGAGATCCAACCAGGTAGAAACAAATTCATGAACTAAGGTGAATGGCAAGGAAAATAATAATAATTGCAAAGTGATGTGGCAGTGCATGATAAAAGGTGTTATTCCTAATTTTTCCATAGGTGATTATAATTAAGAGACAGAAACAGACATCAGTGATACTAATTTTCCCATAGGTGGCTATAAATAGTAACACAAGGTGGAATATTGATTTTCCCAAAGGTGATTATAATCAACCACACTAGTAAAGTGTAAATAAAAAATGTAATTACCAGATCCACTATCATATTACCTTAATATACTTTCATTTGAACACATAATTATAAAACTAATGAAACTAGATTGGAATCCCTTCATAAAAGGTGATGGAAGAATGAATGAAACCAAGGTCAAATGGGCTAGGTAGGGTAGGTCAAAACAAGTTTGGTCAATAGTGAAGGCATGGTTGGATGGTTATACAATATGGCATTATTCAAGGATGGTGATATTATTACAACTAGATATAATGGTAATAGGGTTGCCCCTAAGTGATAAGGTAAGGTAAATGGTAGGCTATAAAATAGTGGCAAGGCAAATAAAAAAGGTAAGGTAAATAGTTTTGGCAAGGTAAATGTTTATGTTATTCTTACTGATGTGGAGATGCACATTCTAATCAACATATAAGACAACTAGAATAGTCAAATGTTTGTAAATTTATATCTCATACCTCTTCTGAATAGCTACTTTGTCAAGAACGTACTACATATTTGGACTTCAATAATGCTTTTTTAATCTTCATTGGTCATTGATTCTATTTCCTTCAAACATCAGGACAAGGTGTCTATTTAGCCTCTACAAAGGAAATTATGGCTAAAGATGGTAAATAAGAATAAATATTGGATGATAAGTGTGATTTAGAAATGTAAAGGTGGATGATAATGGATAAATAGATCGTAATTTAATGTATAATTATTAGGAAACAAATGAAGATTGGGATTTTTAGGCACACATAATGTTGTTGATTCTAGATTTGACATAACTTTTGTTATGTCAAGGTCGAAGACTTCTAAATATTTTCTCAATAGGACCATCATATTTTTCTATTATTTGGGCCTAAGAGTAGTTGTCATTTGATTATGCTATAGAGTGGAAGTTGAATTCATGTTATCTTTAATAATGTTTTCATCAAATAGTGAAGAATTTTTGTGCTCAGCTATTAGCACCTCAATGAGGTTTTCACCAATGAAGTTGTCTTGATTATCCCATAGCACCTCTAATAAGGTTTCACTAAAGAATTTTGACTTTTGACTTTGATTTTCTTCTAAAACCTAAAATAAGGTTTCACTAGAAGATGTTGAGTCTAGAATTTGATTTCCCCCTAGCACCTCTAAAAAGGTTTCACTAGGAGATTTTTTTCTCCATGAATGTGGTCTTGGTCCCCCTAATATTATTCAACTGATATTTCACCATGGATGCATTTCAATAAGGTATGATTCTATTGATCCCAATCAACACGTATGAGAGGTGGAATGCCAATATAATGGCTATGTTGGCTAATGTTAATAACATGTGGAATGGTAATGGAATGGAAAGAGGTAACATAATACTTATAGAAGACACGAGGAGAAATTGTGTCTAATTTGAATTAATCATCCTCAAAAATTGTAGAAGGATCACAAATGTATTCAAAGTTATATGTGAAGTATGTGTAGCCAATGTTATAACAACCATGAATGTATTATGATTCTAAAGCTAAGTCAAAGAACTCTGAATCCAATATTGAGACTAATGTTAATTCTACTTTTGATACTAAATTTGATGTCAGTTCAAGAATATAACCTAACTTTAGTGTTGATTCTGTATACACATAATATTTTCAAACTTTTATTAATTATTGACACTTTGTATCTTGCAAGAACCTGTCGAGTCTTAGTCTCTCTAAGTGCATGCCTTAAGGGGTGCACTGAAAAAGGGGTGGGTAGACCATTAGTGCTTCATAATATTGTTTTTCCTTTTTCCACTTGATATATACACACTAGCTCCATAAAACCATGAACCCTAGGCTTATTATTCTCTTTCCTATCTATTCTAGTCATTATCATGATTTATTCCTTCATTTATTGTCTTATTTACCTTCTTACCTATTCAGTACACTAGGTTGGCCTAGTTGACCTAGTGTATTTTAGGGACATATTTGCTATTTTTTCTTGTTTACATCCCATCCGACCTAGCATAGAATTTAAGAATTAGCCCAAGAATGTACTAGGTCAACCCAATCAACCTAGTACAACTGACATGCCCAAATAGTTTTAAAGAAAGATACTACTATATATATAAGGTCATTTACCACCATTTCATAAGAGTCAAAAGAGAGAAAATATTTAAGTGAAGAAGTGATAACAAACATCTGCTTATTGACCATTCAACTTGAGGAATAAAGCTTTAGAGTTCAATACTTTCTTTTGGAGCTCCAATCTTGTATTTTGGAGAAGTCTTTAGGATGATTGGGTAAGTCATGTATCCTAGATTTGATTTATATTAGTTATCTTTATAAGCCACAACAATCTCTTGTGAAGCACCTTGGCCAAAGGAAAGGTTGAGAATCAACAGGTTTATCTTCAAAGGTAAGTATTCCTAACTTTATTTCTCATTTATAAGAGTAGATAGATAATGCAATATGCATTATTCTCTTTCATATACTAGGATTTTATATATATTGACATGATTATATGTCTCTTATACATGTTTAGTTTAGTTATTGTTTATTTGTTTTGTTCTAACCCCCACTTTGTGCCACAAACTTTTTTGTGCACTATATTAGTTTACTTTTCTTAGTATTAGAATAGTTTACTTTCTTATTTATTACATAAGTGAAAATCAAATCATAGGAATCTTTTAGGGTTGTGTGATTGTGTTAGACTATAAGCTTTAGAACCCTTCTTAGCATGATGTGTTGTGATAATTGATACAAGTGATCCCCAAATCAGGTCTAGTGGATCCCCATATTAATTATACACATAATTAACAAGTGTATTCCCAATTGAAAGTGTAGGTTTGCTCTATATTATTTGATCTAAGATTAATTCATGCACATCATACAATTTAAATTTCATACATTATGGTAAACCTAATGTGAACCAAATCCTTATTATATTTATTCACTTTTATTTCATTATTTTGTCATCATTTATCTCATATATTTTGATATATTGGTTCAATTCTATCGACTTAGTTTTTATTTCTCTTTGTAAGCAAGAACATGTAACTAAATCAACTAGCTTGACCTAGTATAGGTTTTCAACACTTTTTAGAATACCAAATTATACTGTTGGTCAACTCAATTGACTTAGTGTAATTACAGTCACTTTGTAACAATTTCTATAGAACCTGATCGATTAACTTGACCTAGTATAGATTCTTGTTTTTATACTTTCAGATCATCTTACTATGTCAATTACCTTGACCTAGTACATTTCCAAAATTTTATTCCAACTAACTAGGTTGATCAAGTTGACTTAGTGCATTTTGAACACTTTTTTAGCAGATTTTTGTATTGTTTGGTCAACCAGATCGACCCAGTTTATAGGTTTTGGATCAACAAATTATAAATTTGAATCATCAAGGTGAGTTTATATTCTTATGTATCTCTCTATTTTTATATTGTCCTTTCAAGTTTGTAGCCTTCAAAACTACCTCTACACAACCAACTAGATTAACCTGGTTGACCTAGTTCTATGTCTTATTTTTTATATGAAATAACTAGGTCAACTTGGTTGACCTAGTAGGTTTTCTAGACCTTATTTTGAACAATGCTAGCTCAAAATTCTTGACCTAGTTCTATTTTTTGTGTATATAATGTTTTCACTATACCTTATTTCAAAGTTAGAATTCACCTTATATGCTAATCACATCTTTCATTATAGTTATTTGCATGCTTAGAATAGTTCACATAGTCTAATTAGGAGGTTTTTAATTAACTACTTAGTTACACTATTTCTATTTTATGCACACATAGCTAAATCACCTAAACATCAAAAAGCATTTAAACATTTGACTACTTAGGCCAACCTACTTGGATGTCATCACCAAGGGGGGAGCCAACTTGATACTCTAGTCAAGTATAAATCATGGTTAATGGTATATTTTGGATAAGAACCTAACACTCTTATTGATATGGTGTGTGAAGTGAGGGGGTAGGCCCCAATACCAAGCCTATATCATTACCACTATAGTCCCTTTCATCCTAAACACACTTGAAACCATCCATAGATTGCTATTTAGTACCATATTTATAACCAACTTTCTATCATTTAAAATCATTCTTAATAATGTAACATTTTAGGTTGACCAATTAGCTAGCTTTACTTTTCAAGTTGTTTGCTTGGTCTTTGATTAATTGTGTGTGCGAGAACTTGCACTAACTCATATTGGTTCAATATTTTTTCTTTGGGTGCTTAATTGGATTGAATAAAATCAATTCAATTGATTTTTTTCTTACTTTAAACATTTAATTTCTTAGATTAATTACAAATTATCTCACTTTATTTTCAAAAATTGATTATGAGCTCTTTTCTCTTTCTTGTTTACTGTACTAGGTCGACCAGGTTGACCTAACATATTTTCTAGCCTCTGTACACTACACTAGGTTGACCTAGTTGACCTAGTACTATTTTCATACTTTTTTCCCTTTTTCTAGTCCATGTTCTCTATACTGGGTCAAACTTGTGGACCTAGTTTAGTTTCACAGACCTAATTTTTATACTAGGTCAACCAAGTTGACCTAGTTCAAATACAGTCACTTTCTAATTTCTTGTTTATCTCATCTTTCCTTTCCTCCTTTCATCATAGACAATCTATTTGGTGATAATACTAAAAAAAATGAACATATATGATGGAATTCACCAATCTTAATAGGGTCTCCCATAGACAAAGTAGGATTCTTTTAGAGAATTCTAGTAATGTCCATATTACAACCTATACACTGAATTTTGGGAATCCTCATAATACCTCTTTATAACATAACTATGTCTTCTTAGAAGATCAATATCAGTTAGAATATTCTCTTGAAATTCTTTTCTTTATCATGAAATTCCCTCAACATAGAGGGAAAGACCCTTCTACCATCTATAATCTCATGGTTAGATGTCAAGTTAAAGAGCCTCATTCTCCTACTTCAACTTTCTCAATTGGATTTGAGGGTACTGATTTATTTTCTTCTCAACCTTTTCCTTCAATCATGATTCCTTCTTATGTTATGACATCTTCTTATCTAACTTCTTTTACCTCCATGCTTAGTATTTCAACTAACATGGATAATTTTACATCTAGTGGGCCTCTTATAAGATCACTATCCTTAATCCATCCACTAGTTCATTGTTTACTACCCAAGGTAATGATTCTTCCAGTTCTTCTTCATCTCAACCATTTTTTAGTCCATATTTTACTTCATAAGCAAATTTTGCCACTAGTGCTTCAAATTCTCATAGCTCTTCTCAAACTCATGTCAACATTAATAGTGGTACCCAAGCCACTAATACTAACTCAAAAACCAACACTAATTCTAATAACACTAATCAAACTCATCAACTATTATTACAAAATCTCAATCAAATGAACACATTTCAAGCTCATAACATGAATCGAATGATGAGAATGCAAAACCACATTCTTAATCTTCAAACACAACTGCAACCAATGGCTTGGGGCACACATAACCAAAATGTTCCTCCTCGCCCTCTTTGATATTGTCAAGATAATCTCATTCCTCAACCTCCATTAGTCAAAAAAGTTATCAAGAATTTAAAAAATGAACCTCTTACTACTCAAATTGCTAACATTGATATCAGAGCTATAACACCTACAATATCTTATAATGGATCAATTAATCCTACCCTTCATCTTAAAACATTTGGAAATCTTTATAAGGATTGAGTCAAATTAAACACCTTTATTACTAACAAAATCCTTACCAAAACCATCATAGGTGATGCCTTGGATTGGCATAATCAACTTATATCTCATTCCATTACTATTTTGGAATATTTAGTAAATGCTTTAGTACAAGAATTCCAAACTAGTGATCTTCCTGAAAAAACTTTGGCCCACTTCATTAATTTCAAAAAAAAATGAAAATAAAACCACTCAAGTTTTTTTTTAAATATGGAAGACTTTATCAAACAAATGTGAACATAACATGGTAGATGACAATCTCTTTCATCTCTTTACAAATGCTTTATTTTTTAAATTAAAATCTCGAGTCCATATAATTTCTCTATGTACCTTGGAGGAGACCATTGACCAAGATAAAATACAAGATTTCCTTATGCATCAATTTGAGCCACCCCAAGGTTTTGTGGGTCCTCATTAGTTACTTAAAAATAAAAATGAAAATATTACCAATGATGGTGTTACCAATTCACATGATACCATTCACAATGTTCAAGTTGTCATTCCTACCCCTTCTTTAGAACTAGCTCCTTCTTAACAATATACTAATCCTCATTTATCATCACCAAACATAATTAATGTCCATAAACCTCTTTCCTTAGCTTAATTGTGTAAGAATCTACCTAGGCCTCTCCCTTGAGAGATTGACCTTACTCATCCTATGAAAACTTGGTATGATCCTATAAAATTTATTGGTTTCATGCTAGTTGGGGTCACTCTCATGAGAATTGTAGACAACTTCATAATTTAGTTATGGAATTTCTTCTTGGTCTTAATTTTGATCATGATGCTATCACTTGTAAGTATCAACAAGCATATGAAGTTGCTTTTAAGGATTAAAAAACTCATGATAAAACCCAAGCCTTGAATCAATAAAATGCTCATTTAGCTATTTATAAGATCCTTTACCTAGTCATCAACCTATTCAAGAAAACTAATATAAGCCCACCTCCTCCACCAATAATTTATAAAGTATTATTGAACCCGATTTTGAATAAAATGTGGTTATCATGACTAATATGTGAAGGGTATTGGCTTTCATTGATTCCCAACGTATCTACACCTTGCCTAGACATTTTGTGTTATCCAAGATTCTTCTCCAACTCATTTAAATGAGCTGGGGGAAGAAGATCTTATAACTTTGATGATGATATAATTTATGATTCTCCCTTGGATAACACATTTCATTCCATTTATACTCTTCTTCTATCATCTTCTAATAATAATGATAATCAACCTTTCAATAATAATCAACCTTCTATTAACACTTCTTCTACTTCTCAAGATCAATCTGAACCAACTACTTCTTCATCACCAAATGATCTACAACCTTCTTCTAAACCTTCTCATTTTTATCAACACAAACTTAAATGCTTTTTAGTTCCTCCTTCCAAAGACCTCCTTAACCATTACACACCTATATCTAACAATCTTACCATGGGTTATAATGAGTGGGATCCCATGCAAAACTCATTAATCTACCATCTCAAATTCCATTTATTAAGCTTATGAGAACATCTCCCCATCATTAGAACCATCTTATGCAACTATTATTTGAGATGAATGTTCCTCATCCTCCTTTAGTAGGATGGGAGACAACATTATCTAGTTATGATGATAGTATCTTGTAATAATGTGAAGAGATGTCCATCAATGTTGATGAAACTATTGATACTTCTCTTTATTTAAAATATCCCATTGAATCTATGATTCCTGATGAGATTATACTTCATGAAGATGATCCTTTATTATTTATTAGTATCTAAATAGGTGATATACAAGTCGAATGATCATTGATTGATGAAGGATCTAACACTTGTGGTACTTCTCTTGATTTCATTAAAACCCTTAGATATTCAGAATGTAATTTTAAGTCTACACATATCACCTACCAAGGAATTGAGAGAAGGAAAATGCCTCCTCTTGGGTATGTGTGTCTTCCCATTACTATCCCACTTATTAACATTCATGTAAAGGTGATGATATTTGATTTCCCTCTTTCTTATAACATCTTGCTTGGTAGGTCGTGGACTCATCATATGTGAGCTATCACTTCTTCCACCTACCAATGTGTCAAATTGCCTTATAATGGAATCATTTATAGGATTCAAGGAGATACTAACCCTTGAAATTTTGAGTAATTCTAAGATTGTGGTGTTTTTAATATTCCTACTCTTGAGCCTTTACCTAGTATTCCATTTCATGAATCACAACTTTTTAACTTTCTTATCAACTCAATGAGAGGTTACAATGGGAATCCCAAGCTCATTGGTAACATTCCTCCTAACCTTTTAGACTCTGATGATGATGATCCCAATGAGATTAACTTAAAGATCAAAAATTTTGATCTCATTCCTTATCTCATCTCATAACTTCTAGCCTCATTGCAACCTCGTTATCACTAACCACCTTGTAATGGCATTCTCATAGTCTTATCCAAGACTATAAATTCTATTCACTATACTTCTTCTAATGACAATGTTATTCTAAATTATGTCATTGATCTTCATACACTAGATTATGATGATGGTTATTTTTTATATGATCTTTTATTAAGTGTCCTTGTCTAAGCCCATGATGTTAAGATTGTGCATTATCATTCTTATTTATTTAAATCTTTTCCTGCATCTTCTCATGTTCTAACATTTATACTTCCTAATTCTTGAATTTTTCCTCTTTATTACAAAGTATAGATGGTGCCAAAAGCTCCCATTTTTGAGGAGCCCTGTAGGACTATGCTCATGGATCATGCTATGACTAGACCTTACCATTTTTCTTAGTTCCCTGACTCTAATCATTGGTTGACTCTTGAGGTTAGTGAAACCCTCCTTATACATTATATTGATCTTACTCCTCCCATAGTGGAATCTATGTTAGAACCAGTGATAACATGCTTCTTATCCTATTGATGATCTTAATTTTACTTCTTCCATTAGTATTCCTATTTAGCCTACTTCAATTATTTATCCCTCACCACCTTCTCTTGGTGATTGGTTTCTTCCTTTACCCAAGATGGATCCTTTGCCTTCCAAATGGGCTAATGCTCCATATCCTTCTTTCTCCATGCCTATTACACCTTCTCCCATGAGTGTTTCTCCTAAGAATACTCACAAGCATATATATTGCTTTCATGAGATAGATAATCACTCTTATACTCATTATTTTAAGTTATGACAATATATTGATACCTTGCAATCATCTTCCCCATCAATAGACACTACCATACCTCCTTCAAATATTCTTTCTGAACATATACCTAAGTATGGTGAGAGTTATTATCTATGGTTGTGTGACACACATCATACTGATCATTATCATATCCTTCAACAACATCTTAAGGATCATCTTATATCTATTATTAGACCTTATACCATTACTTCCATAGGTCATTATTGCAATAAGGCTCCTCCTTCTTCTCCCATAGCTACACCCCCTATGGTCCATTCACCATCTTTTGTGCCTCCACCTATGGTTCCCTCTCTACCTATGGACCCTCCTTCACCCATGGAATAGATCTCATTCTCACACATTCTCCTGACCATCCTTCACCCAATTCCCTTCCTCAACATTATCCAATGAGTATTTCTACTTTTTCAATTGAGGAGATTAGAAAATAAGTATTTTCCTAATATTCAAAAAGATTAATGAAACATTATTGGTAGTTCGTATCCAGCTTCATAGAGATTTATGTAATGTCTTGGATAATGTGTGTGGATAGATTTACCAATATTTATGAGCACATGCATGGTGCTTTCTCATTTAAATTTGGATTAGACATGTGCTTTAATCTTATTTTTTATCTATTTTTGATTATATCATTTGACACTATGTCAAATTATTTTCTATCTTATATCATGTTTCTCCTTATTGTTTTAGTATAATTAGATTCTATTTTTGTTTTACATTTCACATATACTTGTCTTTTCCTTATCATTTCTATTTTCACATATCATTGATTTCTTTTCCTTTAGAGTTTTTCCTCAAAACTCTTCTATAGTATATTTATGATTGTTTATTTTCTTAACTTTATTTTTCATAGATAGTTATCATGGTGATTTGGTAATATCTACCCTATTCCCTTTGGTTATTATCTCTTTTTACCATGTGATCAGTTAGTAAACAATCTTTCTCATTACTATTTCCTTTCACTAGTCCTCCATTGGATATCTTTTTTCTTTTTTCCTTTTCTATAAACTAAGCATATACATGATTGAGACTTGAGATCACATACTTATTCATTGCCAAGCCTAAGTGTCTTAGTCAGTCTTTTGTCTTGGGTTACCTAGCTTCCTTTAGCCTTAGCCTACAACTCATTCATGTGTATCACTATCTCTCACATGATTGGTCATTAAAAATTTGTATGGAGGAGGAATCTAAAAAAACATTCAAAATAAAGTTAAAATCTAAATCATTTAAATAAAAGGCAATGATATCAAAAAGATAAAAATATTATCAGAAGTCAAATCACACTAAAAGACATGATTGAAAGCACATCTCTTTCTTCTAATCAAATCTCAAACTCTACATTTTTTCTCATGGTAGAGTCAAGGTCCTTTGGGGCATAGTAGGCTAGTAGATTAGAAGAAGAGAATAAAAATAAAAAATCTTTTAGTGATACTTACTTTATCATGCAAGTACCCAATATTTGTAGTAGATCAATGGCTCTATAAGGGGTCTTAAAGAGTAGGGAACACATCATAGGGAGGTAGGTCCATTTTAATTTTATTTTTACCAATATACCTTCATGAGTTAATCTTAGTAGCACACTTATTTCAATAAAAATATTTGTGTCTATAGGGAATAGGCTTTCTTTATACATAGACAACCACTAGTCACTCAGTGTCTTTTCATGTCCTTAGTATGCCTCTTGCCCATAAGACACCTAAGTCTTTGATTTATACATTCCCTTTTTCATTACCTTTCTTCATATTTCCTCTTGGTAAATATTTTTTAGATTTTTTATCACTCCCCATGGGATTTCATTTGTGAGTTGCTTTGTAAGACTATGGATAGGACCCAACATTCCTCACAAATTACCACCTTTTCCATCTTATTATCCACATCCTTGATTTATCATTCCTAATCCTTCTACTTGAAAATGTTGTTTTGGTACCCCATGGGATTTCTTTTGTGAGTTGCAATGTAAGACCATGATAGGACCTGACCCTCCTCACAAAACAATAAAACAAAATTTTTCCAATAAATAAGTCACCATCCAAATTACATGTGTCAAGTAAGAGACAATATTTGATTGATTATGAGGTTACATGTCATTTGACATACTTCCCATCTTGATATTTAGTATGTTTTACACTTAATTCATTTTTATTTTGTCTCTTATTTTCTTATTTTTTGAGTGCATGTAAGATTACAACCATTTCTTGAATTTCTCATACTTCCCAGCTTGAATTAGTATGATCAATTTAAGACCATTTTTTTTTTCAAATTTTGTTTCTCTTTTATACTTCCCATCATGAAATAGTATAATTGATTGATTTAATTTTGATTTGTTTTTTTATTACCATTCATGCCCTTTTCATCCCTTCCATTTTATTACTTTGTTTGTCATACTTCCCAACATGATATTTAGTATGATTTTACTTGTTTTAGTTTGGTGCCAAAATCTTTCACATTGGTTTAAAAATAAATCCCCTTTTGCCATCTTGTTTTCCATTTTCTTGGTTCTTTATACTTAGTCATTTTTCATGTTATTACACATTTTATAGCTTGCATTAGTGTGTAGTATATTTTTGATTGATTATATTTTATCAAGTCTTTTTGTGTATTTATTTTTAAAACCATGCACGTGTTATCCATAATTATAGAAAATAAACCACATCACATATATTTCTTATAGCATATACAAAAAATATAAATACATGTGCTAGAAATAAATATATCTAAAATATCCATAGCTTCAACCATAATAAACAAATATAACCATCATAAAGACAACATACACAACCAACACCAATATGACAAAATGATAAATCATATACATATATCAAGAGTTTGATACAACATATACAATCATACATAATGCTTCAGCACTAGGGCTGAGCTCCATCATGTCTATCTCATGGCCTAGCCATGCTACCTATTGAGGCCTTGGTTTGACTCCTCCAAATAGTATATCATAATGAGGTAGTCTAATATCTCAAACCATTTACCTATCCCTAAAAATGTGATATCTACACCTATTCCTATACCAACTTGGTTTGGGTCATTGCATGTACCTGTATCAGTTGGGTCTACATCACCATATATGCCTACATTATCTATGTTACTATATCTCAATATGAAACTCTCTCATTAGCTAGGCCTGCCAAGCTTGCATCTCCCCTACACCCATCTCCACTGGTGGTTGTACCCTATCTCTCTATATTTGTATTTGCCTCACAACCTCTCTCACTAGTCTGAACCAACTTGCTTGAGTTAGGGTAGATGGTACACTTGGATCCTCCAGTGTCATGGGATCATATGGTTGTAGAGTCTCATCTAGGATGCCATGGAGTGTTCCCCTAACTAGGGACCCTGATATATCCTCCTCATCCTCAAGTATGCCTATAATATCATACCAAATGGATATTAGATCACTATCATATCTCATAATATCTATCTATCTAACAAATAAAAACTTAAGAAATAAATTAATCATATGTTTTATTACCTATATGTGTCTTAGATCCTATGGTCTCACAATTTACATGACCACATATCATAATCTCCTCATCTGCATGACCTCCTAGTACCTCTTTTGTAGGTTACCTCATCTCAAACCCAACTATCATGACTCATGCCTATCTCAGCCTCCATCTGAATGGTCTATTTATCCTATCCTTTAGATCCTCTACTAAATTACAAAAGATGATGATGGTCTCCACTCTCTCCTCCTTCCTCTATCACTATCATATCCTTGGTGGCCATAGCTCATCTCTCTATGGATTTTTGGGTGGTATATCTAGTATCTCTACCCCTACCTCTACCTACTCCTGCTCTACCCCTCATTATACCTAACCAATCCATGGTCACTCTTAGCATGGACTCAATGTCAGTCTCATTATTAGTGGTTTGAGTCCCCTCTTCCCTTGTGGATCTCTCACATGCTAAGTCTACTATTTAGGCATGCATATCAGTGTCACTAGATGAGGTAGACCCATCTGCTTTGGCACCCATGCCACCAAATGTGGTTCTCTCGACCATGTATAGTGCCTTATCACCTCTCTCCTCTCTAGTGATAGTCCAATTATGTGCTAGCTCTCCCAAGTAGTTGATAGCTACTCATATGGTCACCACACTATGTTAATGCATCTCACCATCTATAATAGTGGCATATGGGGCATGAGCCATGCTACTTGGTCCTCCTTCCATCTCCTCACTTGAGGTAACCTATTATTGACTACATAGGGGAACCCAACCAACTAATACATAGGAAATCTCTTATATATCCATGTTATCAATAATATGATCAGCCCCATGGTCTTATGTCCTTTGGACTACATCTCAAATAGATCATGAAAAAGCTAGACCCAAATGATAGAGCCCAAATCATATAATAATACCTCCTCTATCATCATCTTGCTCAAGGCTATCACGTATAGTGGTACCTTACCATCTGACTTATGAAAGAGCACTCATTGTGTCACAAGGTCTATCACCACCTTTTGGAGATATAGAATCTATGATATATACACATCATCCATACTCATTCTTAACCCTGAAAATATCATCTTTGAGCATGTAGCCCACATGGCTAAGGCTCTCCTCTCCTCTATGCTATATGGTACCCCTACAGTCATTAGTGCTCCTACTATGGGTAGTTTGAGGATGGCATAAACATCCTCTAGTGTGATAGCCACCTATATCACATCCCCATCCACCTCCCATCTAAATTTATTGGTCATCCATTCATAACAACTAAGGAACATGACCAACACATATACACTCAGGGCTATCCTACACATATCTACTATACCTCCTAGACCTATGGCTACTAGTCTAGTTCTATTTCCATCTATTAGCCTCTCTAAGAAATTTGACAACCATAACACATCTGATAGTCTCTATAATTATGATTGTCTTTGCAATCAAGAAACAATAAAGGATGTATTAGTTCTTCCATGTTATGTATAATCATAATGCATTCTTTATACATTCTATCTTTAATAAAAAACAAGCTTATTCTATTCATTTTTATCTTATTTTGGACCCTTTTACCCTTCGTTAGTCATTTCAGGCCATTCTATCCCTCTTTCAACTTTTTTCACACTTTTGTGTTTATTTTGGCTCTTTGGTCAACCTAGTTTGACCAAAAATTTCCTTATTTTTGTCTTATTTTATCCTAAATTTCTTAATTTTCCTCTTATCTTCTTCTCCCTATTATTTATGTTTCATTTTGGCCCTTAAAAACTAATTTAACACCTTTTCACTTATTTTTAGCTATCAGAATACACTAGGTCGACCTACACCTACTAGGTTGACCATATGGATTTTCACCCTAGGTCAACCTAGTAGGTTTAGTGTACTGACCTAGTGTATTTTGCTCAAAATTTGTCTTTTTCTTACATTTTACTTGTTTCCTTCTAACCCATATCCCATCTTCCTATCTAGTACCCTTAGAACCTACTTTTTTTCATTTTTGATATGTATATATGCTTAATTTCAAAATTTACTCAAAATTCACTTAAATCAATGCAAATTTCAAAAACTAGTTTGAGATTCTTGATTACATACATGTAATGCACCTACTCTCGCTCTTAGGGTTCTCTCTTGCCTAGCATGTAATTCCCTCACCATCCTAGCTTATTTTCTCTCTAGAGCTCTTTTTTCCTTTCTTAAAAATCAAAATGACAAAATGATTTCTCTTTTTCCTATTTAAAACCACTTCTTCAAAAATAAAAAATCTCATTTCTTTTCCTTAAGATTCCTTATTTTTCTCATATCTTTGTTTCTACTCATCCATTTTTCAAACCATAAAATGTATTAGATTTATGGTGACATAGAGATTATTTTCCACTATTATATGCCTATCTTCCAAAAATTTTGATTTTTGTCTATTTTTTGCACTAACTTCTACAGGTTCGCCTAGTGTGATTTACATTAGATGCCTTCACTTCCTTATAATCTTATTATTTATATACAACACTAAGATAAGTTAAATGAATGAATTTTTAAATTCTATTCTCTAATTTATCTTATTTTATTCCTACTACATCAACATTGTGCATTATCATGTTTTATCTCTAAAGTACCATCCCATGTTGTACTTTTGTGACATGTGATAAGCTTCAACTGGGGCATATATATACACATAATATTTTTAAACTTTTATTAATTATTGACACTTCATATCTTTAAAAACCTATTGATTCTTAATCTCTCTAAGTGTAAGCCTTAAGGGGTGCACTGAGAAAGGGGTGGGCAAACCATTGATGCTTTGTAAGATTATTGTTCCTTTTTCCACTTACTATCTACACATTATATCCATAAAACCATGAACCCTAGGCTTGTTCTTCTCTTTCCTATCCATTCCAATTATTATCATTCTTTATTCCTTTATTTCTTGCCTTAATTACCATCTTACCTATTTAGTACACTAGGTTGACCTAATCAACCTAGTGTATTCTGGGGACATCTTTGTTATTTTGACTTGTTTACATCCTGATCGACCTAGCATAGACTTTAGGCATTAGCCCAAGAATGTACTAGGTTGACTTGGTTGACCTAGTATAATCGACATGTCAGAATAGTTTCTAGGCAAGATATTACTATATATACAAGGTCATTTACCACCATTTCATAATATTTGAAAAAGAGTGAATAATTAAGTGAACAAGTGCTAACAAACATCTACTTATTGACCATTATACTTGAGGAATAAAGCTTTAGGATTCAATACTTTCTTTTGGAGCTTTGATCTTTTCTTGTGGAGAAGTGTTTTGGATGCTTAGGTAGGTCATGTAGCCTAGAGCTGATTTATCTTAGTTATCCTTACAAGCCACAATAATCTCTTGTGAAGCACCTTGGACGAGGGAGAGGTTGAGACTCTGTAGGTTCATCTTCAATGGTAAGTATTCTTAACTTTATTTCTCCTTTATAAGAGTAGATAGATAAGGCAGTATGCATTCTTCTCTTTCATGTATTAGGATTATATATACATTTATGTGAGTATATGTCTCCTATGCATATTTAGTTTAGTTGTTGTTTATTTGTTTTGTTCTAACCCCCACTTTGTGCCATAAGCTTTGGTGCACACTATATTAGTTTACTTTTCTTTTTATTAGAATAGTTTACTTTCTTGTTTATTACATAAGTAAACATCAAATCATAAGACTCTTTTAAGGTTGTTTTGTGATTGTGTTAGACTGTAGGCTTTAGAACCCTTCTTAGCATGATGTGTTGTAACAATTGATATAAGTCATCCCCTAATCAAGTCTAGTGGATCCCCATATTGGTCATGCTCTCATTTAATAAGTGTATCCCCAATCAGAAGTATAGGTGTGCTCTATCTTATCTAATCCAAGATTAATTCATGTACATCATGTAATTTTGATTGCATATAGATTCTTCATCTAGTGTGGATGTTGCTACAATAATGTCTTATTAAATGTTTGGTATTGGACAAGTAATAGCCCATGATGGCATAATAAGCTATTTTAAATAGGCTCAACTAAAAAATATTTAATAGAGACTAGAGCATCAAAGTGAGACTCCACAATGATGAGAAAAAGGTCAAGAGACAACTCCACAAAGATTGGCTTTTTAAAGGATCTTTAAAAGTAGGATAATGATAAAGATAATGATTTTCCCAAAGGTGGTTATAATAATTAATACATGACTCAATAAATATTATATTGTTAGAGTGAGACTCCTTAATAATGGGTGAAGGATCAAAATGTGATACATCATAGGTTAACATATCATAAATAGGTGTTTCAAAAAAAAACATTTGGGATTGGTTTGTTGTCTTGACCTTTGTTTACTAGTAGTTATAAAAAATGAGTTTTGAACATATCTTGGTCTTTGTAATGTCCCCAAATTTATGATAAAGTGATTTAATTAATTTAAGTTGTCAAAAAATTAATATTACTTCAAAAGGATGACTTTAATTAATTAATTTTAATTAATATGGAAATAAAATATTAAATAAGTTGGCTTCTTCTAGAAGATTCCTGGGAGCCTTTAAAAGAAGTTGAGGGCAAAGCAATTTTCATCTTTTGTTGCTTAAAAATTTTGATGCATTATTGTGAAGCTTGAATCTCTGATTCGGCTAAATCTCTAAGGATGAAAACCTTTAACAGATTGGAGAAGAGTTGGATGAAAACCTAGCTCTTTTCAGGGGTGGATTCATGATGGAATTCACATTGAACTTATTGATCAGATCTGGGGTTTCAACAGTCATTTGCTTCAATAAATCAGTGGCTAAAAAGGACAAATATAGAGGTTTCTAGGTATGTATTTCATTAGTTTTGATTCAAAAAAAATAGATCTTCAGATCAGGGGTCCAGTATATAGGCTATGTTATACTGTATTTTGCTGCTATATGGAATCCACACAGATCAGTACCAGGCCATACCAACTGAACCATAGATTAAAGAAGGGCACCATTCATAGTTGCAGGCTGTAGGGTAGAGTAGAGACTGACATCAGTTGACTGAAGACTGATGTTGGTAGAGTGGTCAACTAACATCAACCGATGATGGCAGTATATCAACTGATGATGGCAGTATAACCGACATCAGCGACTGTGTTTTGGACATAGTAATCTTGAGCTGTACCAAATCTAGGGTTATTTCTAGTTTGTGGAAAGATCAGTCTGGGACACAAACCCTAGCTTCTTCACCTTCCAACTTGACATCAAATCTATATTGCACTTGGGAAATACATTGGATTTATTTCTTGGTTTTATAATTCAGACAAATCTACCTAGTACGGTTGTAATAAATTCTAATTTTTGTTGTATACCTTAATTATTTCAGTCTTGTTACCTATTTGTTGTTCTCTATTTCTTTTCTATGTTTTAAATTCATCAAAACATAAAAACAAAAGAAAGAAAACATTTAAAAGTAGGGAAACATAAATTCAGAATACAAAATTACAGCAGATCTACAAAAGAGATCCATCAGGGATCTTTCAGTAGTATCAGAGCCAAGCATCTTGTAGCCTGTAGGGGTGAATATATTTTATCTTTATGCATCTGGGAAGATTTGATATACCCATAGATACTTTACACGTAGAAGAGCTCAGTATGAGCATGAGTTGGGTATAGAATAGGAACCTATCATGGCAGAAGAACAGGGGGATGCTTAAAGAAATTAGGATGAGGTAGAAAGAGAGATGATGAGGACTCTCATCACTACTCAGCCTAGGATTGTTTAGGCTTTAGACCAATTACAAGATACCATGGAACATTTGGAGGTGGATAGACACAGAGGTAGGAGGAATAAATCAATTTCAGTGATAGGTAGTCATCATAGCCATCAGTCTAGTTAGCATAGTCATCAGTCCCATTCTTCAGTTGGGAGCTCCCGTCATTCCTCTAGGCGACATCGCCATCATACACCTACTCCAAATAGACCATTACTTCTGTAGTTTGTACCAGATGAACAACTAGCATAGGTGGAGCCACTTGAGATTGGATTCCAGGAGTCCATTCTGGTAGCCACACCAGAGTGGAGAGCTTTACCCCTAGAGGTTAGGGATGTTTTCCCTCTTCCCCAATATTATGTGCAGCATAGAGATACAACTAGATTCAGAGGAGATCATGGTCATAGACCACCCCAGCAATAGAACTATGACCTCAATTAAGCTACTGGGAAGATCACATTGGCTACATATGATGGTATGAGTAGTATGAGTGCATGTGCTTGGGTGCACAAGTTGGACATATATCTATCATTGAGACCCATGCCTGAGCATGAGGCTATTCAGTTTGTTGTCTTACATTTAGATGGGGTTGCCTACGATTGGTGGAATCATGGATTGGTCACCCAAGATCATGCCTTAATTCATTCCTATGCAGAGTTCACTGACCGACTCATTACTCAGTTTGATCGTAAGGACACAGAACTATACTATAGGGAGTTGGCACATCTTAAACAGACTGGACAGGCAGAAGCATATGTTAATGAGTTTCAACATATTGTAGTTATGGTACCTGATATGCCCCAGAGGTGTATCATGATGTTATTCATTGAGGGATTATAGGATAGACTTAAGGGTCTGGTACGTGCTTTCCAACCAGCCACTCTTAAGGAGGCCATTGATGTGACATTGAGACTGGATACTATTCCCACTTCTTATCAGGTTGATAAGAAACTAGTCACGGACTCTCGACCTACACAAAAGGCCAACATGCCATAAAATAAAGAAGGGTCATCTTCTATAAACCCTTGGATGAATTAGGAGATGAGGAATGACTTGAGGAGGAAAAAGTTATGTTTTTCCTGCAAAGATCCATGGGAACTAGGACACTATTGCATGGGTAAAGGAAAGGTTCATTTGATTGAGGTGACTTCTGAGTTAGGGGATGAGGAGGTTCTTGATACTGATATTGAGGATAATATAGAAGATGTTGAGCAGGTTCAGACACAGTTAGAGTTAGACATCCCTGAGCCTTTGGTGTTAGCCAAAGTAATTATGGCTACCCTCTCCAGTTATCCTAACTTTCATGCCTTTTGGTTGAAAGGTACACTTAAAGGAAAGTGGGTCGTGAGCTTGGTAGACACAGGTGCTACACAACTTTATTGACCGGAAGTTATTGGAAAGGCATGGATTATAGTATGATAAGTTTGGTGGTTTTGGAGTAAAGGTGGCAGATGGTGTAGTTTTGGGTTATACCAAATGGATTTCATAGCTTAGTATTCAGATGGGGGATTACACTCTGACCGATGATTTTTATGTGCTTCCTTTAGTGGATTATGATGTGGTCTTGGGCATGCAGTGGTTATAGGGTATTGGGCATTACATTATTTATCACCACTGTATGCAGTTAGAGTTCCTATCTGGGGGAAAGAAGACTATCTTGAGGGTAGCACTTGATGGAGGACCTAAGGAGGTGTCATCTCGCATGATGGAGACTCATTTTATGAGTGATGAGGTAAATGATTCTATTTGTTGCATGACATTTTCACTCCCAATTATGAGTCATCATTCTTATGGGGATTTAGAGAGCATGATAATCAGAGTATTGCAATGGTTTTTTGCAAAGACTAAGGTATGTGATGGTGAGTTTGTTAATTACATATTGAGAATTATCACACTACTCTCTAAGAGAAATAATGAGAATTTATTCACAGATATTTTGTAGCATAGTGTTTCAGATAGTAGAGTTTGCAAATTTCTGAGAATGATATGGGATCTTGGAAGTTGGTGTTGGGTATTAGGGGCGAATTGATTGAGGACAAGCAATATCCAGGAAGGGAGGACTGTAATGTCCCCAAATTTATGATAAAGTGATTTAATTAATTTAAGTTGTCCAAAAATTAATATTAGTTCAAAAGGATGACTTTAATTAATTAATTTTAATTAATATGGAAATAAAATATTAAATAAGTTGGCTTCTTCTAGAAGATTCCTAAGAGCCTTTAAAAGAAGTTGAGGGCAAAGCAATTTTCATCTTTTGTTGCTTAAAAATTCTGATGCATTATTGTGAAGCTTGAATCTCTGATTTGACTAAATCTCTAAGGATGAAAACCTTTAGCAGATTGGAGAAGTGTTGGATGAAAACCTAGCTCTTTTCAGGGGTGGATTCGTGATGGAATTCACATTGAGCTTATTGATCAGATATGGGGTTTCAAAAGTCATTCACTTCAATAAATCAATAGCTGGAAAGGACAAATATAGAGGTTTCAAAGTATTTATTTTATTAGTTTTGATTCAAAAAAATATAGATCTTCAGATTAGGGGTCCAGTATATAGGCTGTGCTATACTATATTTTGCCACTATATGGAATCTGCATAGATCAGTACTAGGCCATACTAGTTGAACCACAGATTAAAGAAGGGAACTGTTCGTAGTTGTAGGCCATAGGGTAGACCAGAGACTGACATTGGTCGACTAAATACCGACATCGATAGAGTGGTCAACCAACATCGATCGACAATGGTAGTATATCGACCGATGATGGTAGTATAACTGACGTTGGTGACTTTGTTTTGGACACAGTAATCTCGATCTGTACCAGATCTAGGGTTATTTCTAGTTTGTAGAAAGATCAGTCTGGGATGCAAACCCCAGCTTCTTCACCTTCCAGCTTGACATCAAATCTATATTGCACTTGGGAAATACATTGGATTTATTGCTTGGTTCTATAATTCAGACAAATTTTCCTGGTATGGTTGCAATAAATTTTGATTTTTGCTGTATACCTTAATTATTTTCAGTCTTGTTACCTGTTTGTTGTTCTCTATTTCTTTTCTATGTTTTAAATTCATTAAAACACAAAAACAAAAGAAAGAAAACATTTAAAAGTAGGGAAACATAAATTTAGAATACAAAATTATAACAGATCTACAAAAGAGATCCATCAGGGATCTTTCAGTCTTTGAATGATTTGATTTGTTAGAGAGGTATTAATTGGCACTATTATGGTTTAACATTCAACATGGATTTTCTAAAATGGGGGAAGGTTAGAAATTGAATAAGAATGATTGATGGTTGGGTAATGGTCTCTTTTTAAATAAGTTCATCTAATATGGGCTTAATAAAGATTGGTTGTTATTTTAGGATGGTAACCATGACCTGTCTAGTTGTAATTACACACCTTTGTTGGGATAATGAGTTACTGCACTTAGAAGGGCCTAAAATGGTAACGGTAAGGTGTTGCAAAGCTAAAGGATGAGGTCTTTGTATGGAAATGGTAGGGTATTATGAATTTTGGTTTCTATCACGAGCCAAAGGATGACATCCTAATATGATAATGGTAGGGCATTATGAATCTTGGTTGTTATCATGAGCCAAAGGATGATGTCCTAGTATAGTAATGGTAGGGTGTTTTGAAACTTGGTTATTATCATGATCCAAAGGATGAGGGGATATAATGGTAATCTATGGATGTTGTAGAGATTAATTGCTCATGCAATTTGAAGGAGGATTAATGGTATAGGTGACAAATTGGGTAATTTTAGCCATGAAAGAGTGAACTTGGTATGATAATTAACCCAAAGAAGGTATCACCACATAATGCACTTGAGGATCTTGGCTTTGATCTCTAGATTGAGTATTTTGAGGATAGGGATCCATCTAAAAAACTAAATCATCACCATAAGTGTCTTGAATAAAGTCATCTTATGTGACCATGTTATGATAACTTGGATTGTACATGTCTCTACTATGAGTGTAATCAGACATACCCAAATCAAAGATGAACATTTTTCAAAAAGTCTTAGAGTTATACAAACTCTTAAAAACAAGGACCAAAGGATAAATGGTCTAAATATGGCCTAACTTGGTCTAAGGATGGAGTTGTATCTCCAAAATGGTCAGTGCGAAGACTTGGTCGAAAACATTTGAATGTCATAATGTCTAATGTCAAATGTCTAACAAAAAAGGGGAAAGTGGATGAATAAAAATTGGCATGCCAAACTTAGGTATAAAGTGTTTCAAATAAGTCTAATCTAAATAACATAAAATTTGATAGGTCTTTTGGAGAAGGCACAAAATCTAGGCTCAAAATATGCATGTGCCAGGTCTTTTGGAAAATGCACAAAAGATAGACTTTTAAACAAAATAAGGTATGAGATTTAATCTAACAAATTTGAAACACTTTGGCATAAACTAGGCACTTAGATTAAAACATGAACTTGGTTAATTAGCAAAAGGCATGAAACAATAGGCATATGTAAGATAGACTACTTCCCCTAAATCTAAGCACAAAAATAGTTTTCAAATTAAATAAATAATTAACCTAAGTTACACAACCCAAAAATGAAAGGTAAATGATCTAAGCCAAAATTACATAAGGCATAGGCATAAATCAATCAATGTTTGGATTTGAATTTGTCAAGAGTAATTTTAAGCTCAACTTTAGAAAGCTAAGTTTATTTAAATAGACAACAAGATAGACAAGAATGAACAACATGACAATACTAGGTATATATCCAAAAGGCACACATGGTTTTGGTTTTCAAAATTAGAATTTAGACACAAGACAACAAGTCTTTGAAATGATTTAAGTAGTGTAATGATGTTATCATGCTCTATAGATATAATCAATGGTTTTGTTTCAAGAATCAAAGGCATAAGAATTCAAAATGAATTAGGTAACTTAATGACACCCTTTTCAATCAAATGAAAAACACACATAAAGGTTGATAAAAATATTAAGGCACATACAAGATGCCAAATGGATGGTGTAATTCCTCATCAAACAAAGGAGTGATGTATAAACAAGACTTGTTTCAAATGTTGTACGATGAAAAAATATTTTAGAACTAAAACCATGCAAAAAAGGATAAAATTACACAAACAATAAGTGTAACATCCTAAATCCTAGAATCGACAAGGTTGTATAATACTACCAAATTCCATTAATATACTTGCTCTTGAGAGGATTTTAATTTATTAATACAAAAAATTAAAATCACATTAAAATAAGGGTTTTTAGGCCCCCCTATTCTCTCAATATTTTATACTATGATATGTAAATTTAGGTTACTCACCTTGCATCAACAGTATGTCTGTAGCAAGTGGGGTTATTCTAAATTCTAAATTTTCACTTCATTTCTAGATGATACAAAGTGTGGCTAACACTAGAGATACAATCAAATAAATTGGATCCACGTTAACTAGATTATTTTGAAAAGGTATTTTCCTATTCACAACCACTATATCTATTGCTTTCTTAGTGTAGTGGGATGTTTGAATTGATTATAAATTTCAAGGGTGGCAGTCACTAATTGAGGTAGTTTAACTACTCAAACTATCATTTTAGAGATTCACCAACTCAATTTATATACCCCATAATGGAATGGGGTTAAAATTATTCTAGGAGATGAATTATAAAGTCAAAACTTCCCTAAATAACTCATAAAGAGGTGATGAACTCCCACTCACAAGCCAAAATGCATGAAAATAAAAGACAAGTGAAAAGACTTTATGGTCATTTTGGGGTCACCTAAATCATACAAATTTGGGGAGAGCCTTAGTGACATTATTTTCATGATTTTGGACTAAATAAACAAAGGGAAAATAATGAACACTTTTTATCACCCAAGTTACCTAAAGGGGATGGGGGGAGAGCATACATGCATCACTCATTTTGCTTAAAATAGACAACTTTCAACAAACAAGCATAAAATAAACAACTCTTAGGAGTATGTGACTAAAATGTGAAATTTAATTTTATTACACCAAAATAAATTATGTCATGAAATTTTATCCCCTTGGAATTTGTTTTTAAAAACTTTTAAAAAAGTGAAAACCACTTAAGCAAAAAGATTATTAAAACACCAACTTGAAATGTGAAATTTACAAAGTTAGAAGTGTTTCAAATGTCTACTTATGGCCTTTGGGTCCTAAAAAACATGTTATAGGGTATTTTTTATTATAATCACTTCATGGATGAAAAGATGACTTGTTAAATATTGCTCTTAGGTTTTTGGTTTTTACACACATTACAAAATCACAGAATATAGAGCAATATTGCTACTCACTCTACAAAATCGTGACTATTAGAATAATATCATAACTTGCATAAAAATAGAGTATGAAATACAATATCACTAATTTAAGTGTAAAACCACTAAAATAAAGGCAATATCATTACTAATAGAATAATAATATTACAACTTAACCTAAAATAGTTAGTACTGACCACTAGCAATTTAAAGGTAAGATCGCTAAAATTTAGGCAATATCACTAAACTTATTATGATATCATAACTTTTCAAGTCATAGTATGTAAATATAGTGAGTTTTATGGTAATACCATGACTTTAAGATTCATGACATTGTAATATTACTTATTATCCTATAGACACAAAACATTTAGTACAAACCTTCGTAGTTAGACACAAAATTGTGATAAATAAGACAAAATTGCAACTATGTGAGTAGAGATATTATGAAAATATCATGATTCCATAGAGTAAAACTATTATTACATAGGGTAACTTCAAAACTTATATAAAAACCTCTATTATCCTTAAATTTTCACCTATTTTAGTCATCAAGGTTTAATTTTTACATGGAAATTGTTAGTAGAGTGCTCTAAAAGGCCTTAGTAGCAACTTTGTGGGGTGAGGGTCCCATCAAGTGTGCTATCATGTTAAATAGGAATTTTAAATATAGGGTAGGTAAGTCTTGTATTAGTCTCATAAAATAAATGAAATAAACACATTAAAATCCTAACACTCTAGATTACACACTAGGGAGAGATTAGGTAACAAAACTAAATGAAAGTATAATAAAAACATAAAAGAAACAAGTTTTTTTACCTTCCTTGGATCTCCAAATGGATTTCATTTAATGTCTTTCTTAGTTTGTGCATCAAGAGGTATTTGATAATGGAGGCTTCTTGGTTGATTATCTCTTTGGAACCTTGTCTTTGATGTTGCTTGGCTCCTTCTCTCCTTGGCACCTTGGCTTTGATGTTGCTTGGATTAAGATTTAGGCATGGTAACATTACTTACATGAGTCTTATGGAAAAAATCCTACATAATAAATCTACAATATCTAAGCTTATAAATGAAGAGGTATGGCCTTGTATTTATAGCCTTAGAAATTAACTCTCACCCAAAGTGAATTAAGGTTGAGTTTAGGCTTGGAATGGTTTCAAACAAAACTTAGGTGAGTTAAAACTAATTACAGTTAAGTTAATAGTTATCATGTAATTATGATTTGTAAGTACTAGGGATGGTTCTCACATTAGATATTTTAAGATATTTTTAAAGAGCTTGACAACTCATAAATGCAATGATGAAAGGCTTGGATTTTTTGAATTTTTGGATTTTATTTTTTAGATATTCATTAATTTCAAATGGGTAATTAAACTAAGAATTTAATTATATGATTGATTTTGATTATCCTTTTTTCTCTTTAAATATTTAATTAAGTGTGCATGTGGGCACAAAATAGGTCTATAGGCCAAATTGACAATTATGATGTTGTAAAGTGATTAGGGATGAATCCATGAGAGGTTATATTGCATACGATATAATAATCCAATTAGGATGTCTCAACATGATTCTAAACTTTGATGAATGATGCACAAGAAAAATTGGGATGTTTAGTGATTCCTAGACTTAATTTGCAATGGTTGTTTCTACTCATTTTTGCTATTTAATATTTAGAAGAAATAAGAAACTAAAGATTAATGGTCAGGGGTTAGATGATACCCAAATGAAGTTGTGCACTGAATCCAGATGATTAAAGGAACTCCTCTTTGGCTGTGGAGGAAGACACCCATAGAAGAATAAGACTTAAACAAAAAAATGTTAGAGACAGATATGGTGGACTGCCAAGCAAAGCTCAGTCCCAGCAGTGCAAAGACTTCCTTGAGGGATGATAGTCCACTGTTTATAAGTAAAAGTGTCAGAAATAAAGAAATGACAAATGACTAACAAAGAGGAAATTAGATAATGTGTACTTATTTCTTTGTAGTCGATTTGCCACAGTTGCCGACGTTGGTAGAACTGTCGGCGTCGGTTGGTCAAGTTGCCGATGTTGGTTAGGCTGCCAACATCAGTAGGAAAAATGGTCGATGTCAGTCAGGTCAATGGCCTTAGATGGGTTTGTGGTCGACAGAGGGGTCTGGAAGGAGTCTGGGTCTATGCAGGTTTGCAAGATAGTAAATAGGGTCTGAGAGGAGGCAAAGGTAAAGGGTTGGTATGTAAATGGATAAGAATAGGAGGCAGGGTTTTTAGCCTTTCCAAGAAGAAAGTTGGGTTGGGTTGAAGGTCAGGTCTGGTCTGGTTGATAGTATTTAGAAATATAGTAAATAGAAACTAATTACTAATGATTTCTAAATTACTAAAATGAAAGGGCAGAAGAAATACGTAGCTTTGCTGAGATGAAGAACCAATGTGTTGAATGCTTGTACCTATTACGGCTGATGTCCAGGACCCCGTGAAATGCTTCAGTCTAATCTGGAGTGATTGGTGTAGAGTCTCTGTGGCCAAGGGAGCGTTAGTTGAAGTTTGATGCCTAGTGATGTCTCAGAGTCTGAGAGAGAGTGAGAGAACCATATCTGAGAGGAAGTCAATCTGAGAGTCCCAGAGCCAAGATTCATCTAAGAGTTTTCTGGGGGCATAACACAACATTAGACGTCAATTTATGTAACTGGCATTGGCTATCTCACCAGTGTTGGCTGATAGTTGATCGACATTGGTGGGTGGAGAATGAGTAAAAGGGCTAAGACGCCTATTCTCCATCTACCAAGTGCATAGTCCATTGGAGAATTGTCAAAGGTTGGGCTAAATACACACAAGAGTTAGTTAGGATGTTAGGGAAGAGTAAGAATAGGTCTTAGGTGAGTCATGGGGTGAGAAAAGGTCTAAGGGTGAGGTGTCCAAGGTGATGTGTCTCAAGTGAGGTGTCGAGGGGTGATGTCTAGGTGATGTCATTAATTTAAAATAAGTAATTTATTTTAAATTAATGAAGTGTGTAAGGGTCCAAGGGGAGTCGATGCAATTTAGGTGTCTACATTTGCCCCTTTTTGTCTTGTTGGTTGTTCTGGACGAATTGCAAGACAAAAAATAGGAGTAGATTCCCCAGGTATGTGATGAGGTATTCCCCCTCAAAGTAAAAGTTGAGGGAAGGTAATCTGATATCGGGTGCCGATTTGATAGGTAGTGGATGGGTTATGGTGAAGTTTGAGTGTGAACGCTACAATAGTTGGGATTGCATGTACACCACTTCACGTGATAGATAGGTCAAATTGTCACAGTCAAAGGTTGAGGAGTGCTAAAATCAAAATAACCGGTCCCTAGCATTTCATCGTAGCTGATTGGGTTAAATGATCAAAGTTGTAGCTCCAATGGTCATTGTGTTCCAAGTATCTTGGGCTTAGGAAGTGCTCCTGGAAAACATGAAAATGTCACAAGTAGTGGGGATCAACTTGGGCGTGATCTGGTACTTGTGAGGGTCATAATGTGATGTTCGAACAATTTTGCTAACTATTCATGAGGTAGCATACATGCAATCAAAACAACTAAGGCAGAGTTGTCTCAAAAGTGGTTGTGGTCTGAGGAGATAGTCATAATCTCCATGATCGTTGGTCGAGTTGGGTTGAGATATAAGTGATCTCCAATGTGCCTCATGAGAAGTAAAAGGTGACTTCTATAATGTTAGGGCAAGTGGTTTGGTCATGAGTTTGGGCTGTTTAAGTCATGATTAAAGGTTAAATGGTTTGTCCATTGAGTAGATGAATAAACAAATGGCCGTTGTCATTAGGGAGATGAACGGGCGAATGGCCGAGCTAACCTCAAAAGACTGAGTGATGCCTACATAGCTCCTATTTTAAGAGCCTCAAGCCAATGCAGTTCTAAAAAAGGGTCTAAGTGGTTGATAGTTGGTCAGGTTATAGATGTCAGCATTTCCCATATGTGTGATGGTACATGCTTGAAATGATGAAGATATGATGATGTTATAACATTTTCCATATTATGTGATGGTGTATTCTGTAACATTGGTAATGTGGTCTTTCATCCTTAGCAATTATCCATATTGGTGATGGTGTATGCTAAAAATGAATTGTAGATGATGTTATAGCCTTTTCCATATTGTGTGATGGTGTATTCTATAACATTGGTTGTGTGTGGTCGATAGTTTCCATGTGTATTGTTTTCCATAGAAACTACTGTGAATGGGCTAAGTCATGTTAGTGGTCTGAAAAAGGTTTGGTTTGGTTTGGTTGGATGTGACCAAGATGTATAAGGAGTGAAAGGTACATTGCTCTTTCATTGACAAGGACTATAATGATGACATAGATAAGGTTTTTGGAAATAAAAACCCCGTTTATGCATTACGTCATTGACCATAGGTTTGTGTTAGAGAAGTAGTCGAATCACTTGACGTTAAGTGAGCTCGAAATCCCTTGAGTATGTTGGGATGATAAGTGTGATTATGTGATATGAGAGGATGGGGTAACCCTTTTTTAGCAGGGACAACTTTGCCCCTTTTATAGGTGACCCTCAGAACGACTGTAGACAAGTCCATGACTTAATAATTTGTCAGTCATATATATGTGTGTGTGTGTGTGTGTGTGTGTGTGTGGGACTGATCAATGCGGGAAGTCCATTTGGGGATGTTGTGTTGTTTTATGGTCATGTTGTGCTATGTATGTAGCAAAATTTGGTCATAGCCATCCTTCAAGGGAGCGGTCTATATTGTGCTTGTTGTATGTTTGGATGTCTGTGAATAGTTGTCCTTCAAGGGAACAGTCTATTAAAGAAATTATGTAGCTATCCTTTGAGGGAGCAGTCTACATTTATAATTTATGACCTTTGGAATATAGGCATCCCAATTTTATGTTTTATTTTTGACTTAATTTTTGGTCATGGACTGGACTATAGAGGTTTAAGGGTTCCCTTTTATTAGGATAAAGCAATCATGATTGACAAAAGGGTTGAAAGGAATATGAATGAAAATGATGGGGGTTACTCAAGGGATGAGCTCAAGTTAAACGTCAAGTGAATGATTACTTGACTAACAGTAAAATGGTCGTAGATGTAAGGCATTAAAGGGCTCAAGTTTTGGTTGGCCTTCAAGAGAAGATAGATGATAAGTACCTGATCCATGCTTGTGCATCATGATGTAAGGTCCAAGTCAATTAGGAGCAAACTTGCCCCATTTGCTTCGTTCCATATTGGTCACATGTTGGTTGATGTTGGACATGAAGTTGGTTGATATGTTATTGGCATGTTTTGGTCTATGTTGGTCGTGAAGTCGGTTAGTATGTTGTTGGCATTGGATAAGGAGGTCGTCTAGACCTCGTTTGTAGAGAAGACCCCCTAGCATGGTGTAGCAAGTAGTGCTTTTGATAAAATCTCATCGTGCATTGCTAGAGAGATTAGGAGGCATGATAGAATATGTCAAGTAGTCCACAAGTCATTTATACCAAACATCATGTGGACTAGAGAGGTTAGGAGGAATTTCCCCCAGTGATGTTGGTCGAGACATGTCCAATATAGAAATATTGGGTTGTGTTGGTTGAGAGGTCTTGATGAATGCTGGATATGTCAAAGGTTTAGAAATTTGGTATTTCCCTTTATTCTTCACAGCTTGAGGCCTAGTGGCCACATCAATTGTGTTAATTTCAAATAAAGGAGTGGATGGTGGTAAAGGGACCATAGTCTTGTATGGGGATCCTAATTTAGGTGAAGAGGTTTGGGAGGTGTGGGATGGTGTCAAATTTTTGTCAAAAGAGTGGTCAGAAGAAGCCTCAATGTGAGGGGTGTCCTTTTTTAGGTGTCAGTGAATGACAGCCTTAAGGGCACAGAAATGCTTAGTATCATGTCCAGGTGTGCGATGATACCAGTAGATTTTAGTGTCATCAAACCAAGATGGTTTTGATCTGAGAGGTTGATATGGTTTAATAGGCGGAAGAGTGATGCTAGATGACTGCAAAAAATTGGCATAACATCGAAGCATAGGATCCCCTTAATGGCTTTGTGATTTTTGTTGTAGTTGGGGTTAACAACTCCTTTTTAGGAGTTGTTTGGGGAGTTTGTCATATCATCTTTGTGGTTGGTGGGGTGGCCACACGTGTAGATGACACTTGTTTGATGAGAGGTGATGGATGTTTTAGAGGACGTATGTTTGTGTTAGGTTGAGAGAGTAATGGAGGCAATTTGCCTCTGTGAGGTGTTGGAGTAGGAAGCACTCCTATTAAGGTGGATGGGTGTGGGCCCAAAATAGAGGGCAATGGTGATGGTGGGGGAGAAATTCTCTGGCATGGTTTAGTAGCCTTCTTTGGTATGGTGCGATGACTACTATTGTGTGGGTTGAGGTTTAAGTCTACCTTCACTTGTGAGTGAGTGAGGTTTGAGAGGCATGGGATGGTTATGGCTTCTACGTGTGATCGAGTAGCGAGGAAAGTATGATCCCCTATTGATGATAAGAAGGATGAGAGTGAGGCAACTGGCATTGGTGCCATCAAGGCATCCTCCAATATGGGAGAAGTCAAAGTGGACTCTCCTATGTGTGAAAGGGGGCTAGATGGAGGATTATCCTCCATCGGTGGAGGACAAATAGGAGAAGAAGACTCTTCTACCCATGATAGACAACTAGGAGAAGAGAGTTATTCTACCTGTGGTGGATAAATAGGAGAAGAGGGTTCTTCTACCTATGGTGGACAAATGGGAGAAGAAGGCTCTTTTACCTATGGTGGACAAATGGGTTGGTTAACCTCTTCAGACTGTGGGAGAGGTTGGTTAGAAACCATGTCAATCATGTGTATATTATGTTCTTGAAAGTCATCAGCTATGGTCTGAATGTTATGCTAACTAGGGGAAGGTTAAGAAATGGTTGTCTAAAGACATCCATGTTTTGGTTGGCTGGTGCATTCGGGTTATCCAAAACAAGATCCACCTTGTCTAACATGTCTTGGATGATGTTTTTAAAGGTTTTGCAGTTGTCTATGTCATGACCTTTGACACGGTGGTACTGACAGAAGTCATTTACCCTATACCATGTAGGGATGGATTTTGAGGGGTCAAATTAATGTGGTCAAATTTGAGGGAGATTGAGGAATCCCTGCTTGATGAGTTTATCCAACATGAAAGCATATGACTCTCCTATTGGAGTGTATTGATGATGTAGGTATCGTTGTTGGAATTGTTTTGTGATGTATTCTGATGTTGAAGGTTGAGACTGATTAGTTGTGGTTGAAGATGATGGCCTAAGGACCATAGTGTTCACTAATCCTTTGGACTTGGAGTTGGAAGAAGAAGGTTTGGAAGATGAAGGGTCATTAGATTTTGCGTTACTATGCAATTTGACCTTATCTTCTTTGACAGCATGGAGTTCAAGCTTTCTGGCCATGGTGAAAGCTTTATCAAATGTGCAAAATGTTTGAAATCACAAAGTGGATGAGATGTGCTTGGCACATGCTCGTGAAAAGAGCTCAAGGAGCTCAGTTTGAGGTAATGAGAAGGAGAGTTGGTTAATCAAAACTCTCCAACGGGCAACAAAGTCAACTATTGACTCGTCGTCGAATTATTTAATAGAATATAGGTCTATAATGGAGACCTTCTTAGTGATGTTGATTGAAAAGTGGTCAAGGAATAATTGGGTGAGTTGAGTAAAGGAAAAGAGTGAATGACTGGTAATAGAACTATACCAGTCAAGGGCGGTGCCACAAAGTGACATGGGAAATGTGCGCAGCAACAATGCATCATCATGCACTATGAGGTAACAAGCATGTCTAAACACTCGTAGATGTTGTTGTGGGTCCTCTTTACTCTGAAAATGAGTAAATTTAGGGAGTTCTCACTGGTTAGGATATGGTCTAATAGGCACAAAAGGGTGGATGGGTTCATTGCATATTTGTTCATATGAAAGAACATTACTTGAACCAGAAATGGATGTCTCAAGGTTAGACATCTTATCCATCAGCATCTTGATTAGATCTACTAACGGATTGGTAGGTGGAGCACCCCCCAGGTGGTAAGGTACCTAGAAGGCATTAGGAGGGGCATATGACATACTTGGTTGTGTTTACATAGGTGCAACATATTGGTAGTTTGTCATAGGGACTGAGGTTGAGGTCAAGGGGGCTTGTGCCATGAAGCTAGAGGGCACAACTTGACTAGGTGCCGCCAAAGATGATTGAATGGCAGCATTGGTAAAAGGATAGGTAGTCACTCCCACATTTATAGGTGCAAGAGTGTGTGGAGTTGAGACAATCAAGTTTTGGTATGGTGTAGAACTTGGTTGAATTATTTTTGGTTGATGGGGTACAAAAACCCCAATGGTGGTAGGTCCAAAAATAGATGGGGAGGCCAAATATTGAGCATTGGCCATGGTCAGGTTTATTGGTCGAGGCAATAGCTGGAGTTATGATGGGTTGGCTAGCAGATGGTGTTGATGCCATTGCCACTTTAGCAAGAGAAGTTGGCATCCCAAAAATAGGATTACCTAAAGGGTCTCGCCTTTGGATTCTCGCGAGATAATGTTGGAGAGCCTTGACGTTGTGGTCAAGGAGTCTCTCAAAGTCTTGATCTCCTTCAAGAACAATAGGAGATTGATTGGTGGGGGTAGGCTGGATAGGAGTACATTCAATATCTGAAATATACTCCATTTGTGGACTTGATATAAAAGGCTAAGGCGGAAGTGGTTGTTGCCTCACGTGGTCAATAAGGGATTTGGCTTGACTATGTGTAAAAAACATCCAAGGCAAAAAGGGTCTAGGTTCTAGAAACTATGTATTTCAGTTTCAAAAAACCAAAATGTAGGTTAGACAGCAAAAAAGTTGGGGTTTAAGGTTGCTATTTTGAAAAAAGTTTGTTGACAGTGACCGATGTCGGTTGAAAAACCAATGTTGGTGAAGATATGTTGCTGACATTGGTGGAAAAACTGATGTCGGTGAGTAAAAGTTGCTGACGTCGGTGGGAAAACTGATGTCAGTGTCTGTGTCTTTCCAAAAACTCAAAAAATTGAAAGTTTTTGGAAGAAAAAAGAAAGTCCAAGTTGTTTTTGGAACTCAAAATAATTCATCCTCACCAGCTTAAAAAACCAGATAAAAATAGGAAAAGTAGATGAAGGCAAGCAAACTCTAAATGTTTAATTCCTAAGAATAAATTTTTAGAGTCATGGTGGCTTATACCTTAGAAAGATATGTTTGGAAAGTAGGGTTTTTAGAATGGGTCCTAGGGAGGAAGCCTAAGGTTGGTTTTGGGTTAGTTTTGGTGCTCAAAAGTCTGTATTAGGTTACGTACGTGGCTTGGTGCTAGGGGCTTGCTCCCCTCACTTCACGAGCCTAGAGCCAAGCTAGGTCACTTAGCCAGTATATACTTCCCCTAGAGTTTATACTCTACCAGAGAACAGAGTGGGTCCTCCTCTTGGTTGTGAAGTCCAAGTAGGATCACCGGGAAGGGAAAGGTATCCGCTAGGTGATGAAATCCTAGTCGGGCCTTGTCTTAGGTATGTTATATGTTTGATTTTATGAATGTGGTCTGGATGTGTAACATATGTGCACTATGATTTATTCATAATGTGGTTAATTACTAGATGAGCTAAATATGCATTCAAGCAGGAGTGAAATGCATTTAATTTTTAACCCAAATTGAAATGTTTGTTCAGATGTAGACAAGTGGGAAAAGGTTAAGAGCATGAATTTTCACTACTCTAAGATGCAGAAAGAAAATGACAAGAAGAAAAAGAAAGATTCTTTTTAACTTGTGCTTATGATTTCTTTTCAAAAGAAAAAGAAAGAAGAAGGCTGCAAGGAGATAAAATTTCCCTAATGTAGCTATATGAATGATTGCCTTTTTATAAGAAAGGAAATGAACCCAAGGAAAACTCCAAGGGTCCCACTGGGCGTGCCAGAATGTTTCTACTCATTTTTGCTATTTAATATCTAGAAAAAATAAGAAACTAAAGATTAATGGTCAGGGGTTAGATGATACCCAGATGAAGTTGTGCATCAAATCTAGATGATTGAAGGAACTCCTCTTTGGTTGTGGAGGAAGACACCTGTAGAAGAATAAGACTTAAACAGAAAAATGTTAGAGATAGATATGGTGGACTGCCAAGCAAAGCTCGGTCCCAGAAGTGCAAAGACTTCCTTGAGGGATGACAGTCCACTATTTATAAGTAAAAGTGTCAAAAATAAAGAAATGACAAATGACTAACAAAGAGGAAATTAGATAATGCGTACCTATTTCTTTGCAGTCGATTTGCCACAGTCGCTTACGTCGATAGAACTGCCGGCATCAGTTGGTCAAGTTGCCTACGTTGGTTAGGCTACCAATGTCGGTAGGGGAAATGGTCGATGTCAGTTAGGTCAATGGCCTTGGATGGGTTTGTGGTCGACAGAGGGGTCTGGAAGGAGTCTGGGTCTGTGCAAGGTTGTAAGATAGTAAATAGGGTCTGAGAGGGGGTAAAGGCAAAGGGTTGGTATGTAAATGGATAAGAATAGGAGGTAGGCTTTTTAGCCTTTCCAGGAAGAAATTTGGGTCAGGTTGAAGGTCAGGTCTGGTCTGGTTGATAGTATTTAGAAATATAGTAAATAGAAACTAATTATTAATGCTTTCTAAATTACTCAAATGAAAGGGTAGAAGAAATACTTAGCTCTGGTGAGATGAAGAACCAATGTGTTGAACACTTGTACCTATTATGGCTGATGTCTAGGACCTCGTGCAATGCTTCAGTCCAATTTGGAGTGACTGGTGTAGAGTCTCTATGGCCAAGGGAGCGTTAGTTGAAGTCTAATGCCTAGTGATGTCTCAGAGTCTGAGAGAGAGTGAGAGAACCATATCCAAGAGGAAGTCGATCCGAGAGTCCTAGAGCCAAGATTCATCTAAGAGTTTTTTGGGGGTGTAACACAATGTTAGACGTTAGTTTATGTAATCGATGTTGGCTATCTCACCGACGTCGGTCGATAGTTGACCGACGTCAGCGAGTGGAGAACGAGTACAAGGGCTAAGAAGCCCGTTCTCCATCTGCCAAGTGCATAGTCCATTGGAGAATTGTCAAAGGTTGGGCTAAATACGCATGAGAGTTAGTTAGGAGGTTAGGGAAGAGTAAGAATAGGTCTTAGGTAAGTCATGGGGTGAGAAAAGGTCTAAGGGCGAGGTGTCCAAGGTGATGTGTCTCAAGTGAGGTGTCGAGGGGTGATGTCTAGGTGATGTCATTAATTTAAAATAAGTAATTTATTTTAAATTAATGAAGTGTGTAAGGGTCCAAGGGGAGTCGACATAATTTAGGTGTCTACAATGGTTGCTAGGAATCAGTCTGAAATCTAGTTGAGAGCTAGTTGTGGCCAGTTTTAGGTGTCTACACTTTCTACTCCCTTTATATCCACTTCATTTCCTTTAAAAGAGAGACACACCTTTTAAACTTCACACCCTTTCATTTAGTTAAGTAACACACTTAATTAAATCATTATAAACATATGAGTCAGCCCATATTAAATATAATGTTTCCTATACATTTAATTAATCCATAATTAATTAATGCTACCCCACAAATATAAGTGTTACCCTATAAGGTAAATCATAGGCCTACTTAACCAAATCATGGCCCCTCTAATGAAATAATTGGTCCTTTAATTCAGTGCCACATTCTTGAATAAAATGCTACCTTTCTCCTTTTTAAATGCTAACATGTCCTTTCTAAACATTGATTATGCTCTTCATCACATTTTTGATAATCTCTTCATAAATTATAATATGTTCTCTTTACTTAAATTGTTGACTACCTTCATTAGATGATTAATTTTTACTCATTATTATTTACTTCATTATTCAATCACTTCTCTTCATTCTTCAATCACTATTCTTCACAATGGGTGAGTATAGAGTTGATGAGCAAGTCTAGAGATGTTGACTGGGCAAGTCCAAATCTACTGAGTGAGTCCAAATATCTAGGCTAGTCTAAAGATTTGAGTGATTCTATAGCTTGCCCTTCACTTTGTGTTTGACATCAATAAAATTATTTACAACTCTTTTGGAACTGAAGAGGAGCTACCTTATGGCCTGCCACCATGATTATTGTAAATTTTGGATAATGCCTATAGTCTCCAATATTATTAGCCAGTGTCCAGGTTATGCTATGGAAAATTATCTCCAAATTTTGACCATGTATGGTCATCCAAACTTGAAAATAAATGTCTTCAATAATATTAGTTATATTAATTACATATGAATACATGTGCATAAAATTGTAGTAGTCATAAATCCTATTTTTGATGACTTCAGTGTTGGGCTCCAACAGGACTCTATTGTGTCTATAAATAGTTCCCATGACTACATCCAATATGTAAGACATCATATAAATGTTACATCTTAGTGAATGCTTATCCTTACACAAGATTTTCTCTTAAAATTGTGTACTAATTATTTCCCCCAAATCATAAGTGTACTTTGAGGTATTCAATAGGTCTAGTAGAGGAACCCATTCTAGGTGCACAAAGTAGATGCTCATGTAACCAAAGAGTCTATTCAATAGTTCAATCCCAACATGAATTCCCATTTTAAATATAGTAATAGGGATGGATCTCTTGGCATGTTCCTTTATCATGAAACTTTCTCCAAAGAGAAGCCATTTTAAAAGAGCTCACTCTAGGTGATTGGCCTTTTTCCATGTGATGACTATGTGTAAATCAAAAGTAACATCCATAATGGGTAAGCTCAAATACCTTTTGAACACCTCACCTATACTATAAACAAAAATAATGTTTTTATTGAGATGATTAAGGTATCCTCCATCCATGATTCTCCCTTTGAAGAACAAGCCCTAGAGTAGATCGATACACAACATCACCTCTAGTTTCATAGATGCATAGTTTATGGATTGACATTTAAATGGGATAAGGTCCTTTAAAAACTATTTATCTTTAGCTTTAATGTCCTCCTTTAGTGAAAATGATTCTAAATTCTCTATCACTTCCCACAATGCTAAATAATTTGAATAACATCCATCAAATGTAGTAACATTGAATATAGTATCCTTGTATTCTATAGAATCCTTGATTGAAAAATTGGATGTTATTGGGGATATCTTATAGGACATAAATGATGATTCCATGTTGATTATACTTGGTAATGGTATGCTTTAATATTTTTATAATGACATCTCATCTCTTAGCTAAATTTTTTAAATCATAAATCACAAATTGATGTGATAGCAATTAGGGATTTTGGGATCACTTGAGGCTGAAGTTTACTCAAGCTCAAAGATGGAATTATGTGAAACTATCTATGGGATTAATGTAAATATATATTCTAAATTTATTTCTATTTTTTATTCCATTATTCATTAATGTCTATCAGCTCACCACCATTATTAAATTCAAATTTGACTACCCTCTCCTAGTGTACATGCCACGTAGGATGCCTTATCATTCAAGGAACCACCATGTAAGATTTATTATTTTTCCACATATAATTACATATCCTAGTTAAAGTAAGTAAAACTTTGACTTTAGTCCAAAAGACTTTGAAGTTTATAATTCTCTTTGGAAAGATATGTTCCCAAAGTTCCTAAAACACAAGTTTCCAAAACAAAGTTACCAATGACTAAACATGTCAAAGGAAATTTTTTGATGAAAAGTGTTAAAAAAAATGTTCTAAAATCCAAGTCTCTAGTGAGAATCCTTATAAAATGAAATCTTCCTAAGACTAAATCTCCAATTTAAAGTCTCTAGCATGAAATTTACTGAAGTGATTTTTAATGACATAAAGTTGTTGAAGCAATTTTTGCTAAAGTGAAACTTCTCAAAATAAACCTACCAAAGTAAAGATTCCATAGACCAAGCTTGCCGAAGTAATTTTATGAAAAAATTCCTTTGAAATGAATGTTATCGACATAAATGTTTTTGAAGTGAATGTTTCTGAAGAGAAACTTCCCATAGAGAAATTTCTAAATGAAAGATTCCAAAATGGAATTTTGTCAATGACTGAATACTCTAAAATAAAACAATATACATGCATGTCATTCAAAGCCATTATTTCCATCTTTTTCATTAACAGGATAGTCTTAATAGGTGTTCCCAAATTAAAAATTATACCAAAATATAACTCAATGTTAAAAAAACTAATTTTATACAAGTATCATAAGCCTCAAAAATCATAGGTTTCCCTCCAAAATATTCATTATTTACAAAAAACAAAGGGGGTCACCACTTTTTAAAAAAATATATAAAGTGGGGTGTGTTGAATAAAACAAGGTCCTTTAATAATTCATGTATTTCTTTAAACTCTTTGTTAATAAG
The DNA here is from genome assembly GCA_037957365.1 of Torreya grandis. Lineage (NCBI taxonomy): Eukaryota > Viridiplantae > Streptophyta > Pinopsida > Cupressales > Taxaceae > Torreya > Torreya grandis. Next base: position 2,316,291 of record JARHVA010002448.1, read on the forward strand.
GTTACAATTGAGCAAGGAAGGTTTAAATATTTTGATGAATTTAGCCATAAACCTTGTATATTCTAATTATGAGCTCTTTAACTCAGATCCAAGGGCCTATGCCTTTATCACTTTGTCCTTGGAAAAATTTATTAGTTACAAAATCTCATCATTAGTTTTGTAAACTATTCCTTCAATTTCCTCCTTAAATCTATTTGCAATTTTTTTGAGTGTTTTAAAATTTATCCTATTGAATAACTCTCTAATATATGTTATCACATTAGTGACCCTCATATCCTTCAAAATTTCCAAGGCTTCATTCTCATGATTCACAAAATGTCCCATTAGAACCTTCATCTGCACATTCTAGTTAAGGGCACCATCCCTTTTTGTAATTACATAGATCAGGGCCCATGTTAGATCTTGGTTAGATATTAGGTTTAGTGGGTTGAATACAATACTCCTTGAACACTATACCAAAAAGGTGAGGCTTATCTCATATGATTTTAACTAGTTCCATAGTCTAAAAACCTTTTTCCTTTCATATTTACTCCCTCATCTATAAACTTGAATACTCTTCAAAATAGTGTACATCTTGGTGGTTTCACTCTATAAATTATAAAAAATTTCTTGAGGGGCATGTATAATTTACCTCTACAATAATCTCTATTGTGCCTCCTTTTTTTATACATTTATTTTGTCACTTCTCCAACTAAATCCACAAAATCACAAAACTATTATGTACTCAATTAGATCATTGGGATTCCTTTTGGATTTTTTAGCTAAGGGGAACAAGTTTTATATTTGTTAAACTCAATTTATTCCCTTATATCTATATTCACCACCTTCCTCTTTCTCGCCATTTAAATGGTTCTACTCTATTTTTCAAACTAGGTGGAGACTGTAGGTAATTTGGTGATGACCAAATTCTATCTCTCATCCCTTTTACCTTACATATTTTTAACCCATTGGGGAATAATAAGCTCCCATTATTATTATATAGGACTTGGGTCTTTAGAAGTATAAGGTGGAGGACTCATCAATGGAGGATTTATTTTGGGAGGTGATAATGAATCACTTATTTGAATTGGAAATTTTAATGGTGGATAAATAATTATAACCCACAATGAGGCTTCTCTTTATTGGGTGACCTCAACCACATATTTAGACAAGCCTAATGTTTTCTCCATGATCACGGTAGTTAACTATATAGGTTAGGTTTGTGGCATGGGTAGATCCAATTGAGTTGAAGGCTTTTGAGGAATTTATGTCTTTTTAGGATTAAAAATGGATATTAAACTATATTCTCAAAATATACCTTTTTCTTTGGAGTCTTTATTTATGTTAGTATTGAAAGAATGGAAGAATCAACTGAACTAGATAGTTATGGCCCTAGAATGGATGGAAAAAAATTAACTTGAGTATCCACAATAGTGATAGAATAAACAAGAAAATAAACTACCTCATTTGTATTTTCTCTTTGTTCTTCAATGAGGACTTGTTGTACTAGGGATCCATCTAGAGTTTCTTCCTCTTGTAAACTTAATAGTTTCAATTCTTTGGTATTTTCTAATTCTACCTATTCATCATATGGAACTCTTTCCTTACCTAATTTAGGCTCTAATCCCTTTATAATTTTTACATCTTCTTCCTCTCCATCTGTCAAATGCTCCACTAGGGATATCACATGTCCATTATCCTCTTCTTTTAACTTCTCCTCATCAAGGAATTATTATATATTATCTAGGCCAAATGTTAGTCTTTCCTCTAATTGTTGATCTTTGGGGGAGACTATAAATAATTTGGATCTCCTTTGGTAAGTGAATATGGGAGAAAAAAGAGATGAGGGAGATGATGAAATAATTTAAGGAATCACATTATCAAAAAATAATAGTGTCAATGGTGGTAAAGGAATGAGGAGTGGAAAGAAGTGTGGATGGGAAGGAAACTGGTTTGGTAAGAAGTGTTTGAAAGGAGGTTCCCTTGTTGGTGGTAATGGATGAAGGTGTACTTATTTGAGATGTTAGTGGAGGAGTAGATGAAGTAAAAAAGAAATAATATTTTATAAACTCTATGAGGCTTACTTGAATGACCATTGTAAGTGGAAGCAAAGGTGCCACAAAGAATGTGCTCTTTAGTTAGTCTGAAGGAAGTGTAGATTTATCCATTATAGTGGTTGTGCCCAAAATTATAGTATCAGCTAATGGATATGTGGAGTCTAGCTTGGGACTACTCTAAGAATTTAATTCCTTATTTGGGGGTTTTCTTCCTTTTTATTTTTAGATTCTCCCTCTCACAAATTTGTCTCTTATTTTGTAGGAGAGGGAAGTTGGTATTATCCTATTGAGTCTTGAGACTTATCTAGAGGCTAGTAATGAATCCAATATTTGTGTTCCTACTCCACCATTTTATTTACTTATTCATTAGTGATTATTAGGTCATAGTTAATGACTTTATCAACTATCATGGACATTTTATTATTCTTCATGTGTCCATATCTCTGAATCATTTGATGCATTAATGAAGATTACATCATGCTCATAATCTTGGTGACCATATGTGATGGTCACCCCTTTCTTCTCCTTGAAGAGTTAGAGATAGTTTATAATTTTTTTATAAAGGCCACCATTAGATTTTAATTATATCTTACCTTCCCAACCTAATTGAAATTGGCATTTACCAAAAATTATAGCTACCCAATATTATAACAACCTCACTGAGTTAGACATAGAAGTACATGAATTTTTTAATTAACACATATACCAAATATATATTATACCATAAAAACCTATGGATACCATAATAAATACACAAGGTGATAATAGACACAAGCATAATACATCATATAATATTGATCTCTAATATCATGAGAGTACACATCATAATGTGAATATAGAAAGTAATTACATTAACTCAGCTACAATTGAAATAAGTCAATAGCCATCATTGTTAATTTACAATAACAAGTAATTATAAATCTTCATGATATTACTCAATGATAAATATAATATAATGTACATATAGATACATGTCTCCCAAAGCATGATTTCCTCAAACTCTCTAGTATCCATGGCAATCTCAAGTGTCATCTCAATAGTAGTACTATTATGGGGAGGGAGAGCATCTTCCAAGCACTTTTACACACCAACCATAGACCAATGATCCCATGTACAATCTCCCATCAAATAATGTCCCTCCTTTCGTCGATGAGTAGATAGTGATCACATAGGAATCTAGAGAGACTATAAAGTACTCATGTGTTGTATGATTCTAAACTAAACATGTAGTGTAACATATAAATATATTCTACTTCAATATATTACACAAACATGTGAATCAAACTTATGAAATGATAATGTATCACTAAACATACTTTGACCCAAATTTTTACAAATAATAAATGATAATGATATAGATCAATCAAATTCATACACACTACTTGATCGAACTGCCTTTATCTATCATTGTGAGACTAGTAAGCCAGTGAAGTCCACCTCACTCATTACTCCAAATTAGTAATGTAAATTTTTCAAATATAAATCAACCACAATATTCATTTAATTTAAATCTTATTCACACATTCAATCAAACTAGATGCTAAACATAGGATAAACTAAAGCACACATTTATTTCATCAAATGTATGAATGAATCTTACATTATTTCTATCCCATACTAGAAATAATGACTACAATCTATACCACTTAGGTACATCATTATATATTTCAAAAA